>JAAGVU020000008.1:526101-537380 GCA_011763525.2 Mormyrus iriodes | reverse complement strand
TTATTGGATGTATATTGTCTGTAAATAACATGTTCATTTCGTATGTGGTATGTATGTATGTATGTATGTATGTATGTGTGTATGTATGTTGTCTGTACAGAGGAGAGACACCATCGGCCGGAGCCAAATTCCTTGTGTGGATTAACACACTTTGCCAATGAAGCTGATTCTGATTCTGATTCTATATGTATGAAGTGTTCTGAGAAATGCTCTTATAGTTTTGAGAATGTTAAGTATGTTTCATGAAATGTGCGATAGCAATTGAGAAAGACTGTAATAGCGATCTACAAAATATAGCTACAATAATTCTAAATTAATATACGTCATCACTAATAGCAACGGAGGGTACCAAACGTTCAGATGGAGAACAAGGTGCCCAACTTGTGTTCGCCCTCCAATCCAGCAGGTGGCGATATGACGCTACGTTAAAATCATAGATATGACATTTCGTAGAAGAAGAAAATAGCGATTCTGCCGTTTTAAAGAGCTTTTCAGCCAGTAAGCGGCATTGCAGTGTCGGACGGCAGGTTTGCTTTGAGAGAATATAATACACACAGAGAAACTGTAGGTTCATAGAATACTTTCAGCGTTTCTTAAACTCTTTTTTGTATTCATTTAAAAAGTTATTGTTCTTCAAAACGATATGTCTGATTTTTATTTTACAGAAATGATCATGATAAATACTCAAGAAAGGTAGGCATTAATTTTTGTTAAATTTTTATTGGGACTATATAAGGTCCCGTGACCAAAGTGTTTTTTAATTATCTTATTTTTCCTCAAACTTTTAATGAACCCGATGACATTTTCGCTTACTTTGGGCATAAACAATTAGTTATATCAGTCCTTATATAATTATGATTAAAAAGAAAAGTTTTATTAAAGAGAAACCAAGAACAGCGGGTCAGTGTGTGTGTTTACATATACACACACATTCAGTATTAATGTCTACAAAAAAGTAAGTTTAATACTTTGTGAATTTGCAGTTGTACTTTTTCTTGCTGAACTGGCATTATTTATGCCATTTTATGGTTTTGTATTGTATTTGTACGTGTCTTCTATTTTCTTGATGTTCTCTGAATAGCATTGAGTCACAGCATTTTCTTAACTTTTGAAGAAAATCCTAAATTTAGTCTTGATTTTTTTCCATAGTCAGCCTGTCGCATTGCAACCTCTCATTTTTCTAATTACAGATATATTAATAACAGGGACGCTATCCACATGCCGATTACCTTTACAAATGTTGCACGCTTAGCTAACTACTGTCTCGAATGAAGATTTAGTAATCCGTCGCCTCGTTTGTAGAGAGACGGCTAGAATTAAATGTTCAAAACATGTTTCCGCCTCTGCTGCTGCGTTTTATTCCTGATTTGGGGCCATCCTTCGGTAGGATATAATTAATCGCGATGTATCCACTGCTGGTTACACTGAAAATAAAATGCCGTGTACACTGCTGTAAGGCTTAGGTTACCGATTTATACTAAAAATAGAGGTAAAGCACGATTAAGAATAAAGACCGCTACACAAAACGCATAGTGTTTCCAAGGCATGTAAAATCCTGTGGTCATTATGTAAAATGTACTCATGTCTCGAAAGGTCTAGAGGTTATGATACTCGGGGTATAATAATAGATCTCTCAATCGTTTAAATGTAGGCTACTGTATTGCAATGTATTAGTGGTAATAACCGTGAACATTATTCTTTAAGCCTTTTTGTCGTTAGACATGGACATTTAAAATGGGATATTTTTGTTGTGAATAGAGAGATCGTTTTTCACATGCCCGGCAGGAAGATATTTAGGTATTTCTTTAAAAAACAAACCATTTTGCTGTCATGCCACCTCCGAGCGCAGGTCCGCCTGTCAGCTGTGCGCGCAGGACCGCATGCAGATCGCGGCTGGCCGGATCGCACGGGACTCGCACCGTCCTCTTACCGTCTTTATTACGGATTAAAATATAATTTACAAATAAAGAAATTGTTAGGACGCGGCAAATAGTCTTCAGAATTTTTCTTGATTTTTTCGTCGCCTTGTTTACTCCTGTGTTCTTTTTCTTCATCCATCCATCCACCCATCCATCCATCCTCTGATTACTTATTCTGGTCAAGGTCGCGCGCTTGTTCATTTTATATTTGCAGTTAATTACACACAGTATTACTGAATATAGGTTTTGAATGCCACATTTAAAAATATATTTGATATGGCACGCCACAACACTGAAATTTATATAAACAAATATATCTATAAATAAATGGATAAATATTTCGATAATTAATTTAATGTGTTCTTTTATTTTTGAATAATTTCATTAAATTAATATATTTCATAACGTTTGTCTTCTACATATAATCTTTAAATTGTATTTCGAAATAACGTGATTTTTCATTAGACAGTTATTTTAAAATATTATCATTAATAATGCAAATGCGATTACTGAAATAATTCAGACTGTATCTCACAATAAGTTCAGCTTTTCATGTTGATGTATTTCTGAATGGCGGTTTTCCGAACCAGCTTTTTACTTAATAATGGGTCTTTTCAAAATAACAGTGCGCTCTGTCAATCACTTTGAGGGGGGCGGGACTGCGCCCTGTGATTGGCTGATCCTTTGCGACCCGTTATTCGCTCTAGCAGTTATAGGAAGTAGTTTGAATAGTAGCGAATTTTCATTTTACTGGGTGGTTTGCGAAAACTCCTTAATATCCATGAGAGAAGCGCCACCTGATTGGCCGGTGAACGTGCTCATCTATATGTGCGACCTGTTTTTTTGCTGTCAGAATCTCAGGGCTATCTGCATCCTAGCCACGCCTGGCTCCAGCTCCAGAAATGTGTTATGTATTGGCATTTGCCCAGGCTTGTGATTGGCTGAGTCAGGCTCCTCCCAGTCACCCTCTTCTTTAGTTTAAATCAGTCCTACTGGCATAATGAAAACATGGGCACTGAGCAGCACTGCCTCACTTTTCTCCTGCTCTGGGCCCTCTTTGAACTTCTCCCTAAGCAGCAGCCCTCTGGCGTGTTCTGCCATTCACTGCTCCAGCCACCAGGCTCCCGGGCCTCTGTGGTGCTCCTGATGTCCCTCACCCACTGTCTAAGATCCCCGGTGGGCGAGGAATGGGTAGGGATCACTCCTTCAATGTACTGCTTCACAAGGTAAGACCTTGACCTGTGTTTCTTTCGCTGTTTCATGGCTATAATCTGTATAATATAGAAATTATATATACTGAAATGCAGTGCATCTGATTACATCAAACATTTCAACTGCAATTCATCAGTCTCAGATGATTAGACAGTGGTGGGCAGGGTTCCGCTAATCTGCTAACCGCTATTTAGTGACACTGTTTCATTACAAGATTAATGTTTCTGCTAACTGTGAAAATCATTAGCAGACCAATTAGTTTTTACTAGATTTAGTTCCGCTAACTGTAAATCTGCTAAAATTTTTTCACAAGTAAAGTGAATAAAGTTTAACAGTCAAAAACATTTGTAAACCCTGCATATCTGCAGCGGTCTATCTGGCAGGTTGTTGGCTGACTACATGGAAATACAATACGTGATTAGTCGATAACTTGTTGGATTTAAGGTAGTCTAGGCTAAATGTATGTGAACGAAGATAAAGTCCATATAAACTGGGGTACCCTGAACTAGCAGAGAACAGGGGCCTATATCACAAAGCTGGATTTCTTGCTTAGCCTGATAACTTGTCAGATTTCTAGTTCAAATAGACTTTGTCTTTGTTCATTTACATTTAGCCCAGACTACCTTAAATCCGACAAGTTTTCCAGCTAAGCAAAAAATCCTGCTTTGTGATAAAAGCCCCTCGTTGTATTGTCCAGGTTCTGATTGACAGAACTATAGATCAATAAAGAGCTAAAACCTTCCTTCTTAGTTTCAGGTAAACAGTACCAAATTAGTAGTCCCCAAGCAGCGTTGCTGAGGGGAAAATGTCAGCATGGGACAGATGCGAAGTAGAGCTTCTCCAACAAAAAGCTAAAGCTAAATTCATATAATAAAAGTTAGCAGTTATCATTAGCTTCCGCAATTTTTTTTTAGTAGTATTTCAGTTTAACGTTATTAAATTAAATTTTAAATAGAGTTAGCGGATTAGCAGTTATCGAAGCTAACTTTTTCGGTTAGCTGTGCTCACCACTGGGATTAGGTGAAATCATAAAAAGTCTCCATATTTAGAATCTGGAAATGTTAGTTCAAGTGATGAATGAGCCCTTCATTTTTTGGCTGTTTCTCTACATCGTCCTCCACTGCACACTTCAGGATGACAGGCTAACCGTAACACAGACCGCCCCAGCAAATGGGAAGCCCTCCATCCTACGCTTCCAGCACCAACTGACTGAACGCAGAGCTTCCTTCTGGGAAGGTGTGCTTACTGTAGACAGCCTCTTCCTGCAGGTCCCAGAGGGAGAGCTCCTGGAAGGCAGCAGGGAAAGGTATCAGCTCATGTGCATAGCGTACCTCAGTCCTCAGGTGGATATGCAAATTGGAAAAAGGAGCTGTGGTGTCAAGAGCTGCATATTTGTCATTTATCCTGTATGTGTTCAACCTAGGAATGTGTTTTAGTCCCATTTTTATGGCTGTCATAGTTACGAACATGATTCTTTAGTATCAATATATTTCTTATTACAGGTCAGGTCAAGTCGGGTCGGGGAGCATGCGCTGATGCAGCGCGTTGACGAAACGCCTCGGGATCCCATTACAGGCACATAATAATTTTCATGCGTTGCCTCTCCTGTGCCTTATCTTACAGCCTCACCAGTCTACTCCAGTTTACTGAAGAGAATTTAAAAGTCAGCTGCGTGTTCCTTTGGTTCTCCAAAAGCAGGGAAGATAGACGTAAGTCCAATCCTTTAAATATAATTAGTAACACTTAACCTGAGGGGGCACAAATTATGTAGTAGTACAATCTTAATGCATTAATTAACCGGTAACTAAGTGTTAATTAGCTGTGCTCTGTATTCAGAGAGGGGTCTAGTCAGAGTTTCTGAATATCTGAGTTGATATTCGTTCCTACACATATTAGTATACATACTAATTATGATTTAGGTTTGTGTTTTGTTTGCATATATATATATATATATATATTTAAGTTGACAGAAAAGAAGAGACTTGCCTTCTCCTTGTATATTCCAGTGTGGATTACAAAGACCTTTCACTATATGGGCTTTGAAATCGTGAAGCCAGGTCACCCGCTGGTTCCCGCTCAGACTGGCCTCCTGTTTATGGCCTACTCGCTGGATCCAAGCGGTTCTGATGAAGACTGACAACAGCAGAACCAACTCAGGGTGTCCTCTCCTCCTCGCCTCCGTCATCATGTGCGTGTGGAGATTCCCACATGTGGTGTGTGTCAGGGGTCAACTCTTTAGTCTTTCAATGAGTCAACCAAACAGAGGGGCTCAATGAGGTCAGATTAGACTGAGAGATCTCCCCATTTGCCACACTCAGCCCATCCCAAGTAAGCAGCCTTTTGCCAAGAAAGAATTCACAATTGCTTCATTCGGTGCTATACATGCTGCATGTCCTCTTAAGCCTCACACGAACTGTCTGTGTCTGTACAATTATGTAGAAGTACTTCTCACAACAGATCCTATCTACAAGGAGATCCAAAAAAGGGCAAGAAAGTGGTAAAAGTAATATGAATAGGAACAATATTACCAAGTTAATTACCAGGACTGCTGGAGCAGGACACTCATGACAGCAAGCTCTTCCTGAATGATGTTTCAGAGCAATAACATCCTTCCTGTGACACTTCAGAGACTCCCTGTAACATCCTTCCTGTGACACTTCAGAGACTCCCTGTAACATCCTTCCTGTGACACTGCAGAGACTCCCTGTATTCCATCCAAACAGACTTCGTATAACCAAAGCTAAGAATTAACATCAACGATAGCTGTCGTTTATCAAAAGTACTGGTTTCGTCTCGTTGTAGATCTTTAACAGGAATATATAAACATATTCCTTCAGAATCATTCTCAGAAGTACTCTTCATACTCTAGCGTAAATGGGAACTGGTGCACTCGATCAAGGTGTGAGGACAGGATATTAGATGGAGCAGAAGAGTGTTGTTTCAGAAGGCGCGTGCTTGGCCAAGCAGGCCGCCATCTGTCCACATCCCCCAGATGGGTTAGTCAGGAACAAAGCTGTGGCAGTAGGGAGCTATTACGTGCCTATAGAAGTTGATCACACTTTTCAGTTTTACTGTAAAATGCCCGTTATTCAAACTTTTTCTTACCTATAACTAAGAGTAGTGCAATGGCAGTAAAAATAGGCGCAATGATGTACATCAGCAAAAATGGGCCTTTTCATTCTGATTCATACCTAGTGTGACTCCTTAATTTTCCATTGAAGGTTTGTGTTTGTAATCACCTGCCAACTTCAGAACTTTCCAAGCAAGTGATTCCTCCACAAAGCAGCTTAATCAATCCCATATAGATCACATGTGATACACACTTTATTTGACAATCAGGAGGATTTGGCTCACATTTGTAGAAAGCTGCCATTAGATTTGTAAACTTACTATGCTTTACGCTGCTGTCAGTAAATGTCAAACATTAAGATCCATTTAGGAATACATGTGTTTATTTTTAATAGTTAGTCTGTTTCTTCCTGTCTGTACTGTAATTATATTGCCAAAGGACAATGGAGAAAAAAAACATTAGTAAAGTAGGCCTGTATCGCATTGTTATCCTGGATGGGAAGAGTACTGAAATTCCTACTCAAGTAAAAATAGCACACTTATTATTTTTTTTTTAAAGAACTGAATAGAATAAAAGTACCTCTCCTAGAAACTAATGACGTAAAAGTGGCTTTTTTTGTAAAAAAAACTCGGAGTAGTGATTTTTATTATTGCGTTTCCCCTCATTGTAATTTACAAATATAATCAACTTTCCCTTTTGCGTCTCAGAAAAAAATTTAAACGAAAGGCATCATGTGATAGTTATCAATCGTGGCTTACAATTAATGCAGTACAAAGGCCCTTCAAACATAACATTTAATAAATAAACACCAGACATTAATCAACTCAATGTGTCTCGCTGCAGTACTTTATGTGCTTAGATCTGTCAATTCAATAATCCCAGGATTGCGCAAGCTTTACACCTTAAACAGAGACATGTAATGTGACAGTACGTGCAAATGTTACATTTATAAGTACTTAAAAAATAATATTATTCTGCCCTTTGCTGTGCTTATTTGTGGCCATTAACTTTTTAGTTAAAATCAGTGCGTTCTCGCACTAGTTGTTCAGTGTGCTTTGGTATGACTGGCTCTGTAAAATAAATGGTCAAAATTCCTTTCAATGGAGTCAAAAGAAGGTGAAAACTGGAACCAAGTACACATTCTGAAAAAACTACTCAGTAATACTAACGAGTATTTTTAGTTTGCTACACGAAACATATACAGTACCAGTCAAAAGTTTGGACATTCCAAGCTGCTAGCACTGCAGTGCGAGTCGAGCAGATACTGAACACTCTAGCGCTCTCTCACACACTCACAGCAGACACTATTAATAACACATCAAACCTGAAACGCACTTGGTCCGGAGACGTTTTTTGATTTTTTCCAGGTGAATATTTAGCTTCAAATTTTATTTTTAGCTCATAAAAATAAGTTACCGAGGTCTGGAGCTCGGGGACCTCGTATCTGGCTACGGCCCTGACTGGCAGTGCTCCCCAGAGGAAGACGTATCCACTCAAGACGAACTTACAGGTACAAGCAAGCACAGGACAGCACGTACAACCTGATGTAAAATAACTGTGAGAAGCCTACGAACAAACAGGCGGACGATCGTAATCTTCCTGGCGTCTTTCGCATTCATTTTTAAAGGGCCCGCCTGCTGAATAGCTCTTCCCAGCAGCCCCGGCGCCCTCTGAAACTGTCCAATAGCGTCATACCGCCGGGGCAGCTGGGAGATGTAGTACATTTTTAAAGTAGCGCTTCTACAAGAAGACAGGGCAGTAAAAGTAATTTCCGCTTAGTGACGGGAAAGAAATATATTTGTATATCGATTCAGATAATATGTTTTGTAATATTTCGAGACTAATGGCCAAGACCAAGACAAAATGGGATGCCCATATTGCCTGAGTGGCTGTCTCCTGAATGCAGTCACCTACATCAGCGGGCTTTGGCCGAGACAGCGCCTCCTCATCCTTCACTCACTGTCACAGCAGAGCAGGATCAGCCAGCGACATTTAGCAGACCTGCAGACAGCCAAGGAATCCATCCCGTTTCAGGTCTAAGCTGGGTCAGACAGTGTCCTTGTAGCGATGGAGATTAGGGACTTTGCTTAAAGACCCCCAGGTAACATCACTCTGTCAACCATGGGATTTCAGCTAGTAACCTTCCGATTAGCGGTACAGCACCAAACCCAAAGAGACACACACCGTTTCAGAAGATCGGGCCTGATACACACACTCTGATGCAACTATAACCATCAGCAGTATAAGAACAGCAGCAGCCTAGACTTTTCATATATAAAAAGTTTACAGACTCATTACCGTGACCCCCAAGCTTACTCTCAGCTGTCTCTGTGTCTCATGGAGGGCAAGCAAAAAAAAAACATTACCGGCAGGGATTAATAAAGTGTCACTATTCCAGTCTACTGTATATAGACAGTAATATAAAGAAACCAGATGGGCAGTATATTTGTAACCCATTAAGAATTAGTCTGTGCCTAAAATATGATGCAATACAGGGGAGTCGGAAATGAGGGGACCCACCCCCTTCCTTCCCAACAAACAAACAAGAATGCGCTCCTTTTCGTTTAGTATTAATTCACACGTTACTGACGCCAATGCGCTGTACATGCAGAGCGCATAACGCATACCTAACGAAGACTGTAGTCCGGAATCAGACAAAACCCTTTCATCATATGGATGAATTATTTTTATTACACTTAATACTGAAACTGCACCAAAGAGCCAAACAAATAGTCTTATTTTAAATGATGAAATCTTTATTATTCAAAATGCATTTAAAAATCTCTTAGATAGCATCCTGCTATGATGTGACTGCTGCATGTGCACCCATGGTGATGTCATGGTATCCATGCCCCCCCCCAACTGGCACAATGTTCCCTTTTTAGACAACTTTCCATATTTGTCAAATTTTCCACATAAATACAGTCATTTACCATCAGTGTTAAGTATGGAGACATTTCTCTTGATAAATCACCTAACCTGTGATGTATTTGAGAAACCAGCATAGTTACTTTTTGAAGTCTTCGCCTGAGGTCAGACACGTAACAAGCCGTGGGCGCCGAGGCCTCAGGCCTTGTGCTATATATTTAACAAGCACACTCTCAGTGTGAGAGCTCCACACATCAGAGCAGTCCCAGTGCAGGGCTAAGCCCCTGATGTCTTTAGATCCCAGCAACGCCCATGCCTGAGGTAATCTGCTAAAAAGACATCTTAGCCATTTTTTGCCTGTAATACTGCATCTGCTGTGAGAGAAGAGAGTGTGGGCCATAGACTAGGACACCAGCCAGGAGGTCGTACACAGAGGTTTTATTAAAGAAAAACAGACAGATAAACTAAATGGCGTCCTGATGATGCAGATCCATGGGGTCAGAAAGGAAGAGGCAGCGCCTCACTTCTCCTTTTCCTTCTGCTCCTTCTCCTTCTTGTCCTTCTCGGCCTTGGCCTCCTCTGCCTCATGCTTCTTGATCAGCTCCTCCACCTCCTTCTGCTTCAGAACCTTGATCCTGGTCTTGCCATTCTCACGGGTCAGAGTGGCGATTTCCACTGCGAGTCGGCCAGGAAAACTGTCAGTCACGGCTACGTGCCACTGTCAAATATTTAATGCTCAAAAACAATTAAATTGGGCTGTGGATGTCAAGACGCTACCCTAGAAATATGGAGTTCATTATTTCCCCCAGTCGCAGGGTATCTGACTGAAATTATCCATGTTTATGGAGGTAAATATACATGGAAATTTAAATAAATACAGTATACATAATTATGAAGGTTTGGAGTTATAAAGCTCACCTTTCTCAGCAGACAGCTTACTGACATCCATTGTCTTGTTCAGCACTTTGACGGCTAACGCCAGGGCAGAAGAGAGTGTCATCTCTCCTTCTTTGAAGTCCTGCTTCAGCATGGACACAGCTGCCTAGGTGAGCACAAACAGCACTCAAATTACTGTATAAATGTGCAAAAAACTTATCATATATCCCAGGATTTACCTGCAATTTCTCATTTCACTGCAAGCTGCATCCATGTAACTGCACGTGTGACAAAATCTTGAACCTTGAATCAAAGGCCTGAGGCAAGAATTGGTTTGCTGTACCCAATGGTGCAACACTGCCATCTAGTCTCAAACCCTTGTATGACGTTCTTCATCTACAAGGGTTAGCTGCTGTGGTGGATAACTGCATGATTCAGACTTATGTTTCCTCCACTGAATTTCTGATTCCAAATAACAAAATTTGTGATTCACGTTTTAGAATTAGTCTTTGACCCCAAAGAAGAAATGCGTTTGCCATTTCTAATTTGTACTAGCAGTGATTACACTAGGCTGTACATATTAAAAAAATAAAACAAACACCCCATTAGGTCCCTTTACTTTATAGACAAACTAGGACTGCAACAGTTAATCGATAATGTAAATAAATCATTATAAAAATAATTATTTTGTCATCTATTGACTGCATTTTTGGTGTTTGCTGAGTATATTGCACAAAATTCACATTTACATATTTGCATTTATTGACACAGACTAAACCTAAATCCTCCCTTGCTGAACATCATGCTAGTTGAGACCATGAGCTGGCCATAGCGAGTGCTGGAGAGCCTAACGACCCTCCCAAGTCACATTAATCAGAAGTTTGGCAACACCGAGTTTCCCTGTAAATCACACCAACACCAGAGAGAGAGTAGCTGATAAGACCAAGACTGTTTATACCGAACTCAGGTATGTTGCTGGAAACACATCCAACGTGTTAACTCATTTGAGACATTATCATCCGAGTGTGTGTACAACCGAAGCAACTGCCTCGCACATTCGCCTCCCTGTGGCATTTAAAATACTTTTGCCAGGAAATTCAGACCAAGTTAAAAAAATAAATTAAAAAAATGTATTGGGGTATCGCTACAGATGTGCGCCCACACACTAGTAGATAGAACACAGGATTTAGGACATTATGATTGTTGATGCATATATTTTTTTTGCATTTTTATTTGCATGTAATAATTTGATGGCATTGTTACAGCGTGCCAAGAAGAGGAATATATAACTGTCATGTTGCTCCGACACACAGTACGGGACTACGCTACAGGAA
>JAAGVU020000008.1:513088-526001 GCA_011763525.2 Mormyrus iriodes | reverse complement strand
AACTGTCATGTTGCTCCGACACACAGTACGGGACTACGCTACAGGAAGACGTCCAAAGCCAACATCCTACACAACTCTGCTTCTCCGTTTTATTTACTAACAACTTTCACAAAAAAGAACTGAAATATTTCTTAAAGTTCAAATTGTGCAAACTATTGCAAAATGAAATATAATACAGAAATAAACCATAAAACCATCACTGTATACCCCCACCAACCATTTCTAGTCTCCGGTACAAAATATACGATGGAACCCAGTAAAACTAAGTAGTAATCAACCAAATTTTAGAAAGAATACAAGTCTGAAGACCTGTAGTTTGTATCATTGTTAGTGTTCAGCACTGGCCTTACATACATGCACTCTGCTGGTGGCTTTTTCCGTCATGGCCGCTCTGACACACATCACCTGACCCTCCCTTCTGTTTACAGCACAAGAGCTTTCGCCATTTTTCAGGCTACACCTACAGGCTGGTTCATGCTTCTCCACACAAGCATGACACTGGCGTATCCACGCTGCGTATGTGTACACGGAAACGTTCATAGTTCTCCGGCACAGCCGCGCACTTTGCACATGCGCACCGTGTCATATTTATGTCATTATTATTATTAATAATATTTTTTATTCTGATATTCCCTGCACACGTGCCACAGCAGTGAGGTTTGTGTCGGTTTCTCTTACAAATTCAGAGAGACAGCTCACAGGGTTGCCAACTTTGGTCAGCTAGCAAGACAAGTCTGCACATACATGCACACACATTTACATATAGGTAACAGTTTTATTCACTTGTAAATAGTCTGTATGGTTTGCAAACCACCCCAACACTCGCCAAAAGCATCCATGTTGGTGCCTAAAGTGGACGCTACTGAATCAATAATGCGTAGTGTGTCCGGAGCTGCACGCACACAAATTTGAAGTGCAGCACGTTAGGCCATGGAGACGCACAATGACATCAAATATACATAATATATTATAATAATGATTATTATTATATTATACATATTATACATGCGATATTAGATATTGTAATATACATTATATAATATACTATAATTATACATTATAATATCTATAATGATGTAAAATATACATAAACATTTGCTCGGACATGTCCACTAGTACGTGTGCAGAGAAATATGAACCAGCCATATCTCTGACGGCACATCGTAACGGTTACTTTGTGCCGGTATGGCAATAATGGGTATTGGATCAGTGCCACCTCTAATAATAATGAATTTCAAAACCAACCGTTTCCTTGCTGTACCAAAATTGCACTAAACAAACCCAAAAGCGAGCTGCTTACCAAACTGTACATTTTGTGAACCAAAGTAAAGTTTTAATTAACTGGCACTTGAAAATACCCCTTGATATATTTTTAGTAAAGCATTTGCACTTTTCTTAAAACCCTGTGTTTTAGCCCAACTAATCGATTAATCATCTGATCGCATGATTAACGAATTATCAAAATAATCATTTTTTGCAGCCCAAATAAAGACGATAAAATTTGAGAAATCTAATAAAGAATTGATTTATTAAACACAGCCTATTAAGGTATAGGTACTGTATACAATTGCGAAGAGACTAAACAAAACACTTACTGCACTGTTGTTGCCTATGCAGGTGGCTTTCCAGCCCCCATAGTTTCCACTGGGATCACTCTGGTAGAGCTGGAAGCCATAGTGTTTGTCCCAGCCCATGTAGAGCAGAGACACTCCGAACGGCCGCTTCCCTGTACGGCAGGAGACACCGGTTACAGTCAGGTTTTTTTTTTTTTTTAAAAAAGAGAATGTGTGCTTGAGTTGCCTGATTCGGCTGTACCTCCGAACTGCGTGTAGGCCTGTTTGATGTCACATAACGCTGTTACCAGCTGCTCACAAGGAATTGGCTCCTGATATTGCAGCAAATACCTTAGCAGAAATGGGTAGGAAGATGAAAACTGTATTTTAAAAAGTGTGCCAAGAAAGCAGCTTTTAAGTGGGGAAAAAAATGGAAAGAAAAAACTAATTCTGCCACCTACACAACCTCCCTCGACTTACCTCTGTGCTATTAGCCTCAGCTCATTGGTCAAAACGTTGGCATCTGACGTTATTCCAGCAACACTGCAAGCCATGTCCCTGAGAGACAAAGCAGCACAGAGCCAAATCCTTATCTATGTTTTCTTTGTGAAATGCCAGTTTATAATAGATTTTCAGTAGATGCACAAAAAAAAACCATACTCATTAAGTTTGTAGATCTTTTCTGAAAAGAAAACTTCATCGAGAAGTTTGTGAATGTTTCGCCTCTCTGCCGCCAACAACACTCCATCATTGGCCAAAATGCCCAGGCATGTGCCCGCGTGGCCAATGGCTTCCATGGCATATTCTACTTGGTAGAGCCGTCCTGCCAATCAAAAAGAGGCAAAAAAGGCTCATGGGGCAGCTTCTGGCACATCAATAAGGGTACGATTACAGAGGCTTTAAAAAGATAAACCCCACTTTTAGATAATTTCTGTAACTAACTGTCCGATACTGCATTTCAATAATAACAGAATGACCACTAAAATAAATAACTGACAGAACGGATTTCTTGCCTTCAGGAGAGAAGATGGTTGTCCGTGAATCATATCTACGAGACTGAAATAAAAGCCATAATATGCATTATCATCACGAGTATAAGGATAAGGAAAAAAGCTATCATAAATGTCTTCACCCCTAAACAGTCATAATTCAATCTTTTATGTGACTAAGTTATGGAACATATACATTATCAAAATAATAATACGTGTTTAAACACTGAAGAAACTTACTATAATGGCCAAAATATAACTCAACCTCTAATATAGCCATTCATCTCACCACAGTAAACGGTACCACCCACTTACCATGACCGAGTCGCCTTACAAAGACCTAGAAAACCTGCATGAGCAGAAACAAACAGATCAGCCTTCAGTTCAATCTCCTTACACACAGTCATACGATTTAAGACTCTATCCAAAGGGATAGAATGGCTACATTTACTGCACATTGGACACAAAACGACAGCTTAGTTTCACTGAACGAACGTAATATTTCACTGAAACGACAGTACTATTTAGTATATAGAAAATTCTTGATCACAAAAATGAACCTCGTGAATTTTTTTAACATGTAAAAATGTAGCTGCGGTATCAGCCCCCGGTCGCGCGTGGACCTTCTGACCGCACGTGGGCGCGCCACCGTTCGCTCTGGGCTCCCGTTTATTTATATTAACCAGAAAACAGTATTTTTTCTCCCATCAACCGAAAGACGACCGATAAAAATAAAGTATAAGGTGCCTTTCTATAACTGTATTAATCTGGCAAATCTAAACATTAAATTCTAAATACAGAGTCAACCGTGCCGAAGAACTAATCAACTCGAAAACACTGAATATTAAGGCAGCCAGCTATATAATAGGGCCATTCAAAAATGCAGGGAAATACAGGTGAAGTGAAAGTGAAATCAGTAGCCTATACAGTGGGCAGAAAGTTCCGTAGCCATCAAAAACATAAAGGCTAAAATTAAATATATACATATACTGGACTTTTAATTGCAAATTAAACTGAGCAGTAACATAAAGATGACCAACTTTAAATATATCGAGACATCGTACAGCTAGCTGAGGCTAACATATTAGCCAGAGGAGCGAGAATGAAGCAGCAACTTTAGAGCCGGTGCAGCGGGCCAAACCAACGGCGAAAGCCACATATTTTAAAACAGTAAAATCAAGTGAAATTAGGTATTTTAACGGAGCATGCGACACTATTTAACATTATAGGGAAATAAAAGCAGTTGTATTATTACCTTCTTAAATTCTGCCCTGTCAGTATGTTGGTGGAGGAAATAGGAGACTTAACCAGACGACTCAGCTAGCGATCAGTCAACCAATCCGGACAGTCTAGATATCGCCAAATATTTGAATAGCGCCCTCTGATGGCAAGGAGGTGAAACGCACGAACACGAGTGATTCAACTTGCCTTCAAAGGTTGACTCTCTTGGCTGATGACACTTGTAACTTCGTGTTGCTGGCATAAATGGGATATGTCAGATGATGTACCACAAACAACCAAAACAAATAAATAAACAAACAAAGGAATAGAGCTTAATATTTCATCTTGTCGAAAAACATATTTAAGATAAGATAAGATAAGACAAGACTTTGTTAATCCCACACCGGGGAAATTTACTTGTTACAACAGCCTATAAATAAAAAAGCAATAGAAAAACAGACCAAAAGATATTATAACAAATAGAAATAAATAAGAAAATTAGTGCACACAGTTACACATATTTCACAGACAGGTGACCCAAACACGGATACACCCTATTTACTGTTTAGTATTCTAGCTATTTGAAAGGTTCAGTCTCAGGTTTGCTTACATTACTGTTCCTACACCAGTTGCAGGGTGTCAGAGGGGCATGGCTACCATGACAGATACAGGGGGCCCTGCACTTTACAGGGGCCCCAAAATCCCCCCCGCTCGCCAAAATCAACTGATTGATTGAAAGTGCCGACCCGAGCAGGGGGTCGGGGATGTCTAGTTATTCCCCTAACCAGTCGTGCTAATCCATAATTGTCTTTCTGTCAATGGTCTGCAGATACAGTTTGCATTTTTTTTATTTTGACAAAACACATAATTGATACTCTCATGTGTTCTATGTATTATGTGTTATTAGTCACAAAATGCCAGATTACTTTCTCTCAAGAAAACAGACTCAGAGCAAAAGGGGATGTCTTGCCTGAGTTTGTGATTATTATTGGAATCAGAAAATCTTTTATTACCCTGATGGAAATTGTTTAATACATTAGTTATTCAAAAATGACACAGATGAGGCTTTCTGCTTCTGATCTATTTTCATTTGATGGTTCCTGGTTTTAAAAAAGAACAAAAAGATTGAAGGCCCCTGCTGTAAGTTTATGTGGTGTTGAAGTACATTTTTGCCATGTATATTTTGCCTATAGAGGGCGCACTTGGCAACAATATAAGATGTCATTCAACCTTCTTATCTGATTTTGATAGACACAAGTTAATCTAAATGACACTTAAGAGAATGAATGTCATAAGCAACATGCATGACATATCTGTATATATAACACTGACGTAGCATTTACTGGTTTAAGTCACCATATTTTGTTATAATATAAGCCATAGAAACAGTTCAAAAAGTGTTATAAAGAGCACACTGTCAAAGACTGAGATAAAGTGTATTTTACTAAGTGATAAAAGTTCATTTTAGCACATGCATTAGTTGAACACTGTGACCTCTTGTAGTGTAAATGAACGCCTTCATTAACCCACATCAGCTAGAGGAACATGGCACAAGCAAATTAGCACATTTCAAAACAAAGTAAAAAGTCAAAGTAACTTTCTGCCAGGGAATAACCATGAAAATGTTCCAAAATGCAGAGTAATCTGACACAACACCACAGCCACAGCCACAGGCACTACTCCTCCCGCTCAGTGATGCTGTTACCGTTCACAGATTTGATGGATAATATACAATAATTGGCTTAACCTGCCATGAAAATGATTTGTTCAGAAAATGAAACAAAGTGGTTGTAGTTCAAAGTCTGGGCAAGCACAGACCCTCCCCGTGGGGGTTTTATCCACCCGGGCTCCACCCCTACTCATGCTGTACCATTTGTTTCAGATTTGTTCTGATTTAATGTCGAATTGGTGATGCCCCCAGGTTCCTGCAGCTGGAAAGATCTGGAACAACCCAAAGAAATGCTGGGACACACAAAGATTCACAGGGGGGTCTCACTCTCACGCCTCATCGACCCCCAAACAAAGACACGACATGCCATTCCATGGGCTGCTCAGGTTACACTTACACCATGAAAGATTGTGGGTCTCAGATTAAAGACATTCCCTGTTGTGCTTTTGCCTGACTGATTCTAACGCTAACTCCTTCAGCTCAGCTCTGATCCAACCTACCTACATCAGCACCGAGACTGTTTAATGGAGACCGATTGCTAATCTAAGGTAAATTCAACATATTCCCTTCCTTTGACATTTGTCAGCGAAGAGGCAATAAAGTCTCTGTGAGGTATTTATTCTGTAAATGTTAAATGATAATGTAAACAAATAAAGGATCAGACAGCAACATGACATCAGTTAGACCATAAACTGTCACTGTTATAGCCAGTCTGACAGAACACAGCACTCTAGCAAGTTTATATTGAATTTATAGATCAAATCTGAAAATAAATACTTTCAGAACTGAAAAATGCAACTGGTTTCATCCATTCAATCCAGACGGCAACAATATTAATGCCTGTTTGAATATGAAGGAGAAAATAGCTGAAGAATGAAGTGAAACTGTATTATGCTCAGAAGGAGCAATATGAGATGCTATCAAAAATCCAACTGCTAATGTAACCCTTTCATTCGCTAATTCTGTTGAAAAGCATATAAAGTAAACTTGAGGAAGGACGCCTGGCAGGCCGCTGAACGGTGAAATAGAAAGTGGAGGCATCACGCTGCTTGCTGAATCGAGGCCCTGGATTAGCCGTGCTGCTGTACTTACGGGGGAAATACCACAATAATTCCATGAAATGATTCAAATAATATACGGCACTTTTTGTAAAAGAACAAAATAAAACACACTCAGTGGATTGTGGTAATAATGCAATCGTGTTAATGGGTAACACAGGAGCCCAGGGCTGCGAAGTGACTGGAACCAGTAATTAAAGTGGCATCTCTGGAGGGGTTAAAGGCTCTGAGGAGAGACGCTGCCAGTGAACACAACTCCTGCTGCTTCCATCACCTCAGTCATTTCTGTAAGGCATCATGTTTTCCAGCATAACGATCCTCAATACATCCATACTCAGATTCATCCTAATAAAGAACAAGGCCCAATAAACATGGCAGGTCCAGAGAGATTCTGTTTAGTCAAACTTTATATTTTCTAGGACACATTTAGTTGAGTAAAACCTCAAAGTGCTGGCGAAGACTGGTAAATCCCATCTGTTTTTCAGCTTCACGCGAGCAGCCCCTGTGCTGAGGATCAGGCCCTTTGCTCTCTGGTGAGAGATGTCCATGGATGCCCTACAGCTGGAGACCCTCCAGACTGAAGCCTGCCTCGAGTTTTTCCTCTGACCAAGAGAGGCACCGTAAACATCTGGGAATGAAACTCCTTTAAACGCTGCAACTATCATTTGGTGTCTGTGTTGAAAAACAAACATGAAATCACTTAACAAATGAAATAAAATGATAAGCTACAGCCTGACGGTTCACCAGACAATACCATAAACAGCATCTTTAGGACAAGGTTGTTTACAATAAAGGTGGACTTAGTGCTAGATAACAGCCCTGTGGTACCAGGGGAGCAATTCTTACATGCAACTGGCAGCCAGACTAATACCTGGTTTGGTTTAAGTGAATTGGCAGGGCACAATGAAAATGTGCGCAAACCTTTCAAAATATTTTCCCACCAGCCGTGACATTTGTGCTCTGGATTGAAATGACTGAAAACGGCAACTCTCCTGCTAACTAAACTTAAGGACCCACCGCAACTACAGGGGATTTCCAGTGACTGACAGTGAAAAGGGAATGTTAAGCAGGTCCAGAACAGCAATTCTGGATGTATTCCTTGGGCTCATGAACCAAACATCAGTTCATGTTCAAGAAAAAAAATAACTTCAGCTAGAATCCAGTTAAATACGCAACGACCCACTGGGATTTTTTTCTAGTGGCTTTTCACTTAAATCTTTTCAATAGCATAAATGTTTTTGTTTGTGTCCCCATGTGTATCACTGATGTATGGAATAATAAGGAAAAAATCGCAGTTGCGATCAAAACCTTTTTTTTGAATATTTGAATATTTTGTATAAAGATCACTATTTATATTTATCAATATATGTTATTGTCAGAAGTAAGGTGAGTAAGAAGTAACTGTTTCCTATATGAAATAATTGGGTGTAATTTTAATGATTGCTATATATTTAATATTTTAAATAAAAATATTCCAAGCAGCAGAGAACAGAGAACTAACCCTAACCCTAACCTAACCCTAACCCTAACCCTAACCCTAACCTAAGCCTAACCCTAACCCTAACCCTAACCCTGGATGAGACAGCTCATTTCAGGGGACATGCATGCATACACTCTGGTTAGTGTTAGCAGGATATGCATTTAGAAGTGGGATGATGGATGGATGGATGGATGGACAGACAACATTTACTAATTGAATATATTTTAATAATTGAACATTTATTATTCTGTGAAATGAATGGGGGATAACCCATTTACAGTATACCTTACAGCTGCCCAGTGCTGGTTTGCTATATGCCACGGTAAGATTGGAAATAAAGACCATTTGAACTGGGGGGGGGCAGATTGGGGCCAGTTGTTCTGTTAGGGGGGGCAGATGCATTTGACCATAATGTCCTCCAAATATTACTTACACTAGATTGCCAGGATTAAGGACCAAAAGACAATTTTGAAAACCGATATGTTATTTATGCAGTGCTTTGCAGTTACACTTTACAGTTCTTACAAATATGTAACTCTCTGATTTCTTGTTTAGACTGTTGCCTCCACAAGCTTGATTATTTTTTTCTGCCTTTAACTTCTCTTTTCACCAACTGAAGCGACTCGGCCACCCGGCGCCCCCGCGTTAGGAGTCCCTCAGGAAAGCGTGCTCACATTTGTGTTTTTCCTGTTCCCAGCCAGCGCACAATATTTTAACCCACATACAAATGTAAATGTGAATAGGTGTGGGGACCGTAATAAAACGTCCAACATAAATTGCATTTATTTTGATGCTGTTAAAATTATTAAATTGCATGAATTTTGACCTTCATGTAAAGTATTGGTATCTTCCGAAATATCTTTACATGAAACCTTTGGTTTTGTTTGGTTCCTTATAGCTATCTTAATGATCCTCTCTAAAATAAACTGCTGAGAAATGATGAAAAAATGAAGACCCCCCTATTGCCCATGATCCATATGTTTGTTGATTATAATTTCAGTGGCAGCTTCTAAGTGCCCTAATAGATTAAGCTGTGTGTGATTATAATTTGCTCACTATTTTCATTTTCTTTTTGCCACAGAAGCCAAACTGCAGCCACAGTCATCAAATCAAAAAAGTGGCATCATTAAAATGACAGTGAATTGTGTCTCATATGTACATAAATGCTTCACATACTAGCATGAACAATGACAGGAAAATGAAAACTCTTTTTGGTGATAGGCGGGTAGACTTAAGGACAATGTGTGCGCTCGGGGGCAGATTGCTCTACATAGTGATGTGTTATGTCAGACGTTTTGCCTTTCAACAGGACCAAGCCTAAATTCCAGACACTTACATTTATTTATCAAGCAGACGCTTTTGTCTAAAGTGACAAACAAAAATAACACACAATACATCACAATAGCTAGTGGCACAGGAGAGGGCAAGAAGGAAGAAGAGAGAGATGGAGAGAGACAGAAAGAGAGAGATGGAGACAGAGACAGAGATGGAGAGAGACAGCCAGAAAGAGAGAGAGACAGCTAGAAAGAGAGAGATAGAGAAAGAGAGAGATGGAGAGAGACAGCCAGAGAGAGAGAGAGAGAGAGAGAGAGAGAGATGGAGACAGACAGCTAGAGAGAGAGAGACAGAGACAGAGATGGAGACAGACAGCCAGAGAGAGGGGGGACAGAGAGATGGAGACAGACAGACAGCCAGAGAGTGAGAGAAATGGAGACAGACAGCTAGGGAGAGCAAGAGAGAGAGAGATGGAGACAGACAGCTAGAGAGAGAGCGAGAGAGAGAGAGATGGAGACAGACAGCCAGAGAGAGAGACAGACAGACAAACAGCCACAGAGAGAGAGAGACAGAGACAGAGAGATGGAAATAGACAGCCAGAGAGAGAGAGAGAGGGACAGACAGACAGCCAGAGAGAGAGAGCGAGATGGAGACAGACAGCTAGAGAGAGAGACAGAGAGATGAAGACAGACAGCCGGAGAGAGACAGAGAGAGAGAGAAAGAGATAGAGAGAGAGATACAGAGATGAAGACAGACAGCCAGAGAGAGGGGGAAAGACAGAGAGATGGAGACAGCCAGAGGGAGAGAGAGAGATGGAGACAGAGAGAGCAAGAGCGAGAAAGAGACACAGAGAGAGAGAGAGTGAGCGAGAGAGAGAGAGAGAGAGAGAGAGAAGTGGAAGGGCAAGCGGGAGAAGGAGCCCAGAACAGCAAAGCGAGCACTGAGCACTGAGCACCGAGACACAGCCCTGCCGAACACCGTGCGAAAAAATGCCGAACTTCACAGGCGCCTGGAAAATGAGGAGCAGTGAGAACTTTGACGAGCTCTTGAAAGCCCTCGGTAAGTTACTTTGTAAAACTACTAACATCTACAGTATGTGCAATATACATGCATCAACATTGCTTGCATTTTATTCTTTGCCCGATGGTGTGTGGTCCAAGTCGTCTCCACCCATCTGAAAAAAGTACTTAAAATTGCTAAATTGATACTGGTGCAGAGGTCATTACCATGGTTAATTCTGAGGGAGATTTTAATCAAAATGCATTTTTTTTTACTACAGACACAATATTTAAAAATGTAACCTACACAGTTTTTTCCCTTTATCAAAACATTTTGCCACGGACACGTTTGTCTGTGTCCGGACGGCTGACGCTCACTGTCGGGATGGAAAGTGCTTATAAGAGATAGGGGACAAAATTCCTGAAGAGGTGCTTCAATATTATAAAATCTATTATTATAAAGTTTAAAAAAAAATCACAATAAAAATTCTGCTTAACAAAAGCACTCAAAAATAGTTTTTTTTCTTCACTGGAACTGAAGCTGTTCAAACTGGACTGTTGGAGAGTCAAGATTTTTAAATACAGAAAATAGTACATAAATATTACAAGCATTAAATGGGTCTATTATTTGACAACGGTATCCTGTCCTGAGTTGGAAATACACATGTGGGCCTGGCCCCTATTAATCTGAATGCTGTAGGTCAAAGCTCTGTGGAACAAAAGGAGCGTCCCTCAAAGTTCTGAGACTGGTGGTTAAACTGTCAAAATGCTGCACCAGCTTGTTTTGGTATGCTGAGGTAAAAGATCTGAATTGGAAATAGGAGGACGAGCCGTGGCAGCAACAACAGATAATCTGACGACGACACGCTGGCTCTGAGACCTGCCATTGACTTTGATGGCCCAGATTCCTTTCCGGACAAACAAAGACAAACGACAGGCAGTACTGAATCAATTCTGCTGGGAAATTCAAAGATACAGGCTTTTAATTGGATCATGAACAATAAGCCATAAAAAACCTTTGCAGATACACAGAGGACACTGACCTTCTGATATGATAGAATGGGACAGGGTAGGATGACTGAGATCTCTATAATTGGGGTGCACTTAATGCACTAAAATTAGGCACTGAATTTGGATTAATATGCTATACACACTCTCATTCATTGCTTTTTAAAAACACCGGGACATGCCCTGGTACCTATCATTTTACTCAGGAGTAAAACTCAAAATCCACAACTCAAAATTTCACAAGATCACCTGGACTGTCTTTATCCAACGCCTTGTGATTTTATTAGGTAATGATATAATAGGGTAATAGAAACCTACATGCCAAACTGCAAACACAGGAAACACAAAGACACTCCACTACTCCAGTTATCGCTCTCGATCTACTGACGGCAAAGAGTAAACATTATTTGTGTGTGATCCAGGAAAACCTCAAATGTAGTTGTGGAACTCTTCTTTTGGAAACGTGCCAAAAGCAAAGCATACATCCTCCTCCTGGAAAAGAGTGCCATGTGGGACAAAGACAGATGTAACTCTAACCATCCCAGGATAGGGTAAAAAGCAAGGCAGGAGAGAAGATGACACTGTGTATACACATGGAGGCGGTTACTCTCTGGGCCAGCTATGCCAATCTCTGACTCGCAATGACTAGAGTTACAACCACAAGCCTCTGCTAGTCCCTCCCTGGCCAAAATCGGGTCAAAATCAGTCCATCCTCCCAAATATCTAAAATCCTGTATCACGTATCAGCATTTTTCCCTTCAGTACTCTGTTACATCTGAGTAATCTTTTAAAAATCTGTTTTAATAATAGGTAATGTTCAGAATGAACTGAATATGCCCATTTCTTAATATTTTATCGAACCAAATTTTCACAGGAGATTAAATAAACTGCATGGTCATTTCCTGTACATTTTAAGTTAAACAAAACCCAGTTTTAACTTGGACATTCATTACCTGAATAAAGATGTGGCTGAATTAACAGGCTAAGTGTTCTTTACAGAATTGGGCAGAAATTTTACTGATTGTTACTGAAGCACAATGAGATGAGTCATCAGCTCCAATGTAGTTGAAGAAGAGCAATCCTCCTGTCAGATCTGGCCTATAACCCCCCAAAATGCACCCTGCACCCAGGTGTGAACACCATACTGAGGAAGGTGGCAGGAGCCGCAGCCTCCAAGCCCCACGTGGAGATCAGACAGAGTGGTGAGCAGTTCTACATCAAAACCTCCACCAGCGTGCGCACCACCGAGATCAACTTCCACATCGGTCATGAGTTTGATGAGGAGACAGTGGATGGGAGGAAGTGCAAGGTGAGTGTGGACAGGAACGGGGAGGATTTGCTGGCGGCGGGGTGTGAATAGGATAGTACCGAGAATGAGGGTCTGCTGGTGGCAGGACAGAAACAGGACAGTAATGAGACTGAGGTTCTGTTGGTGGCGATGCAAGAATAGGATAGCAAAAAGAGCCAGTATCTACTGGTGGTGGAGCAGGAATAGGATAGCAATGAGAGCAAGGATCTGCTGATGGCGGGGTCGGCATAGGCTAGTAAAGAGAGTGAGGATCTGCTGGTGGCGGGGCGGGAATAGGATAGCAAAGAGAGTGAGGATCTGCTGGTGGCGGGGCAGGAATAGGATAGCAAAGAGAGTGAGGATCTGCTGGTGGC
>JAAGVU020000008.1:490235-512988 GCA_011763525.2 Mormyrus iriodes | reverse complement strand
CCTGGCTCTTCCCTGTTTCTCGTTAATGAAGGGCTTCTTCCTTGCTGTATGGGACTTCAGTCCTGCTTCTAGGAGCCTGATACGGACTGTCCTAGCAGAGCACTTCACACCCGCACTTAATGTCTCCCATTCCTTTAGAAGGTCACTTGAGGTCATCCTCCGGTTTATGAGTAACTCTCGGATAAATTACCTGTCACCTCTGGCATTAGAAAGTCGCTTCCACCCTTTAAATGGGCGGTTTCTGGTCGCTCCCAGTGTCTGCTGCTTCACCTTGTTCTTCTGTACTGCTGTCTTGGAAACTTTGAGCCTGGAAGCCGCCTGTCTGTCAGTGTAGCCTCCTGCCAGCAGAACCAGGATTAAACCAGGATTTAAAAATGCAGATTTGTTTAAAAATACAGTGTGGTGTCTAAATTTTTACCGCGGCTCTGTGTGTACATATGTGTGTATGGTGTGTGTGTATACATATATATATGTATATTATATATAAAAAGGCGACCCCCTCACCTTTTGGCAACTATTTTTAGAAAAAAAATGGAATACCCAATGTAACCTTCATAAAGAAAAAAAGATTTTATTTCACAAGAACATATAATAAGTCAACCAGCAACCAGAGCTTTAAAAGTGACCACAGGCAATCGGATTACAATAGGTGTGTTAAACAGCAAACATCCCAATAAACAAATGCATTATTTTGGAAGGGGGGGGGTTGGCATTGAATGTTTTCGATGCAGCAGACCCACATGAAGAGGGTAAAAAGACGTATTGCGGAGAAATGTGGAGCCATATTAATAAATGATATGGCAGCTCTTTTAAAATGAATTGATTTAACTGCATTGTGGGATTGGGACGGGATGGGAATTCTCTTGTGGGAGTGGACAGGAGTGAAAATCCACTCCGGTATTACCCTCCGATTTACCCCAGCCTAACACAGGCACTGCAGGCCCGCCGGCTCTCCCGCAACCCCCAGGCTTTCAGACTCTCATGGTCCTGTGAGAAACCTTACGGCAAATCGAGATTAAATTAAGTGAAAACATTCGTTACAAAAAGTCGTATTTGGCACCATCTGTTACCTTTCTGTCTAGACCCCGAATATAAGAGGACATCATTTTTTCAGACGTTTCCCACTCAGAATAAATAGAGTCTCTCTCTCTCTCTCTGATCAAAATATTTATTTGAATCAGACTGCATTTTTGACCTCAGTAACTGCGTTCCGCACTGCATGACAGGCTTTTCAGCTTAAGCAGGATTGAGGGTGTTGTGCATGTGACATTCATTATGCTGTCAATATAAGAAAAAAAATCACCTCATTAACATTCCTTCTTTGTTAGTGTTCTGCATCTCGGTTGTAAACTTAGATTATGTACTAAAATAGCATCGTTTGTCAAATAAGTGCTGCTTCTGATTTTAGTCCAGATGTATTACTGAATATGTCTTATATTCTATAGAGCAGCTGATAAACACATTACGCTACACCACACAGTCATTATACCTGCAGTCTGGGGCACCATAAAGCAGGGGGAGAGACGGGGGGTGATTCCTAAAAGATTTGGAACATAATTGGATTGGCCTGGTTCAGGGGCCCAATATGATCCGCTTTCATGGGGCCCAAAATCTCTAGCAGCACCGCTGACCTCAGATACAAACACAGAACAGAAAATGACATGTTTCCACACTAAACTGATGTCATTGTTATAATGCAGAGCGATTTTCACCAGGATACTTGTACAAAATTCTGGTACCAGTCTCAGGGAAATGCATCCCCTTTGAGCTTTCAGTTTTCTGGGAACTTCAGAGAAAAGGTTTGATTTCTTGCCTGTACAGAATATAAAGGGATGACAGGACATTCCCAAGATATTACTGGACAAGTGGAAAAATTGACGATGTTCTGAAATCTTTACTAAAATGGAGTTGGGAGGTTTATATGTGTAATATAATTTCTCATATTTTTCCTATATTATTATGAACCAATCGCAGCCATTCCAGAGCAGTATACATTTTATACATGAAAAAATGGTCCCCACAACATCAAAATGGTGGGGTTTTCTGAGATTCTGGGGACATTTCGTCCCCACAATGTAATATATACATGATCCTCCCCCACACACACACACACTCACACACACACACAGTTCCATAAGGCTGTGCCACTCGCTGGACTTGGGAAAATGTGACATTCGGCGTTTTTTTTGTTTAATTTTAGCTTGCGAAGCAGCAATATCATTTTTTCCATTTTCTGTAAAACCAGCTAGATTGTAGATGGTCCTCTCCATTATTGTTTTATGAATGTAAAAAGCAGAAATATGAAATCCCTACTTACATTTATTAGGAAAATGCCCTGGCCACACTCCCTGTGGGCTTGGGTCATCATCCCATCAAAGGGGACAAAGGGGAACCTTCACACCTGTAGGGGGATTAAGCTTTTAAATTCAGCTACTACACCAATGTGAGAACTGCAGCAATCTTCAGTACATGTCTACCAAGCTGCACAGCTATTACCTACAGCAAATCAAAGCCTTTAAAGGTGGTAGGTGGTGATTTGGGAAAATATTTGAGAAGATTTCTTCTGGCACCTAGCAAATTTGTTACTGCACTGACACAAACAATTATGTTTTTACACAAAAATAAACAATGTTATAAGTCACATTCTCTGAAAATACAGCAAAAAAAACCCCATATACACTCAACAGAAAGATTCACAATCCTTCATCCTAAACCCTTTCCTCCCTCCCAAAGAGCTTGGCTACCTGGGAGACAGAGAACAAGATATACTGTAAGCAAACACTACTGGATGGACATGGACCTAGGACGTACTGGACAAGGGAACTGAAAGGGGACGAGCTGATCCTGGTGAGGAATGGATCTGTGTGTAATATGCCACATACAGCCACAAAATTATATATTTATTCATTCTTCCATCTTCCAGCCACTTATCCTGATCAGGGTCATTAGGGGACTAGGAGTCTGTCCAGCACAGGGCACAGATAAGAGATATCAGTCAGCCAGCTGCATGTCTTTGGATTGTGGGAAGAATTCTTCATGACACAGAACAAGCAAACTGCACACCCCAGAGCAGGGACATTTCAACCCACAAGCCTGGCGATGTGAGGCTTCTCACTGAGCCATCGTGCCACACCTAAAGGATAAACATAAAATATATATTATTTATACACCGATGTGCCAAAACATTATGACCACCCCCCATGTGACGCAAATGAGTCTGACTATCTAGTAAAAATAGTGCATGTCAGGGTGTGGGGTATATTAGATAGCAAGCTAACATTAGCACAGAGCATCTATGAAATGGCAAGTCAATGTTGATCAGCTAGAACACTGCCAGAGCTCAGAAGGCTTGGAGCCCTGCTGTCTGTGGGCCCCTGCCCGCTGCCGAAAGTGCCTCCAATGGGCACGCGATTGTCGGAACAGAACTGTGGAGCAGTGGAAGAAGGTGGCCTGGACTAATGAACCTGCTGCCTCATATGCACGGGCGAGTACCTGGCAAGCATCTGTGCAAGTCCTTGGATCAACAAGTCCAGCTACATAGCTCCATATCTATCGTCAAAATTACCTGCCATTTCCGTCAGTCGCCCCTCTGCTGGTTCGTATCAGACCGGATAGCCTTCATTCGCATCCCGCACCGACGAGTCAGCCTGCCCAACACCCCGTGGGCGGTTCATGGCTTTCCCTCCTGGGACCACTCAGGAGACACTCAGCACACCTGACCGCGAGCCCCCCCACAGGCCTTGCCGTTCTGGAGATGCTCTCACCCAGCCGTCTGATTGTGATGATTTGGCCCGTGTCAAAGTCACTCAGATCTTTATCCCTGCCTGTTTCCTCTGCATTCACTAAAATGCAGAATGTAGACTGAATACCAAACGTTAGCCTATCGTCTAATATACCCCAGACCTTGACACGCACCGTCTGTACAAGATAGTCAACGTTATTTGCTGCATGTGGGGATTATGACTCATCAGCATGTATGTAAATGTATGTACTGCAGCAGCCAGACTCACGGCTAACAGAGGTGACAATGGGATCCTGTCTGTTCCTTCTAGACGTTTGGAGCAGACGACGTTGTGTGTACGCGGATATACGTCCGGGAATGAAGTGCCTGCAGGGACAGCCGGATGGGAGGACAAAGACATGACTGCGACCCCCCCCACCCCCCGTGACAGAAACCTGCGCTCCTCGCAAATGTAACATGTCCCGAAACACGCTGCGGTCACATCTACTGACGTTAAATCATGATAGCTTGGCTATTGCATTTTTTTTGCCATTTGTACAGCTGGATGTTTTATCAGAACGTCGCAAGCACCTTCCTCAGAAGGTACAAGCAATACCCAGGCAAATAAACTACTAACACACCTGTGCGACAGATTTATGACTTTAGTTGTTTTGTGTTGTTTGCCACTCTTGAAGACTACAAGCATGAAATAAAAAAAAGGAATCTATTACTGATCCAGCCGCCTATTTGTGTGAGAACCTGCACCTGCAATTAGAATATACCCCAAAGGAGCAGGCATGCAGAGGACTGAGCTAGACTGCAGCTCAGAGGGAAACTTTTCTTTGATGTGCCACAAAATATTCCGAGAACTTTAAGACAACCATTGTCTCTCTGGGCCATTATGGGGAGGAGATGTATGAAAAAAGCACTAGTATTCAGAGATGCTGGCTTGCCACAGGAATGGTACGATGCTCTGATGTGCGGTAGGAGCTTCCTAATGCAGTTCAGTCTCCATTAAATCAGGATTCCAAGCTTGCTCTTGTTTAGCCGCATCAAGGGCGGGCATCTCCTGGGCTCCGATGCACTGATGTTCGCACATTACTCTCCTGGACAAAGACGTTTAAGAAAAGTTGGAAAAACAATCTCAATTCTGCTCTCCTGGCAAGCCAGCAGATCTGCCCCAGGTTGCAGATGGAGAGCTCAGCTGTTCAAAGATCTAAAGAGGGAGGAATGGGGAAGATCCTGCAATACTGTCTATGATCCACAATCCCAATAGAAATACTGTACAGGGCTCACGGACAGCTGGGGAAGTGCCGTATATGAATTTACATTCAGAACTTTAAGTTGCAAAGGTCAACAAGATACTTGTGAAGGACCTCATTTAAATTAGGGCTAAAATAAACGTCAAAGAACTGAACTTGTCACATGGCGCATGGAATGTCACCTTCATTTCATGAGTTCCTAATGTTCTAAGATGTAACAAAAGATAAAGGCCAGGTTTTTCCTCTTGCAGAAGCATTTGTACTGCATTTCAGTTCAGAGATGCACAATAAATAAAGAATAATATATAAATAAAATCTCTGTCCACTCTTTACAAGCTAAATAATAATTGAGTGGAATGAAACACTTTAGCACATTTCACACCATTGTACAGCGTTATGAGCTAAGCAGGTATCAGAGCTTAATATATCCAGCTTATGGCTCCGTAAAGCTATCCTGTAAATCACAGCACATGGAAGAGGCAGCTGGATCAAATGAAGGGTCACCTGTGGGTCTCCATGGGACAGAGATGTCGTTCTTAAGAACAACAGGCCAGGAAGAGCAGCAGGCGCTCATTCAGGAGCTCTCTGACGTCTGTCACTCTTTTCCTCAGGGCATCCGCACACTCTGCCCTTCCATCGGCAGGCACATGGCCACACAGGGAGAAAACCACAGGCCGCAGGGCCGGGCCGAGCATCAGGATACGCACTACATTTCCACTCATTTGCATTGTCAGAGTTTACCATGGCAGAGTGTTTATTTTACTTTCCAGAGCACAACTGGAAGGCCTTGCCAGCTTTTACAGAAGCAAAGCCAAGACAGATCCCCTTTTCCATTAGACAAGCTTTTCCACTATAGCAACAGCCAGTTAGCTGCATCCTCATAAAATGATCAGTCGTCCACCAGAGATTGTTACATATTCAAGATTCGTGGCCTTGGGATACCGAGAAAGGCCAGAAGAGCCATTTGGCCAAAACCGTTTCTACCAATTTGATCTCTGCAAGGGCCTGTAGTCATCCACGGGAGCAGAGAGAAATCTCTCCACGTATAGGTTTGGCTCCGATGTAACGTTTCTGCATCCAGGGAAAACGCACCGGCACTAAAAATGGGGAAACAAAAAACGGAATCAGTCTGTGTTAGCGCGCCTGCCAAGGATAAAAGGCTCCAGTGTTCCGGCGCTTTTAGTGTGCCGTCACGTTTCTCCGCTGTGCCTCTCACTCCTCAGCTGCCAGTAACAGTTCAGAAGTTTGCTTTTGACCCAAACCTCAGTAAAAGAATGCATTTGCCCCTGAATGGCTGGACATTAATTAAAATGGCAAGTCAGTGGTTCCAAGCACCGCTCACGTCTGGATTAAGGCATTGCGATCGGTCTTCCTATGCAGAGAGGCTCACTGTCTGCTCCACACCCGCCTCAGGGGGGAGGGGGGGCATGCTGTAGCCGTTTTTTTTGTCAGTGACCTCATTGCCAGTCTTAAGTCTCAGGGTTTGGAGCATGGAGGAGGGGCTCAGAATACAGGGCCAACGGACACTAGTTTTTATACAGAATGAACCAGTTCATAACTATCAGAGAGACTGATCTGTGCACAAGCAGCAGGCAGCCTAACATGAAAGCCAGGACTGGCACGAGCCTGAAGTCACACAACAGTCAACAGCAGCACCCAGCATCGTCAATAGGGGGCTTTCATAACCCTGACAACTCCAAATTGGTCCTCATTAGACATACCAAATAGGTACTGCTGCAAGGAAAATTGATATGCTGTACACTTGGATGAAATGGATTAAGACCATTTTAATTAGAATAAAACTTAAACCAGATCTTGAAGAGAGAGACTGAAGCAGGCCGAAGACCAGATCACCGGGATCCTGGGGGTTACCTTAAAAGCTCATTTCCGATCAGGCCTTTGAAGCAGGTAACGGTCAGTGCTGGTTCTGATTATTTGTCCCATTTTAGTCACAGTATCCCAAAGTACAAGGGCAGTGACTGTTCGCGCAGTGAAACGTTTCCGTGGCATTGTAGCAGATGACTGCACACTAAGGTTCAAAAACCTTTAACTCTCAAACCTTATCTTCAGCTGCGTGTAACGCTAAGATGGTACATAAAAATCCGTCTCGGCCCACAACACGCAGCAGATGACGACTCCGCTCACATAACACACAGGTTACGAAGAGCTGAGCGTCAGACTTGAAAGGAAGAAATTATCAAACATGTACTTTTGTCCAGAAAACATTCATCTGGGCAGAAAATAAAGTGAGTGAGGACCAACGTCTACACACCCCTCCCAGGAATGGCATTTCAGCGCCATCTTCTGTCAAAATGCAAGTATTTAACATTCTTGGTTCAGTCTTTCCTGTACTATGTTACCTATCAGGCTTATCATTTGGATGTTTAAGTTTGTATTTAACAGCCTCTATAAAATTAGCATCTTATCCCATGGACCCACTCCTGTACCCCCATGCTACGTCGCTCATTTTTAAAGACCCATCAAAGGTAGGAGATTCCAGGCCTCCAAGATCTATTCATCCTTCTCCTATCCCTGGTCACAGAGCCCATCCTGGAAGCTACAGGCACAAGGCAGGGAGTAACCCAGCATGGCAAGTTTAACTGCAGGGCACACACACGCACACGCACACCTATGGGTCATCAACAACTCGTTTGTTTCTGGACTGAGGGGGAGGGAAACCCACCCCTGCACGAGGAGAACATGTACAGAGATATCCTGGCACTAACAGGTATCCATTCAAAATGTTTGTCTGGAAATTTACCAGCTCCATTTAAACAAAAGAAGAAAAGATGGGAGTTACACTCAGCTTAAAGCGAGTACTCAGAAGCCGGCACTGCAAAATGACAAACAACCCAATACAAAAAGCACAGGGCTCAATACATTTCAATAGTATTTTAATGGCAAATACTGCACTACACTCAAGTAAACAACAGTGTATATAAATCATGTGGTGGCAAAGGGGACACACAAAATGGAATACAAAAGCAGTCTTAAGTGCAGTTTTTACAAGCTAGACCTCCTCGCATCTTTTTAAATTTTTTTAAACTATATCTTATACAGTAAATATAAAAATAAAATCGCAGTCCCGGGCACAAAACTGTGCAAGATTTTTGTCCAAGATTGTCTATAGCTGGTGGCAGTAGTCAGATCTAGCCTCTGGAGGCTATAGTCTCCCCCAGCTCAGGTGGAATGTTCTCTCCCTCTCTCTCTCTCTCTCTGTCTGTCTGTCATTTCCCCTCAGGGGACGACACAGCGGGGCAGGGGCGGGGGCTTGGGGGGTTGTGTCAATCCAGGAATATCAGCCTCTTCTACAATGCTGGACTCTATCCTGGCCACTCTGGAAAAGGAGGACCCTCACGCGAGCAGCGACGCGAACTGGAAGTTCTGAGAACACTGACCATGTCTGGTTCACCACAGTTCACTTAATGGTCTCGTACTAAATATTTATTGCAGTTAAGTTTATCCATTTGTAAAAGCTGGCCTTTCAAGAAAAAAAATTTAACTCTCAGATCAGAAACAAAGAAAAGTTGTCAAAATACATTTAGCACCACACCTTGGATTTTCTAAGGACTGTTTGCTCGCCGCGATGCATTCTTGAATTGGAAGCTATAATCCATTTCAGTAAACAAATTTGAAATGACAAAGGCTGGTGAAAATGCACAAATTTGACAGGTGTGTAATTAAAGATGAGCATTTTGCAATCTCTGAGCACACCCTGAAAAACTGACTAGCACAGTAATAAGAGAAGGCCAAGGCCAATTACAAATTACACGGGGGTGATTATGATACGCCCCGACCACCCCACCTTGGTTTACACAAAATGAAACTACTGTGGTTTATCACACCATCAGCGCCATAAGCCAACTCTTCCGAGGGATCTCTCCAGCTGCCTTCACATTCACATGCACACTGTCAGGAAACAGGGGCAGATCACTACTTTTAGCACATAACTCAAAGTACACTAAAAAAAAAAAGTTTGGGCAGTGTGACATAAGCAAAAGAATAAAAACAAAGAAAAAAAAAAAACTACAACAGGAAAATCACAAGACTTAAAAAGCTAAAGACTACAGACGGACTGACATATTGCCTATTGCACATCCGCTTATTTCCTACACTAAAATTTGTACAAACAAGTGGCCAACAGCAGCTGCGCCACTGGTCTCTGAAAACAATTATACTGGAAAGTAAAGTAAAAGGACGTAAAACTGAGTACTTGCTCAGCTGCACTGAGTACTTACTCTGTTGTATTGAGTACTTCCTCCGTTACTCTGTATTGCTCGTTTGTGTGTCATTTCCTGTTACTTCAGCAATCAGCCGATTGTTTCCATTTGATGTTTCCCCATTTAGACTTTCTACCTTTCTTATAGACAGCATTTAAAAACAAAGAATTAAGAACTTTTTAACAAATTAAGACATTAAAAATACTAGGGAAGTCGACAAATAGTGGCACAGGGATGCATTCATCTGAGCCCAATGGGAGCATCTTTATCCGATTTCTGGAAACACAAGGTAAAAGTAAGTCTTTAATCTTGCAAAGGCCTCAGTTAGACTTTTGATTGAATCACTGCAAAAACCTACGTCTCGCTGCCATTTTCCTATGGGTGTTAGGCAAGGAAAACCTGGAACTAAGACACCGACAAAAGTAATGAAAGCAGTTCAATTTCAGGATCTCCTCTTGGAGGCCGATAACCTCAAAAAGTGTTTCGGCTGCGTTTGTGCTTTAAAATACATTCCCTTTATTATGGTTGTTTATGGAAAAGCCACCACATGGAGGACTGAGCTTTAATATGGAGCTCCTGGTCACTTAAGGGCTAAAAGCAATCCAGGAAAAAAAAACAAAAAAAAAAAAAACAAAAACAAAGGACAAGAAACCCTCAAACATGCAGTGGGTTTAAAATGAGACTTGAATCCTGTGGTTCATTAGATTGACAATTTCAAAATTAAGCTTGGAGCTTGAGTGGAAGAGACGCATGCACACAGTAGGTCGCAAGGCACAGGGGTTAGGGACATGGAACTGGTTTCCCAAACAGCCACAAAGCATGGATTTGAAGGCACAGGTTCAGTATGCCACGAGGTTCTTCGGATCTTTCCACAGAAGATAAGAAAAAGACTGCAGCCACAAATAATCTCCAAAAGGCAATGACTTAAAGAAATGCAGCCGGTCATTACCGGTGACTAGAGGTGTATAGAAATGGAGAAATATGCCACGTACGATTTCTGTGGCAGGGCAGAACTACAATATGACTTTTACAACATTAGAATAGACAGATGCAGTGAAGAAAATACACCCTTACAGGCAGGAAGAAAACGGTCACACCCTGATGATACAGCTTGTGCAGTTGGATAAAATTTAAATTAAAAAAAAAATTCTGCTAACATTTTGAAGCCGGACATTAAAAAATTAATCACCATATACATCAAGCGTATCAATCATCACACCTGTCTTACGACTTCAGGCAGATGGTTTAATTTGCAGATTTTTTTTTGAGCTTGTCATCATGGTAACCCTACACCTAAACCCACAGTCAGGGTGACAAGTTAAGTGAGTTCAGTAAAAGCACAACCCCACTTCCCCCTTGGCCTGCTAAACACGAAAGGTGCATTGGACAGGAAATTGGACAACTGGCCGAACACATAAGGTAAATCAGCTACAATCGTATTTTTTATTAGAAACCTTAAATACTACTGAAATAAAGGGGCTATACAGATCCACAGAAAAGACATGCTTTTATGACGTTTTACAAATTCTCCATATTTTGAGCAGAAATCTATCCATGGGCACCACCATACAATACCTTTTTTTGCTCTTATCAAGAGTAATTATTAAAGTGTAAATCGAGTCTGCTTTTCGGTTTGCCATCTTGCTTGTTGAGTAGGATATCCAAATGGGCAGTGAGTCACTACAGGCTGAAATTAACACACAATTAAAACGTCAGCTTCATCAGGATGTTTTATAAAAACCTCCATTTCAAAAATCCTGGAAAAATTTCTACTTTCAAATGAAATTTTTTTTCCACTATTAAAAAAAATAAAAAAGGAACACAGAAAACTACTATAATTTTAATAAACCCCCTTTGGTAAAAACTGTAATAAACTGTCATACAATTTAACTTTTTATATATACTAACTTTAGCCACCTCTCACTAAAGTCCACTGAAAGCTTGTGATGCCGGCTAACAAATCAATGCAGATCTTTTTAATAATAATAATAATAATAATAATAAAAAAAACAAAACGCTGCACTATATACAGCTCATTTACAAAGAGTGAGCATTGTGCGGGTCCTTTAAGTCATCGACCGTTCCTATCGTCTGAGTGTTCTAGCTGATGGGCTGATTCTTGGGCCACAGAGACTTCTGGAAGTTCTGCATCGTGGAGGTCAGGTAGTTTTGATTATACATATCAGAATATATAACTGTCATATTGACATTCACAAGCTATACAATTTTACAGTGTGTGGCCAGTAATTACTAAAGTCTGACTATTACATTTTTACATTAATTGCTATGGATAACGTATCTACTTAGACCAACTTTGATTTATAACAGATGTATTAATGCTGCCTCTGAAAGATCAATAACACCATCAGATGATATTTTCTTCTTTAAAATTTCACTCCTTGACATAGAAAATAGCAAATAACACAGGGATATTGCTTGTGTTGTATCTCCATCGTGTCTGTGAATCTCAAAACAAGCTACTTGAATACTTTCATGGGGAAAATCTTAATTTGGTAACACACGGGCCAGAATGTTAAGTGCATCTTTCAGCCAAATGTATCGAGCCAGAAATGACTCTTAAGGTAATAATTACCTCATGTCTTTTCACAGACAAACAGTGATTGTGATGGATTCACACACGAGGCCTGTCAATTACCGACCACTCAAACCTCCAGCGTCTTGACGCATGACATCATGGCCTCATCATAGCCAGGAGACTCAACAGGCAACACACCCTGCGTCTTTTCATTGTCTACTGCAGAGTGCCTGACGTTACCTAGACCTGCGACTTGGGTTCGAATCTGGTATGCAGCCATGTCTTATGCCAAGAGAATCTGCAAAAAGAGTTGGTGGGCATTCAGTTCAACCGGATGAGTCCCACGTTTTGGCACAGAGGGCCTGCAATAGCAGGTACAGCTAAAAGGTCGTTAAAGATAAAATTGTGAAAAATGTGACACACCAGCTGTGGCAACCAGATCTTTTTGCTTTTTGCTGTCGTGTTGGTCTGCAAAGGACGGCCCAGGCCCCGCCCTGCCCCACCAGCCTTGACAGACCCGCAGAGACCCACCCCTCGGCTACCCAGAACACCTGCTGGCTATGGAGCTTTGCAAGCGGCCAGGTATTTAACGCGATATTTGTTGATGCTCATGAAGTGGACGATTTCCGGCTCCCGGGTGGTGGTGCAGGGCAACAGTCCCTCACGGCCCTCTCCCATCAGCCACCTGCCACAGCCGGCGGCCATGTCCGAAGTCACGTGCTCCTTCACCCACTCGTCCACCCAGGCCTGGAAGCGTTGGTGGAGCCGGGTACTGACCCTCTGGTGTGACTGTGGAGAGAAACCCCCCATGAGACTTACAAGCCAAAGCGGCAGCCTTAAAAGCCAACCTTCTGAGTGCAGTGGTGGGTGAAATGGCGATATTTTATCATAACCAGTTACAAGTATCCAGGATACACAGTTCAGAGGTGTCACAAGAGCCGCGATACAGCACTGTGTTCGCTTTTATTTAGCAGATGTCTTTGTCTGAAATGACAAGTAGAAGTGAGGTGAATATCAGGCTGGAACATGGGTTGTCTGGCTGCGTGTTCGTTCGAGCACGTCGTACGAGTTGCAGCATCTTCCACAAGTTCTGAAGTAACCAAACGGTTGCAGACACTTCTTACGGATACCAAACATTTCAAATGTTACATTTAACTTTATCCATACAGGGTTTTTCCTGCACAGAGGATTATGAGGCGGCCGTCTGACAAATTTCGTGCCAATGCCAGCTCTCGAGAAAACTCTGGAGGGTTTCTAACAAGCGCTGCACTCAGAAGATTTGTGTCATTTGTGACTGCAGCTGCAGCATGGTGGCGCTGCATAGTGCACCAAGAAACGCAGCGCAAAACTGCCAAATTGGAATTTTTTTTTCCCCTGTGCGCTTGGTCGCCCTGATGTTTGGTGGCTCTTCAAACAGTTGGGCATAGAATATATTTTGCATCCAAGCAAATCCAGATTCTTAAAAGTGTTTCCTAAATTAACAGCATCTCAGTGTGTTTTTAGCTTTCCAGATCCCGCTCACAGGATTGGCGAACACATTACTAAGCGAGTTCGCAAAGAAGTGAAGCGCGAGGGAAGGTGAAACAGTGCAGACTTCATCCGATAGGCAGTTAAAAAGCAATAATTAATGTTACTGATGAGTTGTGGTCAATTTGCGCAAAAGGGTATTCAGTTTTCAGGTCATAAGGTGCATATTAATGCTAAGTGTACAAGGAGTGTGTGAAGAGGTTTTATAAAATGAAAAACAGCAGGCAGAAATGTTCTGCCTCTGCTTATGAACTGTGTAGATGAACAATGACTTCAATAAAATAACTACCCTGTTAGGGCAACATCTTGCACGTGTGTGTATGTGTGTGTGCGCGCGTGCTGCACATTTACCTGCACTGTAAATGAAAATAATGGCTTATGCTAAATTTGATTTTAAACAACTTTGCCGTTTGTTAAATGTGTAAATTAATGCATTGTTTTTATGTTGTATTTAAATGTTGATCATAGAACTTTAATTATGGCAAGAATAAATGCTACAAACTGCCATTTTCTTAAAATCATTAGAAAAACACACTGCTTGTAAACAGTGCTTGCTTGAGCCAGCTGAAGTTATGGTACACGTGCACATGTGTGTACAGCGGCTTGCAAAAGTAAATCAACCAACCTTAAAAGTCATCGTAATTTTCCGCACGACTAAGATTTGTACACAGATTTATCCGTTTGCTATTTTTATTGTGAACCCATATGCTGCAGCTACATTTCCAAAATCAAAATATACCATTTCCTGTAGATATTTAACTGAAGAAGATAAACTTAGTATTTAGTGTTTGTGTAAGTATTTAACCCCTACACATTCCTATTTTGTGGAGAACCTTTTTGCTTTAGTAACAGCCTTAATTCTTTTGGGGTAAGTACGTACCAATGTTGCACACTGTTCAGGAGTGATTCTTCCCCATTCTTCATGCCAGACTGTACTGAGATCCCCTAGGTTGGTGGGACGACAGCTCTGGACAACAGTTTTCAAATAGTGCCACCGATTCTCAATAGGGTTAAGGTCAGGGTTTTGACTCTGCCGTTCCAGAACATTCACCCTTCTGTTTGAGCCATTCCAGCGTCGCTTTGGCCTTATGCTTAGGGTCACTGATATGTTGATAGATGAATCTTCTCCCAAGCTGAAGGTTCAGAGCAGACTGGAACAAGTTCTCCTGCAGTATTGTATGGTATTTGTGTCCATCCATTGTCCCTTCAACTCTGACAAGATCCCCAGTGGCGGCACATGAAGTGTCCCCACAGCACGATGCTGCCACTGCAGCCATGGTGTTTCTTGAGGCATGGGCAGTGTTACCCTTACGCCACACATACCTCTTTCAAGTCTGGCAAAAAAAGTTCTACTTTTGTCTCATCTGACCATAAAACCTTCTCCCACATCTTAACTGGGTCGTTCTCACGCTTTGTAGCAAAGGCCTTACATGCTTTTATGTGGACCATCTTAAGGAATGGCTTCTTGCTACCCTCCCCATAGAGGCTTGTTTTACGGAGCACTCCTGAATTTATGGAACTACGCACCTTCGCTCCAGTTTCAGCCAAAGAGCACTGCAGACTTCTGAGAGCTGGATTTTTAGTTGCCTCTCTCACCAGGCCACGTCTTGCTTTGATGCTTAGTTTTGAGGGACGGCCTGTTCTAGTAAGGGTCAGGGTGCTGTGATGGACCTTCCACTACCTGATGATGGATCCAACAGTGCATTATGAGACGTTCAAACTCTTCGATATTTTTCCTGCCTTGTGCATTTCAATGACTGAGTTTCTCACACTAGCAGAATGATCCTTTGTCTTCATTTTTGCAGTGATTGTCCTTCCAAAGGGCATCTTTATACCAAAGAGAATCATCAAGACTAAGCAGCACTTAATTATGTTTAATTACGGTCTAATAACGGTCACCTTCATGTCGTTTGTGAGTAATTTGTCATTTGTGTACACCTGGAGCTTCCGAAGCACAGGAGGGGTTGAATACTTATGCAAACAGCACACAACATGTTTTGTATTTTTCTTGTTAGCAGACAACTGACCTATTTTTGCATTTGAAAATATAATGAAGCAAAAGAGTTCAACATCAATGTTGTTTGAGAAAATTGTGAATATATATATTTTATACTCCTGACAATCATCATGACTTTCAAGGGGGTTGAATACTTTTGCAAGTACACGCGTGTTTCCACTGTACACGTGATCACCACAGTACCGGCTCCACCTAGTGTCCACCAGTAATAACCCGGTTATACATCGCTTGCTTTTGTCATGACTGTGATTCAGAAGTGGCCAGTTACTCACCAATGATAAATGTTCATTTAAACACAAAACTTCTGAGACTATTAAAAAAAATATTAAAAAGCACTTTGGCTATAATGAGTCCTTTTTTATCAGTACAGCATTTTACATATCTTAATAATTAAGGTTGATAATAATACTACCGGCGTTTCCATTGTATGGATAGTCTTTCTAGCCAACTGGTTAATTAATATTCCTACATATATCACAAAAAACACAACATGATCTGTATCGTGGCCCGTGGTCATAACCAAAAAGGTGGGGATATGACATTTCGGGCCACGTCTCAAACCCGTGCCATAGATGGCGCTTGTTACCTGATGAGCCCGCAGGAGGGCGGTGCGCCGGTACATGTAGTCCTCCGACTTGAACACGTACACCATCTTGTAGGAGTTCAGCTTAAACATGCATTCCATCTTCAGGTTCTCGGCGCCCTCTGCGCACTTCTTTCCACCCTCCTTAGCCTCCTTCTCTCGCTGTTCTTGCCCCCGTTGGTATTTCCGTATGCGACGCAGGTTCCTAGTGTTAAGGGATGGTACAAAAGCTGGCATAAGCCCCCGGGCGATGGTGCTGATCCCCTCTGCAGCCACCTCGAAGGAAACTCAGGCCTGCAGATTCGTAACCTTCATCGGTTAGAGATGGGAATTGGAGACTAGCTGAGAGGACGACTCATTCACGGACCCATTCACTTCCAAGCCCAGGATGTGGTTTTTAAAAAAAAAAAAAAAAAAAAAAAAAAAAAGCCAAATGGTACTGATTCTTCCCCCACTTCAAGTAAACAGACGATTTACACTGTTACCACACAGGCTGCGAATGAGTAAGAGCCGAACCCACAAATCACAGTTTGCATTCTCGCTTCCACTAAAACCGACTGTAGACGATCACGGCAAAATATTAATACTTACTAGTTGCCAACATGTTCACAAGTGGTAGATACGACCTGATAGGTATTAGGGTCTCCAAAATTACAGCAGTTGGAGGATATCAGGAATAAACCCCTACAGCTTTAGTTCAGGCTACAATGAAAATATTCCATGTCAAACAACATTTTACTCTCTACTTCTGAAATTGAAAGAGCCAATGATTCATCTTAAAATTTACCCCAAAAATGATAAAAGAACAAATATAAATATAGAAACCAATAGCAAAGCATCTAGGACAGAGCGGTGTGGGAAACAAACAAAATCATCTTTTAATCCAAATATAAAAAAAGTTAGCATTTTGGGAAATGAAAAGGGGAAAAAAAAAAAATCTGAAAACTGCATACAGCCAAGTTTGTATAAACAAAATCACATGCAGGCAGCATCCATCCCGCACATTTGGGAATAAATTACACAGAAACATTTTATTCACAGGACCCCCATGCAGGCAGCGCTGCAAGCAGGAACCAGGTCAGAATGTTTTACGGTCAGTTTGTAGATCAAAAGCCCAAAAAAAGAAAAGAATGAAGCCCACAGAGGAATGACTGTACACTCTCTCTCTCTCTCTTCAGTTACGATAGCTGGCTAACATACACCGACCTCAGATTTCTAATCACTATGCAGTGGCACAAACATCTACACACCGATTTTACAAAAACTAAGCTTGCAAACAATGAATAACTTCCCACAATGTAACTAAGGTACAATAAAATTCTACAGGTTTAATCGTACCCTTATTTCCCGCCGCATACTTTAACACCTTATAGGGGTTTCGCAGTCAACTAACACTTCACCAAACAAGCTCAAATGGGGGCCAATGAAATGTTTTAGTTGGAAGTTAAAGCGTTTCAACTTTGGATAAGTGCCACATTTACGCCTTAGCAGGATGCAACTAACTACACTCAAAACATCCTGGGGCACATGTGAAGTATATCTAAGTATCAGGAAAAACACAGAGATGCAGAGTTCCAACTGATCATGCTACCTCTACGTCTTATACGCGTCTGTTCCATACGCCCTTTGACCTGCCCCATTACTGCAGCATTGTACTCAGCCTGCAATCAGCCACAGCTCTATGAACAGATGCAGACGGGTTTGCCAGTGGACTTCTCCAGTGATGGAGGAGGTCGCTGGGCACCGAGCGGGCTGTTGATGGACATGGTCAGACCCTCACCTGGGAAGGAAGACGGGCTTCTGTGCAAGGTGTTCTCGGAGCTCTGGTGAGGTGGAGTCGGAGTTCAGGTACCTCCCTACGTAATCTGACCAGCGCTGCAAATAGTAAACATGACAGGGGATTCTCGTTAAGGTTCGGCCCGCGGGTAAGACTACGAAAACCATAAGGCGTGTGAGACTGAATGTCTTAAGGTCTGACGGTATCTTCAGTGCCTGCAGAGGTGTGTGTGCGAGGAGGCACAACCATGCGGGGAAGTTCACCTCAGCTTCCATAGGCTCATCAGAGTTGTCCTCCTCTGTGTCGAGCAGGTCCACCGTCAGCTGTACGTGTCCTTTGTTCTTCAGGAACATCACCTATGCACAAAGACAACAGAAGAGGAGAGGTGAGCCCGTTTACGCCAAGGCAGCCGGCCGTTTCCAGCTGCGAATGAGCCGACACTGCAGTACCTTGAAGCAGTTCTCGTCGGACATGAGCTGCTCGGCCCTGCGCTGGTAAGACGCCTCCTGGGCCGTCCGGGAAGCCTGAGTGGACAGGGAGCCCCCGGTGGCTGTGTTCTGGCTCTCAGACAGGTAAAGTTCCGTCACCTGCACGCAAATCTCATCGCTCACAATATGCTGCAGCTGGAGAGAAAGCAGAAGCTACGGAGTTAGCGCTTTGCCTTGGAAGAAGCAGAAAGCCTGCAGAGAACTAGAAAAAGGATTAATCATATAGAGAAGATCCAGCTAAGCCACCGATTTCTCAGTGGCACGATAACGATTAATTACAATTCCTTAAAAAGCATGTTCCACTGCACATGTGCCGGGAAAGCTGCTTTTTCTGTCACCTAGCAAACTGCCAGTGAGTGCCGCAGGGCCTCACACTCAGTGTTAGTGTAACCACGGCTCTACTAGCAGACTTCAGGAAACCTGATATGCCACAGCAGGCCGCATGAAGACAGGAATGTGTTCTGTAATTAATCAGCACAGAGGAGTAATTCATACTCGGTGCATCTAGGGTGTACCGACCTGCCTGACAATGCTCTGGATGAGCTTGTCCATAGTGAAAGCCATGTAGGCGTGGATAGTGAACATCTCCCGCAGCGAGTCCTCATACTGAGAGGCGTCCATATTCCCATCGAGAAGGTTGCGGACCATCTCCAGGAAGGCTGAATAGTAGTCTTCCACCTCAATGTCCACTACAAGCAGGAGGGACAATGTATAAGTCACATGTGGGCGCAGAAATTAGCCAGAAGTAGTTTAATGGTCCAGGAAGAACAATTATGAGAACAAACTGAGCAAACAACTGCTTCACACAAGAATTGTACTACTGCAGAAGATCATTTTCTCACACTGCACAGCCGTTCCTCCAAAGTCATTTTATCAGATGTTTCGTACGCATTAAATGAAGGTTTTTTGGCATGCAATTCAAAAAAGATGTCATTGAAAATTTCCTACACTTGCTAGCTTCAGTGTTTAGTGAGCGCCTCTGCATGTGTGTTCCTTCACATGCTAAACGTTTTCAAATGAACAGGGCAGGAAACTGCAGAACACAAAAAGACGCGGCTGTAGAAGTGAGACACGCAGCACAGACACTAACGAACGGCGGCGGCGGCGGCCGAGGCTTCCGCCGGCACTCACTGGGCTCCTTCAGTCGCAGCTGGACGGCTGGCGTGTCATTCTTGTCCCGCTTGAGGCCCAGCACCTCGCGCTCCCACGCTCGCTCACGGCACTCCTCCTCGATCTGCCGCTCCGCCTGCGTGTAGATGCGCAGGAGCCGTGCACACAGTGTCTGGTGCAGCCGTAGGAAGATGTACCAGTTGTTGTTGACGTAGAAGAGGTTGTAGGCGTCATCTGAGGCGCGCAGCTTCTGGGCGCCCGTGCCAACAAACAGGAGCTTCGACTTGGTGGGGCTCCCGCCTGAGCCGCCACTCCCCGAGCTGCCCACACCATTGTGCTTCTTAGCCCCGCCCTCATCTAGCTCCACCTCCTCCTCCTCCTCCTCTTCCAAGTCAGACAGCTCCCCACGTTGGGCAAACAGCATGTCAGGGATGAAATGGTGGACCACCTGCTTGATCTTGTACTTGTCCTCTTTCTGAATGCCAGTCTGCCTCTTGACGTGATGGATGATGAGTGCGGCAGCATCCTCCAGGATCTGACTGTCCTCGTAGGTCAGGCTCAGGTGTGGGCCAGCATTCTCTTCTGACCCCTGTTCTTGGCGCTGCAGGGCAAATAAAAGGGAGCGACTAGCAAATAATCCCGACGCAAAACAATTCTGAAAATAATTACATTTAAGGCCTAGTCTTGTATTTTATAACCTCAACCACCCAGTAGAACTCTAATACCCCATTTTCCATCAAATCTGGAACCGACTCCGTACGTTTCCTCTGGAAAAAAAACTGGGCCGAGCCGGAAAAAACGGTTCCAGGATGGCACCACAGAAAAGCTGCTTTCAGAATTTGGAGCCATAACGTCAGCAGACGTGGCATAGGCTATCATGTCTAAATCTTCCGCATACCCAGAAAATTCAATCCAAAAATCGATATAGTTTTGTCTAATATTGCTGGGGCCGGCAGTGAAACAACTTGCCAGCTTATTAACGGAATAACGTTACATACTGTTAATTCAGTAGAAAATGAAAGATCAATGTGCTGGCCAGACATCATAAATTATAAACTCCGTAAGTCGAATAAATAGCTCGAACAGCGGCGAGATCATGAGGTGGTCAGCAAAGCTGGACTTTCAGCAGGCTATATTATAGCATGATCCTTAAAAGGACAGCAGTGAAACAGCAAGTGAGAATAAACTCACACACACAGACGGGGGAGAAATACAGCCTGTAAGACAAACGTGGATACAGGCAGCAAAGACGGAGAGCGAAGAGTCACACTCTGAACACAGACAAAAAGCTGCCTTTTTTCCCAGATTGGCTTAAACTTGACTTAAAATCTGAAACCGATAAAAAAAAAATCATATGGACCAATACTTCAGTCTAACGCTACTGTTTCGGTTCTTTTTTGAAACTGGTGGGAACACGGGCAGGTTCTCAAAAGGCACCAGGCGAGAACCAGCACCAGCACCAGAACTGTGCCGGTGGAAACAAGGTATAAAAGTCCACCTGAAGTATCATCATCGTGATGTTTCCAACCTCCATAAAAACCTTAACAGTCATAAAGTAGCAAAGTAGTTCTCTAGAGACCCATTAGAAAGAGCAGGGAGGACTGAATTTTAGATTAGATTAATTTATTACACACTGGAAAAATCAGTAGTCAGCTGAAAAATGTGAATTCATTAACTATGGAGTGGTACTTCTATTTTCCTATTTCACCTGGAAGGTCAGAAAGGAGCAGAGTTTCCGAAGTCCTTTCGTACCTCGTCATAGATGCTCTCAATCTCGTTCAGCAGTGTTTTCGATCGCAGAACTTTGGTGTCATTCTGCTTGAAGTTGATGCCCTGATGGTCCAGGGATTTCAGGTAGTATTTCTCATTCTGCTCCCTCCAGATCTTGTTGAATCCCCTCTGCGCTTCTCTCCACTCTTCTTCCTTAATCTTTAACCTGAACAGCATTTTTATTATCAACAGAAGCTAATAAAATGATGCAGAGATCAGGCTTGCATATAAGAGCAGATCGCTTCTTTATCCAGAACGCTGGAGAAATGGCTGTGTTCATTTCCACAGAAACTCCAGAAATGTGTAAGCCCTAACTTCGAATTTATTCATCATTAAGGTCAGTCAAATTTTAGAATTAATAGAATTATTAATTATAAAATATATGCAGACCGAAACCAAATTTTTACACAAGTTTTAAATCATCCCTTTCAATTTTGTCTCTAAACTTTACTTTACTTAGCGCGATTGTATGAGCTCAGTGCTGGCCTCTTGCTTTTACATGCCTAATTTGCCACTGGGGCTGCCCTGGGCCTTCGCTGCGGCCCGAAGCGCCTCACCTCTTCAGCACAATCGGGACAGACACTGCAGGGTTCTTCTTCAGACCATCAATGATGTCGGGGGCCTTGTCCCCATATATCCTCTGGATGGCTTTGCGGTGGATGACCTCAGAAGAGCCGCCCATGGTGTTGTCCAGGCGAAACTTGGCCTGTTCCTCGGCTGACATGCGGGACAGCTTCTTCTGCACGGCCTCCAGCACGCGGATCGTAGCTAAGTTAGTCTCCAGCACCACGTCCAGCTGTGGAGAGGACAGCTTCCATACTTCATGCACATACAAAGTATGGGTCTTGAAAACTTGTTCAAAGTGTTGACATATTAACCAAAAAAAAAATCAAAATATATATATAAAGCAAACAATGGAAAAACATTTCTTTAATGATTTGCTGGTTTGACCCTTTCTTACCTCAAAGCGTTCATCCTCACATCTGTAAATATGCTCTTCATACTGCGTCTTTTTGGAACTGACAAAGGTGGAGTCCTCAGACCAGGAGGGGAAGGACACCCAGGTGTCATTCAGCACCTGAAAGGGTCGCAATATAAACAGGCTTGGTTTGCATCTTCTATGCCCCCGCTGGGGGGCAGCCAATGAGAAGACACTTCATACACAAATCACTCTCATACACAAGAACCTTAACATCTGCACTTGGTACGTTTCTCTGTGGGTGGGCCAAGGTGCTGGCCCTCCCCATGAGCTGGCTGACAGCCACTGCACTGTGGGCCTCTCCCACTTGTCACTCATTCCCATGTCCCAGGATCTGAGTATTTCACTTTGTTTTTGACAGTAACCCTAAGACTAAAGACCTCTTTAGTTGAAACCTGAATACTAAGGACACCTCTGGACTCTTTATGCAAGCAGTGTCCTTGCTTACCAAATGAAATATAAATTTTATGCATTTATAAAGTATTCAATTCAATTTTATTTGCTTAGTGTATTTTCACAACATTACATTGTATCAAAGTGCTTTACATTATCCCCACCCAAAGCCCCCAGTGAGCAAGCTAGAGGCAACAGTGGGTAGGGAAAAACTCCCAAGAAGGAAGAAACCTTGGAAACAACCAGACCCAAAGGGGGATCCCATCCTCCGGGGGCCGGCGGAGGAAGCCCTGACCCTAACCAGACCCAAAGGGGGAGCCCCTCCTCCAGGGTCTGGCAGAGGAAGCCCTGACCCTAACCAGGCCCAAAG
>JAAGVU020000008.1:471373-490135 GCA_011763525.2 Mormyrus iriodes | reverse complement strand
ACCCTAACCAGACCCAAAGGGGGAGCCCCTCCTCCAGGGTCTGGCAGAGGAAGCCCTGACCCTAACCAGGCCCAAAGAGGGAACCCGTCCTCCAGGGGCCGGTGGAGGAAGCCCTGACCCTAACCCTAACCAGACCCAAAGGGGGAGCCCATCCTCCAGGGGCCAGCAGAGAACGCCCTGACCCTAACCAGACCCAAAGGGGGAGCCCGTCCTCCAGGGGCCGGCAGAGGAAGCCCTGACCCTAACCAGACCCAAAGGGGGAACCCGTCCTCCAGGGGCCGGTGGAGGAAGCCCTGACCCTAACCCTAACCAGACCCAAAGGGGGAGCCCATCCTCCAGGGGCCAGCAGAGAACGCCCTGACCCTAACCAGACCCAAAGGGGGAGCCCGTCCTCCAGGGGCCGGCAGAGGAAGCCCTGACCCTAACCAGACCCAAAGGGGGAACCCGTCCTCCAGGGGCCGGTGGAGGAAGCCCTGACCCTAACCAGACCCAAAGGGGGAGCCCATCCTCCAGGGGCCGGCAGAGGAAGCCCTGACCCTAACCAGACCCAAAGGGGGAGCCCCTCCTCCAGGGGCCGGCAGAGGAAGCCCTAACCCTAACCAGACCCAAAGGGGGAGCAGGCAGGTGATAACAGGCAGTTGCTGGTGCTGCTTCAGATGGCAGTACTGGTTTGGTTTTCATTCCAACTCCACCCACGGAAAGTGGTATCCCTAAAAAATTGTGTTCCTTTCAGAGGTTCCTGCCGCACAATTGCATTCAGAGAAGCGGCCAGGTTTGCGCACAGGACTCACCTCTTTACAGAGCGGCGTTCTCCCCGTGCACCTTGGCTGCTGGTAGCTCTTAGGCAGTGCCCTGTAGCTGGACCCAAGCCTCTTACAAGAGGCATAGTCGATCTCCATGGCAATGCCTTCAGTGGCTCGCTCCTTAGGGAAGCTCTCGATGTGTGACGACTCCCTGTATCCCAGGAAGTTCTTGAACCAGTTGAACAACTCTGGGAATTTTCTATAAAAAATGTGAATATGCAACAGGGTCTTAACAGTATGTCCAGCAGTATAAAACAGAATTTAGAATGGGATAACCTTCAGAGAAGTCCAACATCAAAGTACTTTAAGGCAAAGACTTCCTGCATGACACTAAAGGGTTTAGATACACTCTGTTTGACACTCACCCCAGAAAGGGCAGCACAAGCTGCACAAGCTCAGCGCGCGATATCACCTCCTGGTTGAAGATGTCCAAGCAGCGCAGGAAGTTCTCATAGGCCTCGGAGCTGCGAAGGGCCTTCCGCACCTGCAATGCACACAGCTGAAAGACACCTGCACAGGCAGAGGCCTATGCTTACTATGCACTGAGCGACCACATTCAGAAGTGAAAAGCACTGTGCGTATAATCTGCAGTATGAAGATGAAACAGATTCTGCAGTTCATCTTCCTCAAGTTCCTTTTACTGCACTCTGCATTTCATGTGAATAGTAATGCACGTTACTTGCCTTGACTGTGCCATTACCCATCTAATTGTCTATCGTCTATCTGGCCTTTGTATATTCTTTTTTGTACTGTGGGAGTCTGGCTGACCGAGTAGCTCTGCACGGCATGCGTCACACATCAAAAATAAAACATTTTGACTCTAGGGAGTGGGTTACAGATCTCAGATGGTAAACAATATCAAAGCAACAGAATATGCGAAGCTGTGGGATCCCTTCTCACCTTCTCAAAAAAGACAGACTCTGTGCCAATGCCATGTTTACCAACTTCTGCAAGCGACTGGTCTTTCAAACCAAGCAACTTGGGCTTCTTCTGCAAAAAGAGAGAGAACAGAGGCATGGAAAGGGTAAAGCGGTGTGGTGTTCAGTGTCTGCTGAGTGTTTGTGCCAGAACTCATGTAAACCTACAGCATCTTCTATGACGGGGCACCTTTGGACACCACAGGGGACGGAAAGCACACATAAACGGTGCACATTATGGTGGGCAAATGCAGAACAGTCATAAGTACCCAAAGAGGTCAGTTACATCAAAATATAATGTCCTTTCCACCAAATTCACTGCCTGTAATATGTGCACAAACAAAGTTTCTGGGGAATATGATTATGTAGAATTTTAGTAAAATATGCAACTTCTTAGCACAGTAATCTGGTGCGATTGTTAAATTAAACAGACAATTAGCTTGACACAGTCTCCATTCTACCAGTTGAATGATGTGGGAGTTTAGAAGACATGCAGGTATTTTTTACTAGGGTCCAATATGACACGTTGCAGAGAAAATTGGCCAATATTAAACCTTATTGGTACAAATTTATCTGTGAAAAAACAAGCATTTTAAGTACTGAAAATTTCTCTTTAAACATGTATGATGGGAAAAACGGTGAGAAGCTGCATTATACACCATAGCCTGGGGGTCATTAGTAAGTGTTAGGGTTCAGTTCAGGGTCACGCCTGACACAATGCATGTGTAGTTATGTATGGGAAAGACCAAAGTAAATTCCTACTGCCCCCAGTTTTATTTACAGTGGTTAGACCTACATGGCGTGAGAGACGGACACCCAGCGTTGAACGTGGATTTTGCAAAAACAAACAAAAACCCACACCTACCTAAAGGTACAACCTGGCTACCATGCCTACACTGGACAAAAGAGAAGGAAGTAAAAAGACAATAGACTACAGCTAACTCCCTAAATACCAGAAAAACAAACACCAAGCGAGTGTATAACAAAGGCCGTCCTATTATCCAAGGGGAATTAACAACCAGCAAATGGTGCAAACCAGATACACAATACCGACCAAAATCCAGAAAAGCCAAAAGAAAGTCTGAGTCCACAATCACGTGGAGTTACACATGATATCAAAGAGTCAGCAGTGATAGTATTACGCCACACAAAGACTTTATAACCGAAAGGGGTTTTTGTGTATGAACACAGTTCATTTGATAAACATTAAAAATCAAAGTGCTGAAGTCAAACAGACAATGCTCTTTAAATCTGATCGGTTGAGAAGTCATTGTAAAAGTTTCAATTAAGTAATAATAACATTGTATTATAGTTAAGTTATAAGGTGATTTTTTTATATTAAGACTTTACGAGTTCCTGCTCTTAGATGCATCAACGCAGTAAGATACTGTTTAACAAAAGCTATCGGCGTGTCATTTTTGTTAACCGCATACAATTTTATCGGCTGATATTATTAATTATCTGAATTTTTGGGCCCTAATCTGGATGCTGACCTCACCATACATAGAAGTACATTCACACTCAGCACAGGCTGGTGAGCTTACAGGCTTGACCAGAACCAGAGTTTTTGATCTTTACAGATGAGCAAGTCCTAAGACTCATACAGCAGTGCCCATACAGCTTGTATAAGCTGCGCTTTACCTTGACAGAGGCCGTGGTGACGCCGGCTGAGTGCCTTCGCATCTGGCAGCCGTTCTGACTGGGCCTCTGCTTGTTGTTGAGCTGTGGCTTCTTCACGGTACCCCCGTGGTCGTTGCGCACAGACTCCACCTTCTCTGCTGTCGTCTTACTTAACAGCTGTGAAAGGGGGCCGCAACAGCAATTAGACGTGACCTTTATATCAAACGCCACCTGGCATTCACGCACTGCTGGCCTTCTTAACTAAAGACCATCTTGAAAACCTGGAATGTAATTTGCAAACTAGTGCAATATTTGACAGGTGACTAAATGTGCCCATTTATTTTAAGCAGAAGCAGTTTTACATGGATTCCTGTACATGCAATATAATCAGCGCCTGAAAAAACTCAAATATGGAGTTGGAAACAAAGGGGCTTCAGATATAAGCCACACAGCTAGTCTCAGCTGGGTGTCTAATAAACGAACTTCACCTCCACACAACAGGACAAGGGCTAGACCCACCACAGAGTTGTTTGCATCTGGCAGGAACTGGCCGAACTCTGAGAGCAGGTCTTCCTGGTTCTTAAAGAGGCGCGCAACCTGAGCGTAGACCTCCTGCTCCGTAAGGGCCGGCGTGTAGTTCCCTCCAGCCTCCTTGGCGTTGCGCTGCTCTTTCTACACAGGGAAGCACACGGCGTTAACGGAAAGACTCCGAAAAGAAAAGGGAAACTCACAAGCCTTGAGGAATGAACTTCCGTTTACAATTCAGAATGCATTACAGAAGAAGCGCATGTCCTGGCTCCGCGTCCCCATTCTTACATAATGCAGATCACACATACACAACACACAGGGGGAACCGACGCCTGCATCCCTAGAAGGTTCAAGCTCCCAATCCATTCAAAAAAAAAAATCTGGAAATGAGAGGCCGGTAAGAACACGCCAAACCCAGGGCCCCACCTGATACGTGTGCAGGATCTCCAGGAAGGATTTGTAGATTTCAGGCTGGCCCTGGAAGCGGTTCTTGATCTTGTTGACGTAGTTGATAGCGTGGTTGAACTCCACCGGCTGGTTGTTCTGCAGGACGGGGGCGCCTGTTGGAGTGCTACTGGCCGGGGTGTGGGGTTGCATGGGGGGCGAGGCGTAGGGTGGGATGGAGGGGTTGGGTTGGCTGCTGGGCGTCAGGGCTGGAGACTGCAGTGGCTAGAGGGGATGACTACAGTCAGGATCCGCTTGGCTGAGGCAGACAACCAGCCACAGAAAGACCATATTATGCTTTACATTATACATGTTTAACACAGCAGTAACAGAAGTACTTTTCACAAATGCATAAGTTGCAGTCACCGTGCTTTCATCTCACAAAGTCCATCACTTTTTAACCTGCCGAACAATTTTAAGTGTTCAGTCTAATCACTATTAGCTGTATTATATTAAAAAGAAACTGCAATTAAGCTTCCTGGTTAACCTGAATAAGCTAAATTCAAAGAAAAAAATATTAAAAGGGCATTCAATTAAATTTCACCGAGATGAAGATTCTGAATGGTAAAATTAATATTTACCAATTAATTATACCAGTTTCAGAGACTTTTGTTTCAATTCAACCGTAAGTTACCAAATATTAAAGTACATTTAACTCCTTCACTCAACTTCACTGTAATAATTATAATAATCTGTCAGTAGATGTCGATAAAAACCGCTCGCTTTATTCTAAGTACAGCACAAAATTATTAACTGGATTCACATTTACTTAAAATCAGCAAGTTCTTCGAAAAACACAAAACCAACGGAAAGCAGTCAGAAATGAACCAGCAAGAATAAACCTTTAATTTTAGAGCACAATACATACAATTTATCAGTTATAACCCACAGCACATAAAAAGTCTTCAGAAGTCCCTGACGAGCTGAAAGGCACTGTTGCTGTACCTTTAACTCGAGCACAAAACCTGCATGGTATTGGCAATCACCTACTCGATTCAGTGTTTTAACAGAGGGAAGAACTTGCTACTAGTTTTTTTTTGAGAGAGTGTTTCAAAACTGAATGAACCATTTGGATGAAGCCACCTGTTACTGATGCAAAACCTCCAAGCTGGAAAGCGCCACCCGTTCACTCAGCAGTTAATGATCTAATTAAGAATGTACAGCAGATTTCTACCATGAATTGTGCATTCTGCATTTCTCCAGCAAGCATTCAGACAAAAACTACATTCCTGGTATCCAAAGTATCAGTCAATGGAAAAAACGTGTGGAAGATATTTAGCAGAAGAGGAAACTATTTTACTCATTGTAAAGAGGAATCTACAACATTAATGAAAAGTGAAAAACTGAAGTGAGGTCATACCTTAAGGTTGTACTGTACCATGAAACATCAGTATAATATAAAGCAGTGCGCCTTACCTTAGTCATTTTAGCCGGTGTTGGCTGGGCAGGTGGAGGGGGAGCTGCAGTGCTGGCTGCAGCAGCGAGGTGAGACTGATGCTGAGGGGGGGGCACAGTGGGAATGTTCTGGACGGAGATGCCGTGGGGGGTTATGTGGTGGATCTGCCCCGGGGTCGTGACATTCACCAAGTCGTTGGTCTGCACCTCTATTTTGTAGCCAGGAGGCAGAAATGTGTTGAATCCCATAATGAGGTCAGGGTGACCCTTGAAGAGCTGAGACACCCTGCTGATCACCCCTGGGGTATCAATGCTGTAGGCACAAAGCGACACCAGGGAGGTATCAATACGGGTATCAGTGCTGTAGGCACAAAGCGACACCAGGGAGGTATCAATGCCGTAGGCACAAAGCGACACCAGGGAGGTACCAATACGGGCATCAATGCCGTAGGCACAAAGCGACACCAGGGAGCATTCTCTCATTTTAATGTACTACAGAATGACGACTACAGAAATGACCATATTATTAGTTCCACTGATCTGCTTTTACTTGTAAGTTTTATTTTTTAAATAAACCGAGCAGAATCAGCAACGGGCACGTCAGACATAAATAAATAGGCAGCACCAGCACCATTATCTCTTTGAAGAGGGTGCGTCACTCTTATGAAAACCAAATCATAACAGGACAAGCGGGAAAAGTTTAAATGACATCACCTTTGAGACTTGAACTCCTTCATGATATCAAGGAAGTCATTGTAAACTTGAGGTTGACTTCCAAACTGCAGCTTTACCTGGTCCAGGTAAGACAAAGCGTCTTCTACCTGCAGTGAGAGAGACCACCTTCCGTAACCAGCAGCGCAGATTACAAAAAAAAAGCCAAAATTTGTTTTACCAATAATTTTTTCCCCATTCCTATGCACTTTATGCCCAATAAAACATTAGAGTACATACAGTTAACATGAACAGATCAATAACGAATAAAATAATTAATTCAGATCAAGCAGGAAGCCTCTTCCATATTGTACTGTATCACACATTTAAAAGTATAATAAAACCATGACAGCATATTCTTTCCAAATGCACTGCATTCTGCCTCCAGACTCCTGCTTTCACCAGTAAAGTACATCTGTCATATTAACTAATAACCTTGGCCTGGTGGTACAAACCTCAAGCGGGCCAGGCGGCCAAGCTCAGAAATCACTGGGTGCCTGCGCTTCATTCCCTTTCCAACACAGCACTTAGCAAACTTATAACGATTAAAGGGCAATTATGACATCTAATGAGCTTGGCAAAAATACTTTTACAGTGAATGGATGGGTGAGTGTAAAGGAAAACATATTGGTGACAGCGAATCAGAATTGGCTGTTCTCAAAAAAGTCGAAGCTCTATCTAGAGTTGGGGGTCCCAACCTTTTGATATCTGCCAACCAGTTAACGCCACACAAAAATTTCACAGACCGGAAAAACGACTGGGATGGGGTGTGGTGTGTATTGGTGGCTTGATTAGTGATTTCATAACTTAAATTATTTTGAATTTTTGAAATGCAAACAGAACATGTGGAAATGTGAGGGGGGGGGGGGTCATAAAAATTTGAAAATATTCACTTTATTTTTAGAAATTAACCAACTGCTCCATAAAAGCACAAGCATTCGGTGCCCAGTATTCCACGGGGACTGGTTCACGGTCAGGGGTTTTGGGAACCCCTAACGTAGAGTTACACAAAGAAAGAGTCCGACTGATTTTAGAATATATTCTTCTAGCCAATTTTTCCATTAGAATAATTCTTTTGTCAGTTCTACTGTATTAGTGATGTGTCTTATTTTCCAAATTCAATTAAAAAATAGACTGACAGAGCAGAAAAAGTCCAGTGGGAATATTTTGCTTCTTTAGAAATCATGAGCACACACAGTGCGTGAAACATAAGCAGAGACCAACCACGGGCAGCTATGACATCTATACATAACCATGGGTCAAATGAGGCCTTTGCCTCACCAGGGCCACATTACAAGCCTAGCAGGACTATAGACAGCGCTGGCTGATATATTGATAAAATACTGCATTGTGATTATGGATATTCATACCATCATTAGCTTGAATATCACGACTATTGCGGTATAGCTGAAACACTCGTTTTCTTGCATAACAGTTATGATGCACTATTTTTAAACAAATTCCATCAATGTGTGAGTCTATTATTGGTATAATTTATCATCATACTGGTCACACACTAACTAATAGTAAGACAATTTGGTTATCATAATCAGATTCAGAACCACCTGTAACATTTTACTGCTCCCTATTTATCACAGTATTATAAAATTCTTATATATCGATAATGTGAAAATATTGTGATATCATGTCTAGGGCATATTACCCATCCAATAAAACATTATAGAGTACAACACTACACTCATAGGTGCCTGATTAAAAGTAGTTGACAGTCAATTGACAGACCCATGATGCCTAAATACAGCTGTATAATATTAGTACCGGGACAAGTATGCCCATCGCGTTGGTACCGGGACAAGCATGCCCATCACGTTGGTACCGGGACAAGCATGCCCATTATGCCCATTGCGTGCCCCCTAACCTTGAGTCTCTGGAACTGCTGCTGGCCCTGCATGGGGGCGGAGGGAGCTGGCGGGTGTGGATGGCTCTGCACTCCCTGAGCCCCATGTGTGCTGGTGGCAGGACTGTGGTGGTGCGCCCCACCGTGTGTAGCAGGCCCGGGGGGGTGCCCATGACTGCTGGAGCTCTGGGCCACAGTGGGAACCTGTCGCACGAAGAGGAAGCGCCGACATATGTGAAAACGTTACACGTGAAGCCTCTTGCTCACATAGATGTTGTATGTTGTTAATACATACAAGGTAGTGAGGTTTTCCTCCCATTCACAAACGTAAATTCAACAAAGTGTAACAGTGAACGCTGCAGTGTTTACGGACACCGTATCACATGCACCTGGTATGGTGGTGGCACAGAGTACTGGATGCTGGCGCTGGGCTGCATGCTGTCTGCCACGGCCTCGTAGACAGCTGGCGCAGGAGCCAGGACGCGGTGCTGGAAACCGTCAGTGCCGCCCGAGAGCCGACGCTGCTGAGAAGCGAAAATCGGTTCCTGTTCCTCCAGGCGTCGCTTCATTGTGGACGCATAATCAAGGGGGGGCTGCAATACCTGACCGAACAAAGGTCAGTCAACAAGGCACTTAGGTGGCCACTGGACTCGGCAGTCATTGGTAAGATGCTCCGATGCCAGCGTCCTTATCGCTCCAGAATGTGGTCACAGTCACAACTGCAATCCTCACTTCAATTCACAACTTAATTGCAAAACCTCAACCATGTTAATGAACATTGACTTTTTTAAAGAACTTCCACAACAAAGTGTTGGGGAATTTACAAGGCAAAATGAGCCTTGATCCTTGTTCCCACAAAGATAATCCACCATTGTTTCCACACCCAGGTTTTAATTGAACTGGTTAAACAGGACATATTTTCTCTCCTCCTGTACCACATTTAAATATGTACAATTAGATCAACATATCAGCTGTAACTTTAACCTAAAAAAATCTTGAGTAAATGCTGCCTCTGAAATGAAGAGATGTAAAGAGACAGCACGCAGCCTGACATTACTTACGACTGTATTTAACCAACAACCTTATTTGGGACATGCAGTCAATATTAATTTCCAAACAGAACTCGGTACTTATCAAAATAACTAAAAGTGTTGTTCAGATTTAACATAATCAAGATTTACCAATCGAAACTGCGACTGGGTGAAAAACAGACATCTTTTAAAAATATGTATAAGTTACACAGCAGCACGATTAAACAGCTGAAGACTCTCTTTTTTACATATAATCCGTGCTGAGGATTTTGTTCCCCACGTGAGGATGTTCAGGGTGCCTCAGCAGAGTCGAATATAACAGAAAAAGATTTGCCAAGGAAAAGAGCGTGAAAAAACCACCGGCATCATGCACCCTGCGTAACAGAGCACCGCTTTAAAAAGACCACGAGGGACTCTTCAGTACGGCATGTCCAAATAGCAAACGCCGCAACAAAATCTGTCCTTTATTCGACACGATTGATTCACACCTCGGAAAAAAAACAAACACTTAAAGCCATCTAGTTTGGGAAACATCCTGAAGACAGCAGCCACTCGGACCGGTCATCTGCATAAAACTGCGCGGATACTTATCCGAAATGCCGCTTTAAATAAGCGACAACAAACGAGATAGCATTACGCCGTCGTAAAGACATTTATGGCAAACTAAAAAAACATGTTCTAGATAAAAATAACCGTAAGATATAATAAGAAATGTCGTACTGATGTCGCGATGAAACATTGTTTGTTGCCCACACAGAGACCCTTAGGGCCGCTCCGGCTCTGATCGTTCCGGCTATGTTACGAAGGACATCTTGCATTAAAATAGCCGAAGGGCGCCGGGCATTACGGCGCTGCCCGGCCCGGCTCATGCCCGGTCGGCCTCTCGCAGCGGACCGGAGCCCGCAGCCAGCAGCGCAGACGGACCCATGCTGCAGAGTGCGGTGACGTCACCGAGACGCCTCCGGCCGCGCGGCTGGGGCTTCACCCTCACGTTCGGAACCTGTTACAAACTACAGGTCGCCGCGAATACGCAGAATGACCATAATTCGGGGACAATCCCATACACGAACAGCGGTTATGTGCGCATATATTCACTTGCTCGACCGTAGAAAGTTATTATTGATCTCGCACAAATGCATCAGACTACTCAGAAAGCTGAAGTCTGGGTCAGCGGCGAGCCAATTAATACTAGCTATCGACTTCAAAATTAGATCTGCAAGCTAAATCGGTGCATTTTTACAGTTGACGGACACAGCAGGCTGCCTCGTCTTACAGTGGATATGCTGAACACCGTTAATGGATGTCCTTGCTTAACCACTGAATATTTATACTAGAGAACCGACTCAACACCCGCTCCGTTCTGCAGTCAGCCAGTCACACGGTATTACTAACAACAATCCCATCCGCTGTGATAGATGGCTCCATCAATTCCCGTGTTTATAAGTAGCTAGCCATCAGTAATCGCAGTCCGACACTTCCCCCCTAAGCTAACCAGCTAGCTAATCGGTACCGGTTACTATACTACGGAAAATGTGAACAACACGTAGACCAGGGAATCACGGTAAACAACATACGAAAACATAGACAAACAAATAATTAGCCACCCGTTTTGTCCCACACGCGGTAAATCAAGTGGAACGTAGAACAATGATTATATAGCCAGTCCTTTAAGTTGCAGCATCAACATTTACAAGCAATAAATGCTATCTTTAGTTAGTAGTACCAGCAACTCGACTGCAGCATTTTTATTTTCTCCCAAGAAGAACAGACAGTCCCCCTTTCGCCGCCCCCCCGCGCTCTGCGGCCTGTCACAAAAGCCAGGCGCCGTCCTCGAGTACCGCCGGCCCGCCGGAAAAGCGATCCTTACGGTTCCCCGGGCAGCCGGAGACACATCGGCGGGACGACGTGCGAATTTACAGCCCGCTGATATACAGCAAATACGTCAGTTTGGGGAGATCGTACCTCAAAGCAGCAAAGAAAAAAAGAAAGTTCGATGTTTAATGAATAATCGCACACTGTAACAAAGCAGAAAAAACTAAAACAAAACTACTTAGCGAGCTAGCTGGCTAACCTAACAAGAGTTCACCGCGACGCTGACAAACAGGGCTGGGAAGTGCCGTGCTATAACGGCAGGTCGGGCTGCACATGTACACGGGAGACCGCCGAAAGGTCTCAAAAGAGCCGGACTCACCGGTCAGCATCACCGGTTGAAAGCCGCCCGTTACCCCGGTTATCCGCTCTGAATCTACCCGGCACTTTAACGCTATTTTCCTGTTTCAGCGACGCTGGCGATTCGAATGAACTCACCTCCTCGTAACACTTGTGAACTGGGAACAACTCGTTGTCTATTTGTGTGTATATATATTCTGTCTAAAACACTCCAGGGATTTAAAAACTGAACACGCATAAGCAACGCTACAAATATACAGGGAAATATACTGGCGTGTAACTTTTAAAACTAGCAAAATAATAAAATAAACGGCCAAAGCGCCACACCGCAAAAGAAAAATTCTGATCAGAAAACAACCTCCGTTCGTGTCTCGTCTGGAGGCGTGGCTCAAACAAGTTGGGTATAATCCCGCCCAATTTCAAGCGGCCATTGGATCACGTCCGTGAGGGGGGGCGGATCTCTTGGTATTGATTGGGAGCTTCTCACGTCAATAAAAGCTGGATGAAAAAACACAAAGAGGCGGGGCCTCCGATCCGTCTTCGCAATCGTACAGCCCACTGCAAGCTGATAGGGAGATACAATCACTTGAAGTAGAGACAAAACGAAGAGGATTGGTAAACTGTCCGTCGATCAATTTGAATTGATTATTTCTGTATCTAGTCGCCGATACGCTGAAGCTTTTTCCATTCCATTTTACGGCTTGCAGGAACGAAGGAGCGAACGAAAAATGCATTACGTTGTATGCGTGTCATGTGTACTGCAACGAGGCACTCAAGGTTGCACGGAGCACAGCTATTGTGGAGGTTCACACATTCACAAATTTAGCATTTTCTGGACGTTTTCCCAAATTTGTCCCTAGTATAAGAATTGAATATTCTACGACATTTGACAAAGATAGGTGTAATAGAAAAAAAAACTTAAAATAGCTTTAAAGATAAGTAGCCAATTCGGTCCGCGACACACCTAATTCGGACATATATTTGCAGGTATAAACAGCTGTAGTAGTTCGAGATGCACGACACAATGAATAGCAACCGTATTAGACAACTTCCTGAAGTTCCCGTGTCACGTGATCACCGCTCAGTCGCCATTTGAAGGAGGCACGTACGTCGAAGGGGCTGTTTGCTTGGCGCCACCTAAATCGGAGCTTGTAGCCAATCAGGTGAGGGCATTCGCCTACGGGGCGGAGCTTCCAGGCTACCCACCGGAGCGCCGTCGGCTCTAACACTCCACCGGGATTCCCGTCCTTCTCCCCGTCCGCCGAGCTCGGCGCTCCAGCACTCGCAGCTACAGACTGAGGGTATAATTTCTGCACGTCATGTTTGATACGCAGCAGACGCCGTGAATTTGGACCCGCTTGGCTGTCAGATACCCCCATCTCGCCAAACGCGAGAAGAAGCGGGCGCCATGAGACCTGCCCGCTTCCTATGAAAACGAAAGTTGGCTTTAGGCGTGGGCGAATAGCTGACATCCACCCTGTTATGGTCGCCTCGAAGGCGTGGCCTCAGACGCTTTAGATGTAGGCGCTATTTCCTTTACACTTAATGCGTAGTTAAGCCATTTCATGCGTATTTTCCGACCAGCCCATTTTCTCAAAGCTTATAGTTCGTACTGTTCTATTAATATCCAAGCTTCGGCGTTTCATATAACAAGCATTAATTCCTAATGGTTCATTATTTTTCCTTAGTATGACCCTACACTACAACACAGCTACATCATGCTCTCCAGGTAGGTCGTCAGGAAGGATACTGTAGTTGCAGTGCGAAAAGCACCACGATTAGCGACGCTATTAAACATCTTTCATAGACAATGAAACGGCAACGCAGGAGTTCGCCGATGAGCGACATTCAGCCAGATACAGAACAATCGTATTTCAGTCTGAATGGCAAAACCGAGCAAGTTTGCGTCCGTAACATTAAAAAATAAGTGAAATTAAAAGAAAGTAAGTGTCGATTCAGATGTATAATATGAGTGCCGAAGCTGTACCTAATGAACACTTTGAGCACCTTCACTATCTTGCTTTATTACCACCTACTCGACTCCGCGCGAAATCTGCACCACGAATACCTCCACTTCTGCGATCCCTTCATGGCCGAAACGGGCACCAAGAGATTCATTTACACTGACACATAAAGCGGAGGACTGGCTGAAGCTTTATTTTGATTTTAAATACTCCAGCTTCATCGCAACTATCTGGAGCAGCGGTGCTGGCAGCGGCGGTAATGCCTTTCCGCAGCCGAGTACGCGCTGCCTGCGAGCCCGGCGCAGCCAAAGGGAAATACATCGCTTAGGTACATTTATTTGAATGAAAAAAAAAATCCCCCTTTGCTGTCACGGTTAAGGCATCTTTCCGATTGTACGTTATAATCGTGAAACACCGAAACAGGTCAACAAACATCAAGTTCCATGCAGCCACTTTACACCATTAGTATAGTAGCATGTGGTTGTATTACTGATATTTTTATGTTTCTGATAGACTAGTTATTAGTTAGGTACATACCCAGGGAAAGATCCTCTTACTCCGGATTCGTGTTTGTAACAAAACAGTTGAAAACGCCCCCAACCGTTAGCATTGGCTTACATGGCTGCTGATGTCATGCAATTTGAATATAACCCGCCAAATGCCTCAGCTAGAATGGAGGCTGCTGTGAGACTTTTGTTTAATACATCAGAAATAAAAGTAGGGGAATACAGTTTCAGATCACGCATGGTTTTCAGCATGCCAAAGGGATTGCTTATATGACTTGTATCAGGTGAAGCACTTGAATTTATTTTAAGCTGAATTAACAGGCTGTAACAATATCAGGGCAAAGGGTGGCATGGTGGTGCAGTGGTTCCAGGGTTCCATGTGTGCGGAGTTTACATGTTCTCCCCGTGTTGTTATGGGTTTTTCTCCAGGTATTCCGGTTTCGTTTTATGGATGAATTGGCAAAAATTCCCACATTCGCCCTCCTAGAGCCTTCCCAGAAGAGTGGCAGCTGTTATAGCTGCAAAGGGGGGGCAACTCCTTATTGGTTCCTATGTATTCAGAATGGAATGTCATAAAATGATGAATTGTCATTGCTAATAACAACAAAATGTGCCCTCTGCATTTAACCCATGTATGACATATCAATGGGCAACCAATATTCAGTGCATGGGGGCAGTGCCTTGCTCAGGGTAACTCTGGTATCATCCTGGTCAGGGATTTGAAGCAGCAGTTTTTCAATTACAAGCACTCTTCCCTAACCTTTAGGCCACCACTGCCCGACAAACCTTCTTGTAGGTGTAATGGCCAGACGTCCCATTACTTTTCTCTGTATACAGTTATGAAAAATTGAAGAGGCCACTATATTTAAAAAAAATCTGCATCTTTAAATCCTGGTTTAATCCTGGCTCTGCTGGCAGAAGGCGACACTGCAAAGCAGGCTCTAAGACAGTAGTTCAGAAGAACAAGGTGAACAAGGCAGGAGACACCGGCAGTAGCCAGAAACCAGCCAGGTAGAGGCAGAAGCAACTTTCTAATGCCAGAGATGAGCGTCATCATATCCAACAGTTACTCATAAACTCGAGGATGACCTCAAGTGACCTTCAAAAAAATGGGAAACATTAAGTGCAGGTGTGAAGTGCACTGCTAGGATACTTCATAACAGGCTCCTAGATGCAGGACTGAACACCCATACAGCAAGGAAGTCAAAGTCAAAGTAAACTTTATCGTCATCTCCGCTATACACGTATGCAGGGAGACAAGATGACATGGCTCCAGTTTTTACAAATAAGGCACAGAGACTAATAGAATAAGTGAAATATATAATTTGATTATAAAAAATAAGTTATAAATTCTAGATAAAAGGTAGGGAAAAATAGTTGGTGCAATTTGGTCACATTAAATTGTAAACAGCAGTCAAGTGGAGAAAACTACAATCAGTAGTATGTGCCAGTAGGGTTCAACAACATGTGCAAATTGTAACATTAGTCAGGCAGTTTTCCTGAGACAATTTCAATGTAGCGTGGATGAGGTTGTCCATGTAGCAGCGTAGTGGCATCAAAAAACAGTGATGTGTGTAAAAGTGCAGAGGTGCAGGAGAGTTAGTTCATAGTCTGGGTGTGTGGGGGTGGGAGGGCAGGCAGTGAGTTCAGGAGTCTGATGGCTTGTGGGAAAAAGCTGTCATGCAGTCTGGTGGATCGGTCCCTGATAGCGTGTGCCAGATGGGATCGGTGTGAAGAGCTGGTGTGAGGGGTGTGAGGAGTCGAGCACAATGCAGGAGGCCTTCCTGATGCCGTGCTCCTGCAGGGCCGGGAGAGATGCACCGATGATGTTGCCAGCCAGCTGTTTTAACAGTCCGCTGCAGGCTTTTCTGGTCAGCGGCGCTGGCACTGCCGAACCAAACCTAATTTAGCCCTGTAGAGCACGGTGAGGATGGGAGGAGGGAGGCCGGCCCGCTTCAGTCGTCTTAGGCCCTTCATGAATGAAAAGCAAGGATGAGCCATGCTGAAGTTTGCAAGAAAATTATCTCTTACACGGACGCACACCCATAAACTGGGAAATGAATGAAACTGAATATTTTGCTGTGGTCTCTTAATTTTTTCCAGAGCTGTAAGCTGTAGTGTGTGTGTGTGTGTGTGTGTGTGAATATATATATATATATATATAAACCCTTACAACATAGGAAAAGTTTGTCTTTTCATTTTGAAAAAAAGATTATCACTGCCTAGGTCTCTAATGTACAGATGCTCCTAGACTTACGATGGAGTTGTTCCTTTGAATCTACCGTAAGTTGAAAATATCGCAAGTCGAATAAGAATATTATATGATAAATAAATAAGTAAATAAATAACTACTGTCACCCAATGAGTAAATATTTGGTTAAATGCAAAAAAACAACACCATACAATACGTTGTTAAACATTATATCGCAGGCCTGAGTGCAGATCAAAATTCAAAATTTAGCAGTGGTTAGCACTGTCGCCTCACACCTTCGGGACCTTCACCTGGATCCCATGTGTGTGGAGTTTGCATGCTTTCCCTGTGTCGTTGTGGGGTCTCCTCCAGGGACTCCAATTTCCCCCCACAGTCCAAAAATATGCTGAGGTTAATTGGAGTTGCCAAATTGCCCATAGGCATGCTTGTGTGAGTGAGTGGTGTGTGAGTGTGCCCTGTGATGGGTTGGCGCCCCATCCTGGGTTGTTCCCTGCCTTGTGCTCGTAGCCTCCAAGATAGGCTCCAGGCCCTTAGTAGGACAAGCGCTTAGAAAAAATGGTCTAATTGATGGCTACCAAATGTGTATCTCTATGGCGCCACCATAAAAAAATTTAAATATTCTAAGTCAAACCATTGTAAAATGAGGAGCTATATTACAGGATTTTGTTGCTGTGACAGCATCCATTTTTGCTAAATCTGTTTTCCCTCTTCAAACAAAAAGAAGGATTATAGAACAATAGCAATTTTCTGCGACGGAAAATTGGATGAGAGTGTTGGCTTTACAGTGGCCTCACTGCTTGGTTGTGAGAAGTCTCTGCTGCATTAGCCTTGTAGTCATTTTAGCCACATAGCAGTTGTAGTTACGTTTTTGTATTAAGTTATTATCAGGGCTCTACATGCTTCATAATACTCACTGTCTAACAGATGTGCCTGCATTTTTCAGCTGGGTCAGGCAGATCCTAGGAGCCCACAGAGTGTCTGTAGGGAGCATAAGCCATGCTGCACTGAATTGTGTTGGCAGTTACGAGTAACACATACTAATTTTGCTATATTAAGGCTGAATCTTGAATGTTTCACACACGACAGTATGTGACGGTTACAGCACTGCAGTAGGTCAGCCCAGGAGGAGCACGATGCTAGCCTTATCACTGAGGCTAAGCAGCTTTCAAAGCCTCAGTCTCCAGATGACCCGTAGAAATTCAATAAGGCAGACAGTTAAACTGGGCACCCTGTAATCTGGAAAGTTCAGGTACTGGAGACGTTATCTATGTTCAAAGTCATATTCAGAAAGCAGACAAACAGACATTTACAGTCAGTCAGTACCTCGCACAGCCAAAGAATAAATTGGTTTTATTTTTAACACTTGCCAGTCAACAAAACTAAAGAATTAACCTCTGAATGAAGAAATAGTTTTACAGACGATGTGTGAGAAATTAATAACAAATTATACATCCATACTGTATGATATACAAGTTATTGAGCACACTCATAAATCACAAAGACATTAGTCAATTAAACTTCCTCAAGTCAAAATATGTTCTTCATTAAAACGGCAAGGCAAGGCAAGGCAAGTTTATTTATATAGCACAATTCAGGCACAAGGCAATTCAAAGTGCTTTACAAAGACAGAATAAACAAATTTAAACAAAAGATATTAAAATCAAATAAAAATAAAACAAAAAAATAAAAGGGGATTTTATCTAAACACTGGCGGTTCACCAGAAGACGTCAGCATTATTGCTATCATGGCACGTGGGAAAAGGCATTTGATAGGGTCTTAAAAAATATATATTTTTTTATTTGGCATGGGAGGGTGGTATGGCCCATCTGATATGACTCCTTAACGAGTAAAAGCTATGTAACGTTAACCTGACAAAAAAATTCGGTTAATAAATTTCAGCTGGCACCGTACCTGTAGACTACATGCACGTCTGTAACAAATACAGTGGTACAAGATAACATCATTTATTAGTGCAACTAGTATTCATAGTTTGGAAGTATATCATTTACTGCACTGAAAGTCATTTAATTTGGAAAGAACCAAATCAACACATTCCAATACATGGAATATCCAATGACTGAAATTTAATTAAATGTATTTGTACAATGTAGCCAGTCCATATTTATATGCCCATTTTTTATGTCCAGCACAGGCTTACAGATAGCCTGCAATATTTTCCAGGAAACACAGGGCATGAGATGGGGAACAGCTCGGATGGGATGCCAGTCCACATACACTGGCACATAAGGGGAATTTTTGAGATATCAGTTCATCCAACCACATGTCTTTAGACTTCAGGAGGACCACAGGGAGAACGTGCTCACTCATGCAGACAGAGCCAGGGCTGGTAGTGAAACCCATGATCCTAGAGGAATGAGTCACTAATGCCCACGGAATGACTTTGTGCCCAGTATGCAGTTACTTAAAAACTGCCTTGCTTTGACTGACAATGGATCGTGCATCTCCACTCACACAAGGTGTATTAGGTATCAAGGTGTCAGTTTCTCCATAGTGCTCGGCCGAAGTTCTCCATAGGGCTCGGCCAACGATCTTGGTTGAAGTGCTTGACCAAAGTGCTCAGTCGAAAGTCTCCAAATGGCTTG
>JAAGVU020000008.1:453181-468920 GCA_011763525.2 Mormyrus iriodes | reverse complement strand
TTTCAGTAATGGTCTGATTACTGCTACTTTAAATTGGTCAGGGACATCACCTGCGGACAGGGATGCATTCATTATGGATCAGCCTGACATTTTGACAATGTTGAGATTTGGTTGAAAAGTATTTATGTATCAATGCAAAATCATTAATCAAAATGCAAATACTAGGTGCATTTTTGCACAACAGCAAACGCTTACACAAAGGATAACATTCAATCAAGTATGTTCTTAGAAACGTTAAATAATTTCCCCATAGAAGATAGCAATTACTGCCATTGTAAATGTCAACTGCACATATGCAAAATCCCTTTGCACAGTTATATAATCAACAGTCAGTACTGATTTATGCTTAAAAAGTTCTCACCGAGCCAAAACTAGCTGAAAGGAAATTGAGAAGACAGCTTAACCTGACATCTTGACAATGTTGAGATTTGGTTGAAAAATTAATGGTGAAAAGCTCTTTTTCAGCTGGTGGAAAAGGCATAAATGGCTCTACAACAGAGCTTACAGGATGCATGATATTAGCATTGTTATCATTATCATATAATCATTATATTTATTTATAGGCGTTGGTCAAAAGAGCAAAAAGGAGTGTCTGGCCTAAATCCGGACGCATGTTTTCATCAAGATACCAAGATACTCTCTATTTGCTGCAATGTGATCTTATTTTCATGGTTTTAATGGGCAGTATGTGGTGCAAAACAGACATTGATATTGGGCTAAATTTGCACCAAATCAGACAGAATAAACAGCCCATTTTTCATTGACTGCTTTTGCTCTAAATAACGGCCATGATGGGCTAAGCAGATTTAGCCCAAAAAACGAGGTGCAATGGATGTCTGCAGCTGGGTGGGCACCCACTGATGATAAGATTGTAAATTTCTATTCACTTCCTAGAGTTGGAATTGAAATTGTAATTACAGGAAAGAATTTTTAATCATTAAATTCCAAGAAATTCTATATCAAAAAGCTTGTTTCGATTTGCTAAAAATTAAACATGTAATATTATTTTAGAAAAAAAGATAAATATTACAAATACATTGGATTCTAATTTATGTATTACAATCACACAAGATAAATGATAAACATTTTTTGTTGTGAAAATGTGAATCTGTCTATACTGCACAATTGTCAAGAATAAATGTGATTTAAAATATATTATGCAGAAATCACACAATCACTAGTCATGATCTTTTCCTTTAAAAAAAAAGATTAGTGTGTAGCACATAGAAGTTTCACTTATTGATGAAAAAAATTAAGTCGGGGGCCTGTGTTTATTCGACAGCATGCAGCTATTGTCGAGGATCACTTGAGAGCCCAAAATGCAGAAAATGTCTCTCTATGTACATGTGGTTCAGCAGGAACATGCAGTCAACCTTTTTGGTTAAGGAAGATTAAACGCCCCCATGTGTGGCATCATATCAAGACATAGTGTTGACTTATATGCTCCCACAGTTGAGCTGTGTTACACAACTTGCCATATCTCTTGACCCACTGAACAATAGATTTTTTTCTGGATGAAGAAAGAGGGCTATTGTGGCCAGGCATGATAGAGTTTGCTGTCATTTGAGACAATGTACCTTTTCACCATTTTTGTGTTGTGATAGAATGGTTTTCAGGTCACCCACACGTGACCATGTCTGAACGCAACTGGTGAATTTATTCCAGCTTGCAAAGTGGGAGGTATATGGCTGTCATTAGCATGATCAGATATCTCCTTCCGACTCTGAGTCCTCATTTTTCTTCTAATTGCTGCAGAAGAATGCCATGCATAGATTTGCCATACTAAAAGATTTCATCCCCATTGTTTTGCAAATTGTGGTGCTGATGAGATCCTGTAGTCTAATCAAGATGATTGAGACATGTCTTAAAGAAACATTTTCCATGGTAATTATCCCCTTTGGTTCCACTTTATTTTTTTTATGTGAATAAAATAAAATATGTACCTGAAGAGTAAAACGTAAGTCTTAATATTAAAATCCTGCTGTTTAGTGTTATGGTCTTTGGTGAAATGCATTAGAGCACTCAAGGTTACGAATACCAGTTGTAGTAGTCAGCACATTGTGTCCATCTATCATTCAACCATTTCATCAGTACAGGCAGCATGGGATGGGATGCCAGTCCATCGCAGGGGATACACAAGCACACATTCACACACTGGATAATTTAGAGATAGCAATTTCTTACTAACTGTCACTGGACTACGGAGGGAAGCCTGGGTAAGTCCTGCATAACACAGGGTGTCATGGCACAGCATGACGCAGGCAGGACAAAAAATCATGATCCACTTGCGGTTCCAAGACACAAAGGGGTTTATTAAACTAAACAAGAACACTGGGGAAATGCAGAAAGAACCAGGACCACGAGGGGTCAAAAGCAATGGGGGGAAACAAGAACTAACTATAAAAAATATCCAAAAAAGTAACAAGAGGAAAAGCACAACACAGGAACCCGAATTAGGGAGCCCCCAAACTCCCATCAACACAGCAAAGAATAACATAATGACTGACTGGGGAAATGAACTAAGGCAGGAGCTTAAATATGAAAAGAAAACCATGGAGAACAAGGGACAGGTGTAACTCATAATCAACTAACCAATCAAAGGGAACACAGATTAAGTAGAACCAGGTGGGGTAGATTACAATTAACACATCATAGAATTAGGGATTTCTAACAAACATGGAAACTAAGAAATTAACCACTCTGGGAATACTACACTAGGATAAGTAACATGGAACTGGAAGTGGAGAAGACAAAAAGCAGGGCAAACCTTTAACTGGGAAACAAAACAAAATTACCAAAACAATGAATACAAATAAACAGATGAGAGTGGCTCCTGCCCAGCCTCAAACCCATGGCCAGAGGGTTAATGGTTTCTGAGCCACACATTCAACCCACTGAGATATGGGGGCAGTCTGGGGAACAGGGGAAACACACTGGGGCTAAGGGACTAAAGGATGGAGGAGGGAACAGGGGAAACACACTGGGGCTAAGGGACTAAAAGACGGAGGAGGGGACAGGGGAAACACACTGGGGCTAAGGGACTAAAGGATGGAGGAGGGAACAGGATAAATACACTGGGGCTAAGGGATCAAAAGATGGAGGAGGGAACGGGGAAACACACTGGGGCTAAGGGACTAAAAGACAGAGGAGGGAACAGGATGGCCAGCCACTTGCTGGCCAAAACGGAACACGTAGGACAGGGTCTGATGGGTGCTGATTCTGACACAGGGGACATGCTCCCTTCACAATTGCAGAAATAACATGTGGGGAGATTTCCACAGAAAATTCTCATTAAAGAACAAAAAGAAAAAAATGCATTTTTGTATCAATATATAACTAGTTTTATTTTATATACTTAATTGGCTCTGTTCAAACACACAGGCATCTTCGAATTAAGGTCGCAATACAAGAAAGTGAGTGCAAAGTTAAACAGCTTGTAGTGAAGGTGAGACGTGCTTGCACTTCCTCTGCTGACAAATTAGTTCGTATAGTCATATTTTCAGTCGACCGTAGGTAAATTACTTTATCTGTATGAACCATCATTTGTATTATACAGTACTTTAGAAATATAAAGCACTTTATGCGCCATCTATTGGCTACATGTTTAATCACGCGTATTTCTTAACCAGCAAATTTCATACAACACAAAGGCTGCCATTCAATTACAAAATGAAGGCTAAGAACAAAAACCGCCTATTAAATCCACAGCACATATTTTAACTTCAAGAACGTGTATAATATCTGTTCATATTAGTTATAAAATTCCCGAACCACGTAGTAGTTGTTTTAAAACGCTTTTATTTTGTTAACATGACAGAATAATTTGTGACATACGGAAGCGTTTGTGTAGCCCGTCAATTCTTTCAAGTTAAGTTCCTTTTAAGGTGTTTTGCACGCCTTTGGTAAGCTTCTAACCTTATTACCGACGTTGTTTAGCAGACACCAGCGTTTTAGACTTTCCCGATGTAAACAAGCTAATATAATTTACCTTGATTAAAGGGGTACAGCCCTGAGATCAGACCTAGAGCCTTTCAGAAGGCGAAGTGCAGATTTACCATATGAGCCAAAATATAGCGATAGTTATTTCGCCATCGCACTATTTTATGTCAGACTTATTTTAGCCGTCACAGACCTTACCATTACGGCCTGGAGCCAAGCCGTGCACAGTGTCCAAACATTATAATAACAGCATTAATATAGTCCATATCATCGCCAAGGTATTACACTATTAGTACTACTAGACCTTACACACACACACACACACACACACACACACACATATATACATATATATATATACATACATATACACACACACACACACACACACACACACATATATACACACATACATACACACACGAATAACAAAGTCATTTAAGGTAACTGGTGGTGTTTGTTGATGACTCGATGGCACGTGACGCCGCTCATATTCGTAATTGTTATTTAATGTGTGTGTATCTGTTTGTCTTATGTTGTAAATAATAACTTTTGTATCCATGCAGTGTTTTACTGTGGAATGTGTGTGTGTGTCATAAGGATCGGATGCACGTTACAGCCGTGACCGAAAATCACCAGCAGGTGGTCTACACACACCGGGCCAAATTAACGCTGTTTCCACATTATCACTTAACCACCGAGCAGTGCTCGGATTTGGTTACATTACTGATGACCCTAAACGCTTACAATTTTTTTGGGGGGGGCTGGTGTTTACAGGGTGTTTCCGTATATTGTGTAAATAACGAATACCCGTAAATGTAAAGAAAAATCCTACACATTTTAGCACTATTTTTTGTGGCTGAAAGATCAGTTTTTGTCAATAAAATGAAGATCACCGCATGACCCATTTTGCCTGTAGGAGGCGCTGCTGAGCCATTCACCGCACCTCGCTTCGCAGCGTGGGGAGGGTGCAGTCGTCTGTCTGTTAGCGAACGTCCCGGGTGGAGGTACGACGCCACAAGAAGCATAAATAATAACTTACATCATTCATGTAGACTAACTTCTTCAAATTACTCTTCGAACGCAAGTGCAGATTAATAAAAGCATACCAAACAGGGAATAAATACGGGAAAGTACGTCCCGCATACAGTGCACTGCTTATACATGCGTCAAGCGGGCTACTGTGACGCAGACGCGCAGCACAGTGCGGCTGGACGCGGCTGGAAGCGGCTGGATGCGGCTGTACGCGGCTGGACGCGGCTTGCCAGCTCTCGCCGTCTGATTCTTGTTCTTCTCGCGCCTGATTTATCCATCAGATCCTATCAAATGTAACGGATTATACGATCTGAAGACTTTTCTCTATTGGAGTTTTAAAGTGATGTAGGCATTTTAACGGACTCTCGGTCCAGGTCTCCAGCTGAATTATTTCGCCTAAGGGAGTTCTTTGGCAAGTTTCTTCTTTGGGAGATGAGGGTTAATTACCGGAGTCGCTGGGAAAACTTAATTAAAGTAAGAATAAATTCGAGAAAAAAGGTGAGAGTTATTAAGTAAAATAAATATTTGAAGAGATCTTTTCAGTATTGTTACAGACATTGTATACTGAATACTTACTTTGAGTTAATCTAAATCCATATATATCACTTGAGCAGGTGAATTTACTAGTGTCTAAATTGCTTTTTAAATTAATTTTGAATAAATTAATATATTTGAAGTAGTAATAAATATTAAACTGCAATGAAAATTTTAATTTAATTAAAAAATCTTTTGTAATGTTTTAATTATAAACCAGTTGTATTATATAGATGTAGGCCTACTATTTGTTTTTATTTTATTCTGAAATGTAAAAAGAGGGGAAAATGCATATACATGAATCCATTTGTGCGTTCTCAGTTGAAACCTGACACTCGTCAAGGTTCTAATCAAATTTTAGAGCTGAAGAAGTAAGTAAAAATAGAGGCTTTTGTATCAGTTGTGGACCTGTTAGCTGTTTTAATTCGAGGAGCTTTTGGCTTGGCCGGCATTTCATCCGTGTTTATTGGTTTCAGCTCTCTGAACTTTCACAAATGGAGCATGTGGTAGGGCAGTAATGTTTATATCGGCAGTAGCTGAAGTGGTGATATAAAAGCCATATGTGTTCGCATTATAGAATCTTAATGAGATGCAAAACAATTTTGGCAGCAGATTTAATGTCTTGGTGTATAGCTTAGAGCAATACATTATTCGAATGTAATCTGTGGCTGCTTTCTATCTGAGGAGAAAAGGGAAACAGACTTAGTAGATATGGCATTAAAAGCCAAGGCTCTCTATGATTTCCATAGTGAAAACAAAGAAGAGATCAGCATACTGGAGAATGAGGACCTAATTGTTTTTGATGAGCACCCTATAGATGGTTGGTTACAAGGTGAGAACAGTCGAGGGCAGATGGGTCTTTTTCCGGCATCTTATGTGGAAATAATCCAGCCTGATTTGTATCTAACGGAGTGGTCCCCAAGCCCAGCCGGCTCTCCTAGAAATCAGTCCTGCTTCCTGGCCATTCAGAACATGCCTGCTGATGGCCAGCAGAGCTGTGGAGATGACGATGGCTGGGATGACTGGGATGACAGTTTGTCAGTGGAGGAAGATGGGCATCCCCAGCACAGTGCCAACACTAATGAGAGGACCTGTGGAAATTCCTACAGCAGCCCCACTGTTCACCATCACCTCAGACCCACAGAGAGCCGTGACAGAATGTGTAGATCACGAAAGTACAACACAGTGGCCAAGAATCTGAACCGCTTCTCGAGCTTTGTGCGCTCCGGGGTGGAGGCCTTTGTATTGGGTGATGTACTCCTAATGGGTAAGACAGCAGAGTCCTATACCATTGAAATGGATATCTTAGGCCCCCAGTGGAAGGACAGCCCCCAACCTTTTTCTTGCTCCATCGAAGACCCCACCAAGCTGACAAAGTTCAGAGGTATCAAAACATACATCTCCTACCGCATAACGCCGAGTCACACGGGTCAGCCAGTGTATCGACGCTACAAACATTTTGACTGGCTGTACACCAGGCTGCTGCAGAAGTTTACAATCATATCTTTGCCCCACTTACCTGAGAAACAGACCGCAGGGCGCTTTGAGGATAACTTCATTGAAAAGCGTCAGCGCCGCCTGGCTCTCTGGATGGATCACATGACCAGCCATCCGGTGCTGTCGCAGTACGAGGGCTTCCAGCATTTCCTTATGTGCACCGATCACCGGCAGTGGAAGCTGGGGAAGCGGCGGGCAGAACGAGATGAGATGGTAGGTGCTCATTTCCTACTGACCTTGCAGATCCCCAGTGAGCACCTGGACTTACAGGAAGTGGAGAAAAGGATAGGTACCTTCAAGAACTTCGCTAAGGGTATGGATGAGAGCATCATGCATTCAGCCCACGTGGCATCCGAGCTGGTGCAGAAGCATGTGGGTGATTTTCGCAAGGCTTTCCAGAGGCTCGGGTTTGCCTTCCAGTCTATCAGCCAGGCGTTCACCCTTGACCCCCCTTACTGCTCAGATGCCCTGAACAGTGCCATCTCCCACACAAGCCAGACCTTTGACAGCATTGGGGAGATGTTTGCAGAGCAGCCAAAGTACGACCTCTTCCATGTGTTGGACAGACTCTCACACTACCAGGGCCTGCTGGCCAACTTTCCAGACATCATTCATGTACTGAAGGGTAAATGTTTTGTATTTATTGTATGCCATAATAGAACATTTAATAGATTTCTCTATCATGTGTATTGCCTTTTGAAACACCATGCTGGTGTTACTTTATAATTTTTTTACACAAAGTAAAAGGCCTCAGACTATGTAAAATTTAGATATTTTGTTGGATGTTTATTCGTAGCTGCAGGCAAACGTTAAGTCAAGGAGGATGTCTGCTTCTGTTTAGGTCTATTTTTCAGGTAGTATAAAAGAGTGTTTATAATCTCACCCATCAGTCTTTTAACTGCATATCCTGAGCAGACTGGCAGGGTGGAGTGGAAGCTGTTCTGGGCAGCACTGGCCACAAGGCAGGGGTATACCCTACCGGGCTGTAGCATGAAACACATTTACAGACAGCAGCTGTGTCAGAGAGTGCCACATTTTCACTATACATTTCAGGAGAAATAAATGAACATTAGCACCAAGGGAGGGGGCTTGACTGAACATCAGCAGACATGTGGTCAATCAAGGAACTTAAGGGCCCTGGTCTAGGGGCATAAGATATCTTCATTGACAAGACAAATTCATTTCTACTTTTCTTTATCAACTTATTGTTACATGATAGGTATTTTTAACAAATATGAACATGTAAAAGAAAATTAGTGATGAACCCCAGTACGTCTTTGTAATGTAATACCTATATTTGAATTTCCAAGACACGGAATACATGTGATTCTGGGATCTGCACACCATTGCTGCTACAGACATTTATCTCATAAGCAGGATAACTCAAAAAGTGTTTGATGGATCTTTTTCAAACTTTGCAGATGTATTGTATTGGTGAAGATACCGTTCAGTCTCACCAAAATTGAAGCAACACCGCTTAGTGGCAGCAAAGGAAAGGTTCATTGCAGAAGACACTTGACTTTCTGAACAAGTTAACTCAAAAACTATTTGACGGATCTTATTTCCACTTCGCAAAAATATTATTTGGATGAAGATCTACACCTGATTTTATTTTGAGAGAAGTCTCACAAAAATTGGAGCTGCATCACTAGGTGGCAGCAAAGGAAGCAAGGGGCGGCTGTAGAGGTTGAGTTACACAGTAACTCTAAAAGTATTTGTAGGTGATGATGTGAGACAAGCAGTGTCACAGCCACAGATGCAGATCTGGTGGACCTGATTACACTGAGAAAAGTCACATAAAATCTAGCATTTAAGAAATATTTTTGGAGCACTGGGGAGAGTGTGTAAGGAGGTTAGAGGTTGGGGGGTGTGGGAAGAGTAGGGATTAGATGGGGGGAGGGGGTGATGAGGTCGTCTGGAGAATACATTTTTGTTGTTCCGACAGCAACTAGTTAATGTTTGCTTTCATTTCATAATTCATATAATGAAAGCTGAGTTGGTGTTCTAACAGTTGCTTTGCTTGCAGGATTCAGCAAATGTAAAAGCCTGTGCTTGCAGAATTTTAACGATGTGCATCAGTTGAAGACACATATAAAATTAAATTAAACAGTTATAGCTACAAACACGCATATATCAGTAGTAATGTACAAAATATATCTCCACCTTTTTTCCACCATTACTTTTTAGTTTAGGTTGAAGTTTTCTTAGTCAGGAAGTAATTTGATTTATTTATCAAAATCATACAATGAAACCATGGGATTATGGGACATAAAGCTGATCGACTTTGACCACTGGAGTCCGGCTTTTATTCAGGGCTTCTCCATTTACTGGAGTGCCAGATTAATTCTAAATCATATTTATACCCCTCTGTCTAAAAGACAAACAAACCCAGCAGGCACCAACCATTGTACTGTTAGTGTTGCTGCCTGTTTATGCTTTAACAGCAATTTGAATTTTGGCAGAGTGCAAGCTGGGCGTCCTTCTTTTGCACATGGGCAAAATGATGAAGATTTTTTCCATCGACTTGCTGTTCTGTCTCCCCATTCTTACACTAGTTCAACATTTAGCTCAATGTGTATTTCAGTAAATGCTGGCATCTGTACTGGTCTTGAAAGTTGCTTGTTGGTTTCTTGTTTAAACCCACTTTTCGTTTTTTTTTTCATGCTTTTTTTGAAGGAGAGGATGATGGAAAAGGGAGCTGGATTTAATGTATTGCTGAGCATGATGGCTTAAAGTGAACTTTTTGAAGATTAAAATGGAAACATTTTTCCAGGTCTGTTAGAAGTAACTTTCAATTCAGAGAGCCAAATAATGTCATGTGCAAACAATGATAGTAAGATTTCAGAATCCTAGCTTTTTAATATCCTGCCGTGGTCGCTTCCTTTGCTGTGATTCTTTGTAAAGTTCTATATATCTGTAATGTGTTCAGAAGTGTTGCTGCTAGTCCTTGTAGAAACTGTAGCCATGGTGATTATCATATTCTGCTCCACAGTGTACATTGATCGTAGGTATATGAACTGGACAGAAAGGTGAATTGCATGAAAACAGAAATTGAGCTCTCAGGTTTTTCCATGAAAGCATATTTTAAGCTAGTTTGCAAAGTCTTGAAATCTTTATGAGGAAAAGGGTGAGAATTTTGCTCCAGGGTTTGTTGATCCAGTTGTGTTGAGACCCTGGCTGCAGCTGGAGTGTGTCCGTGTACGGGACAGAGGGAGCAGCACAGCGGCCTTTCATCAGGGCGATGACAAAGGGCTGCCCTGTGACCGTCACATCACTGCGCACCACCAGGGGCTTTGCAGTGCTCGGCACAGACGACACATCTCTCATCACACTCCTCCTCCCCCAGCACAGAGAGCTTTCCTGTCTACAAAGGATTTACTTTTCATTTTTATATTACAATTCATGCTTTTCATCCAAATGTAAAAAACAATCCTCTATTGCAATATACTTATTTGTGTAGCCAGATATATACTAGTCTGAATTAAACAAAAGTCATACTGTTGACATTCAGGGTTTTATATCCACAAACACACACCCATTATGTGACTTAAGGTAATGTACTGGATAGCACTGTAGCTGTAGTAGCCCCCAGTTCTGTGTGTTCCGCATTTGTATGTTAGCCCCGTGTTTGTGGGCGTCTCTCTAGCTATTCCAGTGTCCTCCCATAGTCCCAAAACATTGCCATGAACTGCTGTCTCTGAGTTGCCCATAGTATGTGACTGTGTGTGTCAGTGTGTTTGTGCACCTTGCTCAAAGGTGTCACCTCTTTTCACGCTCTGGGCTTCCTGGGATAGGTTTTAGGAATCCCATAATGCACCGGTGATGTGGGATGTTTTTTGGATAAGGGAGGGGTGGACATTAGGTGTTAAAAAGGATGTGCAATTGCTTGAATGCAATGCAATGAAATGATCTGCATCATTTGCATCCTGGGACAGCCTCTGAAAAGCTCTAAGTGTTTATGCAGTTATTGAAAATATTAAAAATGTTACTGGTTTAGGTGCGGCACGGTGGTGCAGTGGTTAGCACTGTTACCTCACAATGCTGCGACTAAGGTTCGAGGCTCTATGTGCACGGAGTTTGTATATTCTCCCCATGTTGTCGTGGGGTTTCTACTGGGTACTGTAGTTCCCATACCCACCCCCCCAGTCCAAAAACGTGTTAAGGTGAATTGGAGTTGCCAGATTGCCCATAGGTGTGAAAGGTGTGTGTGCCCTGCTATGGGTTGGAGAACCATCCTGTGTTGTTCCCTGCCTTATAGCTTCCAGGATAGACTCTGGAGCCCCGGTGATCCTGAATAGGGCAAACAGTTACAGAAAATGGAGGGTCAGAAAATGGCTACTGGTCTGAAATGATATCATGTTATAAAGGATCTGGTAAACAAACCTCTTAGTGTTTATTATAAATGTCATCTGGCTCCTCCCTTAGCCTAAGAAAAGTCTGCTGGTTTGCAGAAGCTTTGGAGACAATGTCACCTTCTTGTGGGATGGCCAGTGCATAATGAAATGGAGCCTGTCATTTAAACATACTTCTTAATTTTGGGTAAAATATCCTTAAGTTATCACAGTATTTCTTTTCCTCTCTCTGTAGAATATGTCTGCTACTCGTGTTCTTGCTTGCTATTTATTTTCCGCAGCTTATCTCCAGGCTGGACATTGAGAAGAGTCTGTTATCCACTAACTCAGACATGTGTATCATTCATGGCTGAGAAGGAGGTCACTGTATACAGTGGGGAAATGAGCCATATTTCCATATTTAATTTATTGTCTCCTCCCAAGTCAAGCAAATTTTATTCTACCCTCTCAATTCTGCATTTCCAGGCCATTGGAGACGTAAGCTGAAGTCCAGCCTGAGGGTACAGAACCTTTGTCCTCTAAAAACACTTGATTTGGATGCTGAATGAGCTAGGATGAATTATAGCTAGAAAGGTTCACATTTGTAGTATAGATGATTATTGTATAATGCTAATATTACCTGCATACTTTGACCCACAGCAGAGGGTTAAGTGGATGCATGGCCTCAGCTCAGGTACTGCCTGTTTGCCTTTTCGTCTGTTCTCCTGTTTGCCTTTTCGCCTTTTCTCTTGATGCTGAAAAATGAAGTGCAGTGTTGCTCAGATTAGGTCAGGGCTAAGTCTCTAATAAACACGCCATTGAACCACTTTATTGGTGACCTCTGTCTAACACACAAAGCTGGGATGCTGTTTGCTCACACACTGGCTTTATTACTATTATTATTATTAGCTTTATCTTTTCAGCTGTAACTGTTATTGTAGGATTAGCGTTATGATAACTATGTATTGTTAAAGCCTGACCTCTAGGAACTGGGTAATTCTCTGAAAGCTTTTTTTCAGCCACGTTTCTGTTTTCGGCCTCCTAATGTGTAAATGTCACATTATTGATGCACTCAGTTCTGTCCTCTGCCTTTTATTGCTTCCTCTCCCATGGGCGTCCTTAGGTCCGATCTCGGGGCTGTAGCCCTGAGTATTTTAGCCCTGATGTCAATCTTCCTTGTCAAGTGCCAGGTAAACTTGGCTTAGGCCCTGATCTTTTCACTAGCTAGAAACTCCCCTGTCCTCACATACCCCGTGCTTTGGAAATCCCTATCAAGTAATTAATGAATAATTACATGTAATTAAATAATTACTGTTTATGCTCTGAAGGTTGTTTTCAATTTTGTGGCAGCTGAACCCTAAGAATTTAGGTAGAGTTAGGGTGTGATCTGGTCCCACCGTGACACTTGTACAGTTGCTGTATCATGATGTATTTGCAGGCTCCAAAAGTAACCTTTGTCTGACAAACATTGCAGGTAAAAGATCACGTTCCACTGTATTGTGTTGGTGCTAAAGTCATGTGGAGGCTTCCTTCGATCTTAGTAGCAGTGAATCAGCTTAAATGGATTAACGGTTCCATTCACATCTGTTCTTTTAAATGGGATGGAAAATCATACAATCTGCACGAGTGTGAGAAGGAGGGAATATAACAATCTTATGTGTGACGAGGAGCACGAGGCTCTGATTAGCCTGTGCAGTACTGGCCAGTGGGAACGTTGCTTGACTCCATCTGCATGTGCTAATAATACACAGTATGGGGCTGTAGAGCCCCTTAGGGGTGCGGGTGCTCAAATTTAACAAGGGGCACATGGATGAAGATGTTAGAAAAGCGAGTGCAGCATAAGCTGCCAAACTATAGCGTCTGATATTCAAAGAGGATGTAAAATGGAAACTCTGACAGAGTGCATCATACTTTATGATTACACCTTAGAAGGGTCTGGCATTCACCAAAATGAATCTTCACCAAAATGAATCGCAGTAACTATTACGTAAAGATCGCTCTCAGAGTCGGGGGCTGCTCTCTGGCCGTTAGAGGACTAACGGTGCACCTGGGCATCGCTGTGTTGGTGTTGGCTGTGGCGGTAAGCAGACGGGAATGCTTTGCAGAAAGCGGCCGGGCACAAAGTAGTCCCAGGTAAGGTAGGTAAGGCTGGGAATGTGTAGAGTTCTTCAGTTATGAACCTGTATGTGATATATAATGATTTAAATACAAAACAAAATAATAATATATTTTGGCTGTAGATTATTATTAAAATGGACAACAAAACAACAAAATAAACAATAATACCAATAACAAATAACACTTACTGGTTCCTTATCTATACTTTACTGTTGATTCTTATTTCGCATGCCCTGGCGTGTCGCCTTATGCGTACTGGTTCCGTATGTAAAGGGCTCTTATTTCTCATTAATCCACAAAACAATGGGATATGCACGGTTGAACCTTTAAATCACAAAGTGAACTATGGAAGGAGAGACAATTAAGTTTTATTACCAAGCAAAGGCTTGTATCATGTGATAGGCCTGCAACATACTTATTTGTCTTTAGTTTCTTGAAATGATTTCTGTCAAATGCAAAAACATATGAAGTAAAAAAGCTGTCGGATATTGCAACAGCAACGTTATAGGATGCATTTTAACACTAAACGCATGCTGTCCAAACCAGCAAGACGGTCACAGACCTAGCTACCTTGGAATGTATTGCTGGCCGGCTTCTGCTCAGCTTCCCGGCTGCTTTGAACCCCCTGCCGTCCCACAGTAGCTGTCTCTGTGTGCAGATAATCCACTTGTTTCACTTCGGATATTATAACGGTTCAGATTTTATTTTATATTGCAGTTATGGAGAATAAGAAATGTCTTATATTCCTGTTCCACCACTGTCACCGACTGCTGCTGTTTCATTTCTGTTGGTCAACAGGCCCTTCCTTCAAAGAGAGGGCCGTGCACACATTTGATGTAACAGACCCACGGCTCTCCGCAGGAAAAAAACATGCCCTGCCAAAAAAGGCACCATGGCCATCAAGGGGATCAGCATCTAAAATCCCCCCTTTGCACATGCTGTCAGTGTGTATCACCCACACAGGGTCTTGCACTGTGTCTCCAGGTGCTTTCGCCAAGGTGAAGGAAACCCAGCGAATGAGCATCGAGGGAAGGATGGACCCGGACGAGGCGGACGGTGTGCGTAAGCGCTGCCAGGCAGTGGGCTTTGCCCTACAGGCGGAGATGAATCACTTCCACAGGCGACGGGTGGTGGACTTCAAGAAGATGATGCAGGCCTATTTGAGAGAACAGATCGCCTTCTACCAGCGTGTGGGCTGCCGGCTGGAGGGCACCCTCCACATGTATGACCATTTCTAGAGCTTTCTTCAGGCCTCAGCTCCACCTGGCTTTTCTGTAGATGTTGAAACCTATAAAGAGGGTGGATGTTAAACTCTGCAAGGACTTGTAATGATTTTCTCTCTAATCGAATGACAAAGATACACTCCACTCTACATATTGCTTTTTATTCAGAAGTCTGTTAAGTTACTACTGTAAAAATGTTTCTCATATATCCACCCATTTTGCACAACAACTTACCCAGAATGGGCTCACTGACAGCCTGGAGTCTTCCCCAGGAAGTGCAGGGAATGCAGCAGAGGGCGCCCTGGGCAGGATACCTGTCCATAGTGAGCCGCTTTTGTTATGCACGGTTAGATGGTTCCAGTTTTCCCATCTGCAAATACTTAAATGGGATGGAATTAAACTGAATTAGATGATGTCATGACCAAATGCATCTTTTAAACAGCGCCAGTCACCTGTATGTAATATTAATTATAACATTGACAAACTGGATGATGTGGTTTAGTTCTGAGTAGATAACTCCTTAGCCAGGCCTTCCTAAGCAGGTGCAGGTGTGCTGGGGCTGGAGTGTAACAAATATGCAGATCTCTAAGCAATATGTGAGTGCGTGTAATGAAGCGTGGGCTACTGAGTGTTTGCTGAGCATTTTCTATCGTTATATGCGAATCAGATTTATTTAACACTTTTGTTCTTGTAGAGTGCCTGAACTGACCTCGGAAATAAACATTTCAGTATGCAAGATGAATTTTTTACAGCTTTCTATATGTATGCGCTTTTCCTGATGTACTAATTGGCTAACAAACAATTTAGCTTTTGCATTTTTCTTCCTCTGTGCAGGTAGAGAATGAGGAGTCATGTGGTTCTGACTGGTCAGAGCTGAGCTCTAAGTGTTAGTGTGGGCTATGGATTGTTTTTCAAAAGTTTAAATAAACATGAACAACACAACCCTCCTGTACTGTATTTTAAATCTGTTCTGATACCTACTTTTTATGTACACTCACCTAAAGGATTATTAGGAACACCTGTTCAATTTCTCATTAATGCAATTATCTAATCAACCAATCA
>JAAGVU020000008.1:431310-442380 GCA_011763525.2 Mormyrus iriodes | reverse complement strand
CATCCATCCACCTCTTTTCAGTAACTGCTTATCCATTCTGGGTATATAACACACTCCCGTTTGTGCATCCATCCACCACTTTTCAGTAACTGCTTATCCATGTAGGGTTTCTGCAGTGCACAGCCTGTCACAGGGTGGCATATGCAATGGCACTTTATTTGCTTTGTGCAGATTCTTTTGCCTTCTTTGACAAAGGTGCACATTAACGTGTAACGTGGGAGACTTGTAAGCTCTGCGCTCAGACAGGAGGAGCAGCATTCGAACCTGCAGCCCTGAAATGCGACAAAGCTTCCTGCTGAGTGACTGCATGCCACTGTCTCCGTGATGTTTTTCAAAAGTCAGAGCTATAATTGAAAGCGTATTTCCCCAGAAACAAACACAAACGCATTGAGCTGTTCTCATGTAGCGCAATGAAACATATTTCTTTTCCTGACAGTTCTTTCTGGCAACATAAAATAAAAAAACTGTCTAAACTCTGAGTTATTTCAGTATTAAGGCACACTGAAGTATAGGCAACATCAGCTAAATGCTGAACATCCCCAATGTAACGATAGTGAAGCCTCAGCCATTAAATCATGCTATGTTGGAAAGCAGTCAAGACCAGAAGAACATTTAAATGACAAGTCTACATCTTGTCTGATTGGTCAAGGAATGGTGAAGGTTTTTATGCTGCTCACACGCAGTGTTCCTGCACTTTGCCCGTGTTGCTGCCTGTGGCTAATCTGACCTTCCTGTGGCTGCTCACCTCACCAGGTGGTTGGCCTGACCTACTGAACGTAGGAACCAGCTTCCCTGGGATAGGGTCGGAAAATCTGCAATTCAGCACCTGGACAGCGTCAGTGAGAGAGCGGCCCGGTGGCGCCGGGCAGCCTCAACTTTTAATTATGAAAGCCTCCGTCATTCAGGAGAGGGGGGGGCACCTTTAAGGAAGCGCCATGGGAGAAACCACTCAGAGGTCATTGTGGCAGCAAGCAAACGGAGGCACAGGTACCACAGCACACCGTGCCTACAACAGAACCAAAGAACAGGGCTCCAAAGGAACTCAAGCTCTCATTCTCTCCCGGGCAACGCGTTCCTTTTGACATAGAGGAAACACAAGGTGTGCAGTAAAATAAAGGTACAGCTCTTGTCCCATAAAATGTATTTCTGCATCACACCCTGGCCTGCGACTGACTCCACCATCTACAAGGTGCCTCGCGACATGACATGAGAAATCAGCAAAGGCAGGAGAACAGATCAGGTTCAAGGATGAATATCTGACATCCTTTGATGTTATGCAAGCATTTATGTCCGCTTTTTTGCCTACAGCATACACAATATTCATGTCGAGGTCAGTGTTTCTCAGCAAGTAACAAATCATTGCAGTAAAATGAAACTTTATTGAAAGAACAGAGTTGTGTTCTTTTGAACGAGACACAGCAGCGTTGTCAGTCGCTTGTACCTCTGTTTCCATACGCAGAATATGCCCAAAATGACCAGAAAGCAAATTATTGTCCCACTGTTTTACGGAGAAAGAACTACTGCTGTGGGGATTTCACTTCATCAAGGACACAGTTCAGCCTGAACATGCTTATTGGGATTGAATTTCTACTTGTGTGTAGGTCTGGAAATCTGAGCACAAGCACTTATACTTAAGCCAGGGGTTCTGGGTAAAGCTTAAGCAGAGCAGATGGGCCACAGGTTTATCAGTGTGCAGTGCACACTGGATAAGGAGAGCCAGAGGCTGGGCTGTAGCACTCAGCATAAAGAAAACATAGCCAGATCAAAGTCTTCCCTGTAATTGACAGAGAAAGAGGAAGTGGGAGCCAATTAAAGGGCTCAGAGCAAATGAAGGCAAGACAGATTCCAGCTCAGCCACTAATGAAGAGGTGCTGCATGGAGTGAGTGGGGGGGTGGGCAGATTTTTCAGGGCAGGAAATCTGAATAAAAGACTTTCACAGACATCCATAAAAGGCTCTCACAGAACTTTGATAGCTGCAAGTAGCAACTTCAGTTTGGAGGCCTGGTGTGCATAATAATGATTTCCTGACACGGTTTAATTATTAGACATAGTGTGTGGTAGATAGGTGGGAAGGAAAACGAACTGACATCATGCAGTGGGCACAGAGACACCCTGGGAATTTCAACAGTCACCTCTTCATGCTACAGCTTGAGGAAAAAAAGGTCAATTTTTTGTAATGTGGAACAGAACCACCAAAGGAAACAGCCTCTAATGATGTAAAACACTTATTTTGGCAAACCATAGCCTATTACCCAACAAATGCATTTTCCATTTTATTCTAATTAAGAACAGCTTTTACAGAACAAAACTGGTAAAGAGTGCTGATGTCACCCCATCTTCAGAGATGGATTTGCATTATAGTCGTTTGTTCCGGCATGGCAAATTGGACCTGGTTAGTGTCATAATGCGATGTCAGGATTAATGTGAACCTGCCTCTGCGAGCAGGCCGTGGTGACGTTAAAGTAACAAGGAGGGGGTGACATCAGGATGACAACTGTCATCCATCAGCAGCCAGATCTTAGCAGGTGGCAGGGAACAGGATCTCCCAACCAGGGAACAAAGTCTTTAGACATGTTTTCTTCAGGCTTAGGGTGCCTTCTCTCTGCATCCCTTTGCCCCACTGCATCAATCAAATAGTTTTGTCACAGGGTCAAGATCTGACTTCCAAGCTTCATGTCATAAGCCCTTCTTAGCTTCAGCGTTCCATTTATGTGACAGTCCAGCCATTGATATTTCTCCTCAGCTGTTTCCTTTGAGTTTTTCCACACAGTTCCAACACACACATATTTCTTATTTTCTGGTCAATTTCGACTGGATCTCCAGAAAATGAATACAGAAATGAAGTATCTCTTTCAGGGGTGTAACAGCACTTCTCCATAGAGATTTCACTCATAAAACCATCGTACTCAAACTGTCTTCATGAACCAGCACTGCAGTGGATCTAAGCGCTGAATCCCATCACCTGAAGAGTGCCTAAGTGGAAAACATCGAATCATATCGGTTTCTCAAATGTGATCAGTCATGGCACCACAGAATTCCTGATACATTCAGGATGATATGGTTGGTTTTCTTCATGCTGCTGGTGCGGGGGCTTTGAGAGTATCTCTGCAGGCTTGTCCCTGTGGGCTCTGCCTTTCATTCCTGCTGGGACTGTGTGCGTGTGGAGTTTACATGCCCTTGTTTTTACTTTGGCTCCTCTCACAGTCCAGAAATGAGTGATTTCTGTGACCTGATGGCTCCGATTATGCTGTAAGTGCCCTATGACGGCCTGGTGTCCCATCCAGGGTGTCCTATCCAGGGTGTCCCATCCAGGCTGTCCCCCTCATCCTTTTAAGCATTTAGGTAACTGGCGATGGAAAAGGTATGGATTTATAATATAACCGAGTGACCATATTTGCTGCACTCAGACAAATAAATTATAAGAAAATGGTAAAAATACATTTGAAAAACAGTCCACCTCCCCCTCCCCAAAAAAAGCTGTATGTCTTAGTGTAACATGCATATATGTACATTTGTTTGTGTAGATCAGTGGTCACCAATGCATGGCTTATTTGTAGCTTGCAGGGAGCAATGAGTAGCTTGCAGAACACTTTTTAGAAATAGGATCAATCATGTTAATTTCATTTTTTAAAATGTATTTACTTTTGCTTATGCACTTGTACATTAGGGCACGGGGCCGGCACAGGGAATGATGAGCACTACCTCACTGTCAGAGCGTGCTGCGGCGTAGACATGAAAAGAGAATCAATGTGCTTGGCCATAGATCGCCCCCACCCTCTGGTCGACATGCTTCTGTGTTCCACACAGATCAGCTATTACTGCATATTCAAATAAAAGACATTGCTCATAAGCATAACCACATATTGGGAAAATATCAGTAACATATGTGACACATTATATTGGGGGCTGTGCCTGTGATCAGACGGTTGCCAGGTCGAGTCCAGCCCGGCACATCTGCAGGTCCTCATGCAAGGCCCGTATTTCCCAATGGGGACCAATAAAGTATCAATTATTATTATTATTATTATTATAAACAGAGTGGGAGGGATACTGAATGAAAATTTCCATAACATTTATTTCAGTAAAGGTCTTTGCCTGACTTAAATATACTCATTGTAAAGTTAAAAATGAAAGGCTGAGGAAAGTACAATATTCAAATATTACATATTGTTAACTAAATCATTCAAATCATTCAAAGAGAAACAGGGCCCTTTGGCTACAGAGGCAGTTTGCTGAAATATCCTGAGAAGAAAGACAACTGAAGTTTGCTACTTTTTCGTGTGAAAGAGAGTTTCGGATGTATTTCCTTGCTGAATGTTTATGTCACAGAAATTGCCTTGTGGAAAAAAACAGCCCAGGAGCCACGAGAGCATGTCCCCGATTCCTGTCGCTTTGTTTGGAGGTATTCGTTCTGCTTCTGCACTGTTGGTGTCACAGTGTGTCTCCCGACTTTAACGGATCAGCTCCTCCTCCCTTGGACGTGGGGGGGGGGGGGCGTTCCTGCGACACGCTCTGCTTCGCTGCCTCTCACATGTATGATCACACCACAGCAGAGCTCAGCAGCAATCTGGCCTCCTTCTCAGACGTCTGCCCTTCCTCCACCAGGCGACACTGGTGACAGACTAAAGAAAAACAGCACTTAATAACGAAGGGAAATAATTAATAATCATGTATAATTCATAATTACAATGCACCTGCAAAGATTTTTCCCCCACATTAATTACCATATTTTGGTGAACTTTGCCAATATTTTGGGCATTTTATTTACTTTATTCTGTGAGTCATAGCAAATAGAAACCTTAAGGGCCTAAATTTTTCACATTTGGATAATATCATAAAATTATAGCCGTCACAACAATCAGTTAATAAATGTAGCACAAAACAATGAACACAGATTGACTGTTCTTTTACTTTGTCCTCACTAATTCAGGATAAGTCCTGAACACATTAAAGACGGCTTTGAAAAAAAATTATTTATAGAGCTCATCTAAAAAAAAAAAATAGCTTGGCCAAGGTGCTTCGCAAAACCAAACAATTCGCAAACAAACGAGAAGAAAAACACAAAAAAAAACAAAACAAAAAAAAAAAAAAAACAAAAGCCAAGGAGGAAGGATGTGAGGGGGGGCCATTCCACAGCCTGGGTGCGGCTATCGCCACAGTGCAGTCACGCCTAATGTGAGGGGGGGCTATTCCACAGCCTGGGTGCGGCTATCGCGACAGTGCAGTCACGCCTAATGTGAGGAGGGGCCATTCCACAGCCTGGGTGCGGCTATCGCGACAGTGCAGTCACGCCTAATGTGAGGGGGGGCTATTCCACAGCCTGGGTGCAGCTATCACGACAGTGCAGTCACGCCTAATGTGAGGGGGGGCCATTCCACAGCCTGGGTGCGGCTATCGCGACAGTGCAGTCACGCCTAATGTGAGGGGGGGCCATTCCACAGCCTGGGTGCGGCTATCACGACAGTGCACTCACGCCTAATGTGAGGGGGGGACCATTCCACAGTCTGGGTGCAGCTATCGCAACAGTGCACTCACGCCTAATGTGAGGGGGGGCCATTCCACAGCCTGGGTGCGGCTATCGCGACAGTGCACTCACGCCTAATGTGAGGGGGGGCCATTCCACAGTCTGGGTGCAGCTATCGCGACAGTGCAGTCATGCCTAATGTGAGGGGGGCTATTCCACAGCCTGGCTGCGGCTGTCGTGATACTGTAGTCACACCTGAGCTACAGCCTAGACCTCGGCTCAACTAAGAGCGTTTGATCTGGAGAACTAAGGGACTGAGTGGGAGAGCAGGGGTACAAGAGGTCAGGAAGGTCAGAAGTACTTAGCCATTCAGGCACTAATGATGAGAGGCTAGGATGGGTGTCACATGGTCACGCTTGCGTGTGCTCATCAGGAGCCGAGCCTGAATGAGATGAAGATGAGAGAGACAATGCTAACTAACATGAATGAAAAGTAAGTCACAATAGTCCAGATGAGAGGCGATAAGGCCGTAAATCACCTTCTCAAAAGCAGTAAATGAGAGCAGAGGCTTGGTCTGACCTTCACAGTGAATTAATCTCTATTTCAAATTTAAAATCACTGGCCAATGAGTGTATATGATATGCTTCGTCTCACTCTCAGTTGTCTCTGCTTAAGTAGTTACTTACACATTTACTTTTAGGGAGTATGATAATTCCAACAGGAAACAGAATGGAGCTTGTTTTTGACATCTATATTGACCAAATAGAAAAGCATCTTTTACAAAGTCTGTCTGTTAGTTTTTCAAGCAGATCAAATGATTTTTTAACTTTGTCTTGAAGAAACAAGGGCATTTCAATTCAGTCAAGGTCTAGGAGGTTAGAAAAATAGCATCCAGCCCTTTATAACAGACATACGGTTTAGTCATATTGGCATGGAGCGGTTATTTTCATGTATCTGAGGGGCTGCTGTATTTTTCACATTACAGAGCTTCTCACTGAGAAGTGACAGGCACCTTGTGTAAAATTCCTGTGATGCTTTCCTTCATTCGTTCACCAATTCTGTTTTCAATAGATATCCCACTACATTACACTGATTCTTTTACCCAAAGACAATTCACAGTGATTATATCTATCCATCTTCTGTAACCACTTGTCCCACGTGGGGTCGCGGGGGGTCCGGAGCCTATCCCGGAGGCTGTGGGCGCAAGGCAGGGAACAACCCAGGATGGGGCGCCAACCCATCGCTGGGCACACTCACACATACCGTTCACTCACACACCTACGGGCAATTTGGCAACTCCAATCGGCCTCAGCGTGTCTTTGGACTGTGGGGGGAAACCGGAGCACCCGGAGGAAACGCCACGACGACACGCTATATAAAGGAGCAAAATGACAGCGGTCATAGATGGTGCATCAGAGACCGTGTGTTTGGCAGCCATGTTACCTGCTAGCCTGCAGCTTCATGCTTATTCTGCTCCCATGTTCTGAAGCCATTTCACACTGGCATGTTTGTGTGTATGCATGTATGTTTTGTTTCAGTTTTTTGTTACAGTTTGTTACAGTTTGTTTCAGTTTTTGTGTGTTTTTAAGGTTTTCTCTCGTGTGGATTTTTTTTTCCCGGATATTGAAGTTTACAGTCAATTTGCAAGGTTATGTTTAGTGAAATTTTACAGTTCATCAGGAAGATAAGGTAACGTTTAGTATCACTAAGTTTAGCACCAGTTTTCCCAGGGCACCATTAAAGCCTCTTTCTTGTCAGGAGAGCTGAGTGATGCTGTTCCTTAATTGTTGCACCGAGTGCCTTTGGGCATGGAGCCATTATGACTTGAAGCTGTCTGAAATCCTGCAGAAGATGCCTTGGAGATTACAAGCAAGTCAGTGCAAGACTCCAGACTATATGCCACTGATGGGTACAGTCACATTTTAAGTGGCCGTCACATTTCAGTGGATGTCATGGAGTCTGGATCCATTTTTGGGAGGTTAGCTGGAGAGGATAATGACCTTCACAGCACACAATGAATTCTCTCATCATGTGGTGTAACCTAGTAGCTCTCTAGTTGCCTTCTGTATGCTAATATCAGGTATACGAAATCTAGTCCTGACTAATGACCTTTGATAATCTGCCTAAATTTTAATAGCATGTTTCCTTTTCCTGGAAGTCACAGACCATTAAATATAATATTATTTTCCAAGTAATAATAAATCAAACTGGCTCTGACCTTTCTTATTTATTTTTCAAGATGATCTCTGCATTTCCGGACACAGACAGATTTTTCTCCACATCTGTCTGTGCTATTGATTTTTAAAATTAGGGCTAGCGGAAGTGAAAAAGCATCTTGTCAAGGGCATACAGATGATGAGGAGTGTGCTCCTAGTTTATTCCTATTGATTAATCCTGACTTCTCTACGTACTCCAACATGTGTGTGCTGAAAATGTAATGAAATGCTTTGTGGTAGATCAACGGATGAAGGCCAGGCATACGGGTGGAACAGAGGCACAGGACAACAAAATTGCAAAAAAGTAGAAGATGGTTAGTTAAGAACTAAGTATAAAATATGGTGAGGCCCATTTACATTGAAAACACAAAAAGGAGTACACAGATTTCTAAATACAACACCGACTGAAAGCATGCCGCCTGACATCGTACTAGAATGTAGCTAAACAAAGGTAACCTATAGGTCCCTGTGCTTGGCTGATTTATCCCTAACAACATATTAAATCCAAACAGGGCAAAATGGGATCCACTAATGTCTGGAATCCCTTCAGCAGGTAAACGGTCACTGAATGTGATTCAAAGACCAGCTAACACTTCACCTAGCTGTCAGCACAATAGGAATACAGGTCAGAGTAGAGCATTCCTATGAAACCTTTCATGAAGCGAAGAAGCAATTTATTTATATGGAAAACATTTTTGAGTGATCCCAGACCCAAAAAATTACCAATCAAATCATACCAAATAACACCTATTAAAGTAAAACCTAAAATAGCAGTAACATGTACTTACAGCTTGGTTTAGCAGTCATCTGTCCTTTCCCTGGACGGGTTTCATGCCGGTCACTGATGACCGCTTGATCTCTGATGTTGGGTTGACAGCCCCATGCTCAGTCCTCCTCCTTCCGTAGATGGGCTTGGGACCGTACCAAGCAGAGGGAGACCAAGCATCTAAAAATACAAATATTAGCTTTGACGCAACCATCATGATAATCGGAGGAGCCACTGAGGATGTAGAGCACTTCGCTTACCTGGGGTCCAAGATGAGCACAAGTGGAAATACTGAAGATGAGATCAGAGTAAAGATTTCAAAGGCCAGTCATGCGTCCACAGCACTAAGAAGCACCAAGAGAGCAATGAACATCAGCACCAACCCTAAGATCAGGCTGTTCAACAGCAATGTCCTTAGAATGCTACCGTATGCCACAGAAACATGGAAGATGACAAAGACCAGTAGTCACAACCTGGAAATCTTGCAGAACATATGCCTCAGGAGAATCCTCAACATCATCCGACCTAACACCATCTTCAACAAAGAGTTGCTCAGAAGAATAGCCAAAAGACCTGTCACTCAAGAAATCCAGATGTGCCAATGGAGATGGATCAGACACGTGCTGCACATGCCACCGATATGGCTACCAAGCGTAGCCCTCAGAACGACTCCAGACAGCCAGAGACACAGAGGAAGGCCCAAGGAGACTTGGAGGAGGACAGTAGAGGAAAAATGGACCCGGTTGACAGGCCCTGTGGAGGCCCACTATCCACTGCAAAGAGGATTAAGAAATGAACGATATGATAAATACACAGCCTAAATCACGCAGAAATAATGTATGTCTAGATTCACTTACTAGAATCATCAGTCATTCGTCGCTTAAAAACAGGGATACATTCTGAGACATGCATCGTTAGGCATTTTCGTCATCATGGAAACATCATGGAGTGTGAGGTTTTGCCAGCATGACTAGCATGCATTATGCCGGTTGTGGTCATGGCAATACCAGCACATGTTTTGGTACTGGGATGCTGGTCATTTTTTCAGCGGAATAACTAAAATGATATAGCCTACTAAACATCTAGGCTATATGGTGCAGCCTAACTAATGATAAAAAGTACAGTATAGTAAACAGTGTTGAGGAAGCTACTTTTAAACGGTAGCTTTTCAAGCTACAAACTACTTATGATTAAAAGTAGCTAAGCTACAGCCAAGCTGTTGCTGTAATATAGCAGTTAGCTACACTACAAACTAAAGAGAAAAAGTAGCTAACTACATCGGAGCTGTTTCACCCGGAAATACTTAATATTTGTGTTGTAGGATACTCTTAAAGCAAATTAATTTAAAAACTGTGAAACATGGTGTTAAAAGTTGAAATCAAAATCTATATTTTTAACAATGTGATGCTAAATCTCAATAAGGGTTCAAAAAAGTTTCTGTATTTGGCGTAAACCAAGAGTTATTCACAACTGCTGTGTGAAAATTAGAAACATTACAACAAAAAGAGAGATTTCGATAATCTAAGAGCCAGTGTTTCTATGCATTTTAATGAAAGTGTATAAAATATTGCTTGCCATGAAGTATTTTTCAAACCTTTAACATCCATCCCCAGAGTATTCAAGCAAAAAACACTAATCAGAAGCATCTGGTAGTTGAAAATACCCGTCTTTGTAAAGAGAGAAAAAGAATACAGATGATATAGTATACTGCATAATAAAATTACATAATTGTTAAGTCTGTAAGTCATATTGTTTGGTGTTTTTAACAGTTCATTATTGTTATAACCCCTTTATCACCATTTAAGCTGCTAAGACACAAACGGATACAAATGTATACCGTACCGTGAGCACCGCGAACAGGAGCCTGAGCGCGAGGTGAATGAATGAACATCTTGCGGAGATACGCGCGCTGCCGGCAGTTGGCGCGGAAACTGTCAGTAATAATACTTCGTCGTGTCCTCTGTGATACCACGCAAGGCGAACTGAGCCTCCACCTGCACCAACTAAACTGCTGCCTGGCCATGCTATAACTTCGGTATCCGCTTGAGATCCCGAGTGACATGAGGAAGGCCTCCATGCGAATAGCTCGCTTGTCCTTCAGGCACAGATCACGAGGCCTCTGAGGTTGTTCCTCGAAACGCATGTAGGCTGCCTCGAGCGCCCGCCATGTGACTGCCTTTCCATGTTCACTGTCTAGGCAGGTGTCTGGAGCTCATCCCAAACCGGGAGATGAGGTGCTATTAGGAGTTCATGGATCCGGAGCAGCTTGAGCATCCTGGCTATGAAGCTGAATATGCAAGACGCCGTAAGTCCCAGTGCCCATGTTAGCGGCTAACCATGGAAAACCCCAACCCCCTGCTTCACCAGCGCCCTAGCAGCACCCCCATAACCCCACGGACCCCCCCCTCCCGAGAAGAGGACATGGGGTCCCCTAACCCCCTAATTTTCTCTGACTTTGATAATTTCCCCAGAATCTGGAAAGTGATTAATATTAATAGCTTAAAGTTGCTAAAATCTCATCCAGCACTGATTTAAAGGAACCCATGGTTTTAGCTTGTACTACACTAACAGGAAGACTATTCCATACTCTAACTACACGCTGTGTAAAGAAGTGCTTTCTCAA
>JAAGVU020000008.1:360694-383696 GCA_011763525.2 Mormyrus iriodes | reverse complement strand
TGCTTTTCTGCCTGTCGTTCTTTATCTGCTTATCTGCCTGTTGTTCTTTATCAGCTTTTCTGCCTGTTGTTCTTCATCTGCTTATCTGCCTGTCGTTCTTTATCTGCTTATCTGCCTGTTGTTCTTTGTGCTTTTCTGCCTGTCGTTCTTTATCTGCTTATCGGCCTGTTGTTCTTTGTGCTTTTCTGCCTGTCGTTCTTTATCTGCTTATCGGCCTGTCGTTCTTTATCTGCTTTTCTGCCTGTCGTTCTTTATCTGCTTATCTGCCTGTCGTTCTTTATCTGCTTTTCTGCCTGTTGTTCTTTATCTGCTTATCTGCCTGTTGTTCTTTATCGGCTTTTCTGCCTGTTGTTCTTTATCGGCTTTTCTGCCTGTTGTTCTTTATCTGCTTTTCTGCCTGTTGTTCTTCATCTGCTTATCTGCCTGCTTCCTGCCCCTACACCCCCCCTTCTCCCCCTCTCCCGCTTCAAAAGCAAAAGTGATTTGATCTTCTGTTGTGCAAATCTATTGTGCAAATAAAATATGCAATCAGTGGGTTTCGCCAATTCTGTATCCAAAGTGTGATAGTGGGGGGCTTAAAATTTGGTACTACGCCCTTGACAATCATTCCACAGAATAAACAACAATTTAATGTCATTCCATTAATCAGAACCAGCATTTCCTATGAAAAATGCTAAACATAAACTTAAAGCTCATATTACAACACCTGTTTTGTTTGCCCCCTCTTCCTGTCACGTGGTGTAACACAGTCCCAATAATACAGCTTATGGAGAAAAAGGGAATGCTTGGTTTGACGAAACAGATCCCATGTCATGTAAGAATGAGATTACAAAGGGGAATGAATCGATATCGCAGTTAAAAAATTATCAATTATGCAGCCCTAGGGCAGAGGGCTAATTTAATCGCTATAACCCAGCCTGGTACTGTTAGCCTGAGTGTGTGTGTGTGTATAGCATGTATTACATTGTGGGGATCAGATATCCTGTCCCCACAAAAAATGATTTTTATAAAAATCAGTGACTGTAATCAAAAAACTTAAAATGCCAAAAGTCGTGTATTTTGTTTGGTTACTTATGGTTAATGTTAGGGCTGGGTAGGGTTAAGGTTAGGGCTGGTTAGGGTTAAGGTTGTCATTGTTAGGATTAGAGTTTTTCCCATAGAAACGAATGGATTGTCTTCAAAAAGATATGAATACAAACGTGTGTGTGTGTGTGCGTGTTATACATACACACAAGATGGAAAAGATACAAAACTATATAAAATACATACACTATAGCAAAGGAAACATACGAAAATGTATTTTATTCTTTTGAGGAAGAAAACGAAGGTGACAGTTTTAAGTAACTGGAAGCCATAATTCACAGTGTGTGGTTAATGGTGAGCGCAATCTTAGTGACAGCACCACAGTGCTTGTTGACAGTATGTACCAGAAGTGTAGTGGTGCGTATACAAAGATATACGGTGTATACCTACCTCTAAAATAATGGATTTACCGTATACCCACCTAAAATTGTCAGAAATACGTATCAGACAGAGGAGGCCTGCTTACAGACATCATACAGTGTGAGAGTATATCCACCTCCCAGGACAGCGCTGCACCGCTAAATGTCGAGGAAGCTTCTTTCCAGTATTTGTAGGAGTTCTGGTGTGCAAACGCGTGTATTTTAGTTATCGCATGAGTAATGAAGAGTCGTCTAAGAAGGCAGTAACATTAATACATGTCATTTGTGTTTTACCATTATATCAGAGTTTTTTGATCAAAAGGAATGGTCCAGCATTCTGTTCCGTTCAGCATAGTCTGACCAAAGCCAGACCATACTAGTAGATCAATGAATACAATGTACCGTCTCCTACAGCTAGGGAATGAAATGTGCTCACTATTATTGTCCTTTCTAACAACATTTGTGTTCACATAATTTGTGTTGTGCCAGCCTACAACTGAATTATACTGTCATTCGCTTGAATAGAGACCATTAATTGAATGCAGTTGGAAGCTTAACCAGATGGCAAGCTCATTAGTTCTTCCTGATTCGAGAAGATACGTTCAATTACATATATTAAATTTGCACCACAATATTTATCATTTGAAAGACAACATGGATCTAGGAATTGGTACCAAAGGTAGATTTAGTGACTCCTCGCTGGAGTTATCAAGGAAGGAACTCGGCTAGAAAGCGACTCGATGCATCGCCAGTGCTTTTACCAACATCAAGTCTATTCGGGGGTTTCTTAAGGGCTGTTTGTATACCCGCTAAAGCAGATAAATAGCTCGAATATAAAAATTTAGATTTTGAGATTGCAGTGGTTGTAAATGATCTCTGGTTTCTCTTGCTTCTCCCTTTCCATCTCCACAGGTAAGAGCTAGGATGGTGGTGGGGGAGGTGAACGGGCACAGCTACCTGGTGGCGTGCTGGCAGCCCATCCTAATCTTGATGCTTGGCACTGTGCTGTCAGGTTCCACCACTGGCTGCCCATCACGCTGTGAGTGCAGCGCCCAGGAGCGTTCAGTGGTGTGCCACCGCAAGAAGTTGACAGCCATCCCAGATGGCATCCCCACTGAGACGCGGCTGCTTGACTTGAGCAAGAATCGCCTGAAGGTTATCAATCCGGAGGAGTTTGCTGGCTACCCACACCTGGAGGAGCTGGAGCTCAATGAGAACAACATATCAGGCATTGAGCCGGGAGCCTTTAGCAACCTTTATGGCTTACGGACGTTGGGGCTGCGCAGCAACAACCTGAAGCTGATTCAACTGGGTGTTTTCATGGGCCTCAACAACCTCACCAAACTGGACATCAGTGAGAACAAAATTGTCATCTTACTGGATTACATGTTCCAAGACCTATACAATTTAAAATCTCTGGAAGTGGGTGACAATGACCTTGTCTTTATTTCTAACAGAGCATTTCATGGTCTTAGCAGCCTAGAGCATCTCACGCTAGACAAGTGCAACCTGACGTCCATACCCACAGAGGCATTTGCTCAGCTGCACAACCTCATCACACTCAAGATTCGGTACCTCAATATAAATGTAATCAGGGATTATTCCTTCAAACGGCTGTACCGTCTAAAAATTCTTGAGATCGATAACTGGCCATACCTGGATACTATGACTTCCAACTGCCTCTATGGACTCAACCTCACCTCCTTGACTATCACTAACTGCAACTTGACTGTTGTTCCTTATTTAGCTATACGGCATCTTGTGTACTTACACTTCCTCAACCTGTCTTTTAACCCCATTCATATCATCGAAGGGAATAAGCTGAATGATCTGCTCCGCATCAAGGAGTTTCATCTGGTTGGTGGAAGGCTAGTGGCTATAGAGCCCTACTCCTTCCGAGGACTTAACTACTTACGAATTCTCAACGTCTCAAGCAACTCCTTGTCAACCCTGGAGGAGTCTGCTTTCCACTCCGTGGGTAACTTGGAGACCCTGGCTCTGCATGACAACCCCTTAGCCTGTGATTGTCGGCTGCTCTGGGTCTTCCGTCGTCGCTGGAGGCTCAATTTTAATCGGCAGCAACCCACCTGTTCCTCCCCCGATTTTGTGCGTGGAAAAGAGTTCAAAGATTTCCCGGACGTTCTGCCGCCGAATTACTTCACCTGCACCAAGTCAAAGATTCTGGACCACACTGCCCAGCAGAAGTTCGTCGATGAAGGAACGACCATCCACTTCACGTGTCAGGCAGATGGTGATCCCGTCCCTGTGATCATGTGGCTGTCCCCTCGGAAGCAACTGATTACCGCCAAAACAACTGGGAGGAGGTCTGTGCTTCCTGACGGCAGCTTGGAGGTGAGATATGCGCAGATCCAAGATAATGGAACATACACATGCATTGCCAGCAACGCAGGGGGCAATGACTCTGCTCTTGCCCACCTTTTTGTGCGCAGTTACTCGCCAGGATGGCCACACCAGCCCAACAAAACATTCGCCTTCATCTCCAACCAACCCAATGACATGAATGGCAATGAGACTAAAGCCACAGTCCCTTTCCCCTTTGACATGAAGACGTTGATTATTGCCACCACCATGGGCTTTATTTCCTTCCTTGGCGTCGTCCTGTTTTGTCTCGTGCTCCTTTTCCTCTGGAGTAGAGGCAAAGGCAATACAAAGCCAAACATTGAGATTGAGTTTGTGCCCCGCCGGTCGGACGCTGACACAAGCAGCAGCACAGATGCCCCTCGTAGGATCAACATGAAAATGATCTGAGTGGATTCCCAGATTGAAATCTGCCAAATTTCATGCACATTTAGTCGTTAATGACTATTTTTTTGGCAGTTCACTTGTAATGCATTAAGTTTCCTTCCTTGAACTTGGGGTTGATGAGCATATTAATTATTAAATAAAAACAAACCATATGATACTATAGCACTTTTTCTCATTCGAATCACTTTTCACTTTCAGATTTCACTCTTAGAGTCTACATATTTTATTTGTCGATGGTGACTGTTTATTTAAATAATAAAGTGGGCTGAGTTGATGGTAATGTAATACGATGCTAGTGCACCTGCTTTCAGGTAATAATTTTTAATTATTGAATAGAGAGATTAATGTATATTTTTAATTTTGTCCTAAAACTGCCACGAATATTTGTATCCGTGGCACACAGACAAAGGCCTTTGAGGAACTTTCAGTTCAGTGGGCATATGTGCGTGTACCAGTCCGTTTGTTGTTTGAACAAGCCTAATAATTATACTGTTATACAAATTATGAAACTATTCAAAATTGATATATAGCAGGTACTCAAGAGCTGTCTGTAGAGAGACAGACAACGCTATATGTACAACACATTTCTGCATTCAAGAGTTGATGTTACACGACTGTATAGTAATTGTGTATGCTAAAATACTGTATATAGACTGGATACAGATGAGTGTATGTGTAATGTCCAAGAATTGCATTTCATAATGATTCCTCACAGGAGAACATGAATATCGTTAGAAACCCCACTAAAATGCATAATGTTGACTGACTGTAAAGGGTTTAGTCTATACATCACATATTCCATCCTACTGAAGCTATTGTGGTCTTAATATATGATGTTTATAGTTTTTCATACACACACACACACACACACACACATATACATACATATATATATGTATGTATGTATGTTTGTGTTTGTCACATGTATGGAAATATAATTAACATTAACTACGCTGCTCCATATGTAACGTGTTCATCAACCCTTAGTTTCACATCATTTAGCGTCAAATGAAAGGCGTTTGTTTTTTATTTTTGGCAGCTTTTTTTGTCACCCCCCATTAATGGAGAATTGCTTTATGATCCACCACTGTTTGTGCAGTGCCACCCTGAGCACACACTGTCAGCGACAGAGCTCGGGCTATAGGGATAAATTACTGCTGACTGGTTTAAGGGGCGTTTCTGTCGGGTGGCATTGAAAAAGACAGAATAAATGAATTAGTTGTGGTGAATGGGGAATGAAAGCAACAACAATGGTTTAGGTTATTATGGGCTATATAGAGGGGTGGCTGGGGTAATTTACTTCTGTTGTATGACTGTTGTAATGCTAATTATTACTGGTATAATCAGCTCACAAACACTTTTTTGTTGAGGACAATACACTTTCTCTTTGCTATTCTTTACTTTATTATTGTTAATCTCAATAAAAGTTAACTTGTATGTAAAAATGTATCCACAGGTGAGAAATTGTTCTGTGAAATAAGGGAATGTGTTGATTTTGTTTTTAAATGAATCCTTTTCTTGATGGTGTAATAGTTTATATAGTAGATTTAAAATGGATATGTGATTTGGGTTTGGAACATGGAATGATCTAGCAGGTCTAGTTGATGGAACTGGGACATGTCTGTATATAAAGTCTGCAGAACCTGTTTTCAGCTGCCAGTCAACACTGAAACGTGTACAGAAGTCAAAGACTGGTTAGTAAACACTGGGAAAGCGCTGGGCTTTTTTGTTTTGTTTTGTTTTGCTGGATTTTATGTACTTCAAAGGATTTCATCGCCTGCAGTTGTTGAAAGGGCTTCTGACTGCTGCGATAAGCTGCACTTTGATGGAAAAACCATGGATAGAAATTAGCCTGAAGCAATAAGTTTAATGTAAAAGACGAAGAGTGAGTGTGTGTGTGACCCCTACAGTGTGATCCCATTTGTGCAAAATTATAATACCTACAAAATCACTGATTCACAACAGAAGGTATGAAGGAGAGCTCTCTTGAATCTACCACATTTTGATATTGGCCATGGCTCAACATTCTTCATGAAACTCACATAGCCTTTCTTAAAGTTGACTAAGTATTTTCCAGTGCAGTTTTTTTTTGTAAATTTAGTCATTCCGTAAGACGGCATTTTTCTTCTCTGTTTTTAGGCCATATTTCCATCTCTTTCAAAGTATTTCATGTTAATAATTATTTTATGTCTGAATGAAATTCTGGGCCTGGGTCATATAATTACTATTCAATGTTTAAGGGGTTGTTGATATGTAACGTGTGCTTGTGCATGTCCCGTTTTGCAAGATATCACTATTAAACTCTTTGGTTGCAGGATCAGCTTCAAAAACTAGTAAGTGTAATAATTCATGTTTCATACAAAATGAATGGTATTAAGAAAGTAGAGTGTTCGCTAAGAAATATTTCAGTATATAAAAAAGCAAAGAGCTGGTCAAAGTTCTGTGAAGATTGTAAAGCTCAGCATGCCTGATTTCAGGGGCAGTTTGTACCAACACTGGTTTGGTAATGGCGTCATGATCCACATGTTGTTCTTGTGTGCTTATCCTGTGTGTTTATATGAGGGAAACTCCTTCTGACTGGCATTCTCTCATACCAGTGTCATGACTGCCTGTCCCCAGCGAGCCTCAGGGACACGGTCCGGACTGGCACCGGTCAGCAGGCGGCTGTCATGACATGCTTTCGTTGACTGAAAGGTTGCAGTTGGTTTTTGAGTGAAGGGAGATGTACAGCCTGTGAATCCACACTCATATCCCATCTCCATATGCTTTCTTTTTTTAGAAAGAAAATGCTTTGTATGGAAATAATGAAATAAAGAAATATGTATAATCTCTGTATTAGCACAAATGTGATACTTTTTGTCTCGATTTAATTTCTTATTTTCCGTTAGGGTGTTGGTTGCATTATTATGTTGTGGGTTCAGAACAGATCACAAATGCATTAATAGTGCTGTATACTATACTAGGTTGTGTTACCATTCCATTTTTTGTACCTTGGACTCAAAGAGGCATTTTCTGGAAAGAGATAAAAAAAGACTGTCACTGAATGCTGTATATTAATTAAGTCTTTCAGGGGCCATGTGGGCAGGCATGGGAAAGCAGTGTATTGTTAAGAAATGTCTCATATATTTCGGCTTATATCAGCTATTCTGTCTTCCGAAGGTGTCTTCCCACTGTCTTTCCTCTTCTTCTCAGAAGTACTTTAATGTCACGATTTACCACCACAAAGTATATAGTCAGTAATCATATATATAACTATATAGGCATCTAACAGAGCCCCCACTCCCCTGTCTGTCACAGACAACAAGTAATATACCTGTTACATGACTGCCTTTCGGTTTTATGAGTGTGCATTCTTTTGCGGTTGAAAGTTTCAATTTTATGGTTTTGGTGACTGAAGGCACATACGAAACATTCTGCCAGCTCTGAGAAGGGGGACAGGAGTACTTTTGATAGGCGTCACACAGTAAATACTATTATACTCAAAAGAAAACACGCACAAAGGAGTGTTAATGAATGAATCTATTTGGCTGCAGCTGACATTGACAGAGCATTATGAAAGGCTTACGCAAAGCTAATAGTGGCCCAGAAAGGCTAATTGCTGCTATGGCTTTTTCTATATTTATGTAATTCAGGCTTTAAGTTTTCCATTTAGAGATTCTGGAGCTTGTATATGCATTTTCTCCTTTCAGGGGAAGTCAGTTTAAGTACAAAACTGGTCTTACCCTTAATTTAATGTGACTATATATATGTAGTATATATATAGTCTTCTCTAGAATTATTGGTGCCCTTGGAGAAAATAAACGAAAAGGATATGTGTGTGTGCATATTTATCAGCTTCATTTTACATTCAAAACGTGAGATATTTGACCAGTAATTATTCAGAGGGAACAGTCACTGGCAACTGCTGTTAGTGAAACATATTTGAAGTATATTATTGGACACTGATAAGCAGATCAGAGTCTGCGGAAACTATTATGTGATTATCCAAGACTTCTTGTGTCACTGGGGTGTAAATCTGAGGGGAGCGACAGGCTGAACCCCATCAGTCACCCAGCAGTATGGGGGGCATCAGGAAATAACTCAAATGAAAGGAGACAAAAGGTTGTTGGATGTGTGATTTTCATGGGGCTGTTTTTCTCTGGAAGGCCCTGGGATTCTTGCATTATTATGTTCATATCCATCAAATCTGGGGAGATTTTAGTTAAAGGTCTGCCTTCCTGTGTCAGGCGGCTAGACAGGCATACCCTCCAACTGCACTCAGAAATGGCTCCCAGAAAACAGAATCAAACATTTGGAATGGCCATCACAGTGCCCTGAGCTAAAGCTCATTGAACATTTGTGCAGAGAGAAGAGTTCACAAGTACTAGGCAGAGAATTTGGCGGAATCTGTATGGAGGAATGGCCTCAGACCTGATACTTCAGATTCTGCCTCTTCAGCAAGAATTACAGGACAACATTCAGGGCTGTTATTTTGGCAAACAGTGAGCACCCAAAGTACTAAATGCCAGGGTGCCAATAATTGTGAAACTTTGGAGTAAAAACATCCATCCATCCATCCATTATCTGCCACTTATCCGGGGTCAGGTCACAGGGGTAACAGTCTAAGCAGGGATGCTCAGACCTCCCTCTCATTGGCCACCTCCTCCAGCTCCACCGGGGGAATATCAAGGAGTTCCCAGGCCAGCTGAGAGATAATCTCTCCAGCGTGTCCTGGGTCTGCCCCGGGGCCTCCTCCCGGTTGGACATGCTCAAAACACCTCCCCAGGGAGCCGTCCAGGAGGCATCCTAGACAGACGCCTGAACCACCTCAACTGGCTCCTTTCGATGCAGAGGAGCAGCGGCTCTCCTTTGAGCCCCTCCCGAATGTCTGAGCTCCTTACCCTATCTATGAATCTATCTATATCTATCTCCTCACCCTACATATGTAGACTGGTTGGGCAAACTCCCATGAACCCTCCAGTATCCTTGTAAGGGTGAAGAGATTGTCCAGTGTTGCATGACCAGGATGGAATGCGTATCATTTCTCCTGGATCCTAGGTTCGACCACCAGACGGACTCTCCTCTCCAGGACCCTGGCATAGACCTTCCCAGGGAGGCTGAGGAGTGTGATCCCCCTGAAGTTGGAACACATCCTCTGGTCCCTTTCTTACAGATTGGGACCATCACCCCAATCTGCCAATCCAACAGTACTGTCCCCAACTTCTACAAAATGTTGAAGAGGACTGTCAGCCAAGACAGCCCAACAACATCAAGAACTTTTAAGAACTCAGTGTGAATCTCATCCACCCCAAAAGCCTTACAACTCAAGAGTTTTTTGACTACTTCAGTGACCTTAGTCCTTCTGACGGGTGAGTCCTCCACTCAGTCTTCCAGCTCTACTTCCGGAAGGCGTATCAGTGAGATTCAGGAGGTCCTTGAAATATTCTTTCCACCGCCAGACTATATTCCCATTTAAGGTTAACAGCTCTCCATCCATAGGTGAAGCCTTGCATCCACCTCCTGAGTTGCCAGAATCTATTCAAGGCTGACCTAAAGTCCTTCTCCATGGCCTCACCAAATTCCTCCCACACCCGAGTTTTTGTTTCAGTAACAGCCAAAGCTGCTTTCTGCTTAGCTGCCAGTATGTGTCAGTTGCTTCAGAAGTCTGACAAGCTGACAGGTGCATTTATGAACACCCTTATGTTTGAACACGGTGTTCGTTATGGACAAACTGTGGTTAGCACAGAACTCCAATAACAGAGCACTAGTTGGGTTCAGCTTGGGCAGGCCATTCCTCCCAGTCACACCCTTCCAGGCTTCACTGTCACTACACACATGAGCGTTAAAGTCCCCCAGCAGAACAATGGAGTCCCCAGAGACAGTCCCTTCCAGCACCCCTTCCAAGGTCTCCATAAAGGCCCAATACTCTGAACTGGTGTTTGCTACATACACACAGACAACAGTTAGGGCCTGTCCCCAAACACAGAGCCAAATGAACGTAACCTTCCCGTTCACCAGGATAAACTCCGAAGTACTGGTGCCAAACCAGGAGGCTATAAGTATACCCACACCTGCCCGGCATCTCTCACCAGGGGCAACTCCAGAGTGGAATAGAGTCCAGCCCCTCTCCAAGAGATTGGTTTCAGAACCTGAGCCGTGCATTGAGGTGAGCCCAAATATATCTAGTCGGTATCGCTCTACCCACACTAGTTCAGGCTCCTTTCCCACCTGAGAGCATACGTTCCATGTACCTACAGCCAGATATGGTCACCGACGATCAGTCCGCCGAGGCCTGTGTAACCCTGGTGGACCTATGTAACCCTTTCTGGCTGAGCCCCATGGGTATTGGCCCGGCTACCAGGCTCTCACCCATGAGCTTCTTCCCCAGGCCTGGTTCCAGGGAGGGTTCCTGGTCTCCTCAGTCTGGGTGGGTCACATCTCCCTGTAATGTACTTGTAATGGGGATCTATATGAATCGCATTTAGTCTGACTGCTCACCATTGATCCAGTTTGCCTTGTGAGACCCTACAACTTCGCTCCTAGGATGGGGGGAATTAAAAAACAATTTTGTGTGACTCTTCCTCTAAGTACGGGTTTCACATCACATAATTCTGCCATACTGCTGAGCACAGGAAGCATTCAATCAATTAATTCAACAATGAATGTAGTCTTATTGTTCAGCATTCTTTGCTCATATTGCTGGAGGGTGTCATTTATTCATTTTGTTTTGTATTTTTATTAATGACTTACTTAAGCCTTTGGGATTGAAGCCATCGGGTATAGCTGAAAGACTTCTCCTAAATGAATACTTCTGGGATTTTTACACTGAGTGGAGAATTAGGAGGAAGATGCTGAAATCGCAAAAGCCTGCTGTAAGGTATCCCCTGACATTGATCAGATCATAATAGCAACAAATGGATTTTCCCTTGAAGATCCCTTGAATATTATACTGTGTATTTTTGTTATTACTGGAAGAAATGAGAAACTGAAGCAATGGCAAACAGATTCTGGGTCAGTCTACCTTTCTGCAGAAGGACAAAATGGATCAGAGCCATCGAACACAGGAACTGCTAGCTGTATGTGGGCACCACATGATTAATATACAAATCTACTCTGGTGCTAATCCCACATTTACATAAAAGAATCCCATCTGGTACTGTCTGGCTTGTATAAGTGAAACTCAATAAGAAATGACAGGCACTTATAAATTAAAAATGATTAGTCATAAGTGGAAGAAATGGGAAAATGCAGCTCTGTAATGTCATTTAATCGCAAAGGGCTAAAGAGGTACACTGTGCACTGCTGAGCTACACGGCTGATCTGCCATTTTATAGGCAGCATCCACCAAACATGTCAATTCAGCTGTAGCATAATAAGGGCATAATTAATGAAAGTACAATAAAAATAACGATGTTAAATAACTATGCTGGCAAGAGGACACAAGGGGAATATGGTATAAAAAATGTGGATCTGGATAACATATAAATGGTGCTGGAGTGAATTAATGGAGAATCGACTGTGTTGCCAAGTATTTAAAAAAACATTGTAATTAAGTGAGTTAATTTACCGGTCTTAATATGTTTGCCCATCTAAAATGGCCTTCACCTGTGTCCCCATACACTGAAATATTAAACACACTCATGCCAGCTGCTTACAGATATTCAGTAGACAAGTATTACATGGTGCCAGAGTAAAACAGACACAGTCTGTACAGTATGGATGGTAACTGTATGGGTAACATGCATACAAGTAGCATGAATATAGCTGTAAGCATTTAAGGTTAATATATATTCAGTTCTCTTTGTACTGGATACACTATGGGTGTCTTAAAGTAACAGTTTAGATTTTTCACTATTTGACAATCTAAAGAAATTTCAATAGCCATCTTTTCCCCACAACTGCACATTCATATATTATAACGTTATATATAGTATATGCAGTTTTATGAACTATATAAAATAAAGTAGATGCTGTTGGAATGACAACAATGTATTGCCCAGACAGCCCAGTTACCCCCTTCCCCCATCTAATCCCTAGTTCCCCCCCCATACTCTCCTCACCTCTTCAAAAAATTATTTGTATGACTTGTCCCACTGAAATCAGGTTCACCAGATCTGTATCTGGGGCTGTCCTTTCATGTGCCACCACTAGGGGCTCTATTTTGATGATCTAACGCAAAGCATAAAGTAGAAGGTGCAACTAACATTTATGGGTGTGTCCAAATCCATTTTGCTATTTTGATGGCAGAAAAGCCAGACTGAAAGGTTGTCCTAACTCTCTTAATTATTCAGAGGTGTGTTTTGGGCAGAATGAGCCATTAATCACCTTTAAGAGGCAGAAGCGCATGATGAACAGCAGATTGCCATTTTAATAGCGTATTTACATGGAAAACCAGATCGCTTTTCGCCCGAGGGAACAAACGTGCTTGTGTGCAAGGTGAAAATGCTTGAGTACATCATCTACAGGAGCACCACTGTTCCACCTAAGCCTTTCAAGGTGAAGCAGGCGAGGCATTAGCGAGTGTGTCCTCGTTTTCTGGCTCATCCGCACGCTGCTGAAAGTGGTATAATGACGTCAGAAGACGGGGAAAACAGAAGCTTGCTGCTGAATGAGCGCAGCGGCTGGGAACGGCAACTTAATTATGCTTGTGTGTTTTTTTAATTCTAATTTTGGGTTAAAATTTGCAAAATATAAATAAAAGTGCAGTCTATGTTAAAACAAAATGCCATCTACAGTATTTTAAGGTGTATTAAAATATTCAAATAAAAAGCAATAGGGCTGTTATTTTTCTACATCTCACTATTTAGATTCCTTACCAGGCTATATATGATTCAGCTCTTCTGCCAGTTGATGCCCCTTTATTCTGCTGCTGTCTGCATACACTCCTTTGTTGGCATCGGTACATGCAGTTCAGCATCACGACTTCTAGGTCTAAGTCCTCTAGTGTGTTCCCATTTATGTCCAACAGACATCCATCACGCATGGCAATGTTATGCAACATACAACGTCACAAAGAATGCCGCAACCTTCTGAGGGCTGCATTGTAATGTTCCACTTGACTTAAACTGATCTAAACATTTGAAACGCATTTTCAGAAAACCAAATGTCCTTTCAATTACAGTACATTCTTAATTCTGATAATGTACTCGAATGATTTTTTTTATGACAGTTTATTCTTTACTATGAGCTCTTTCAGCGCGTACCTGTGTCCGTAACGAGCATCATGCACCTGCACGTTTGTAAAATGCAGCACTTAAATACCATTTAACAATGCGCCACTGACTTTAGACGTGGTTTTTGTTGGTCAAAAGCGCAATGTCATTTCGCTGCCTTAAGATAGCAACGCACCGACAATGTGCCCGGCTACGCCTCATAAAAACACCACTTCTACAATCTTACAATTTACAATTAGCATCTCCACCGTAACAGACTAACTTACTGATTACATTCGCTTAATGTGTAAGCCTGCATTACTCGCAAGTAACACACTAAACAGCTTATGGTTTTCATGGACGCACACATCCCACTGTATCAAATGCCAGGGTGCAAACTGAGGTAATTAAGTTATTGACTGTAACTTTGGCAGAACTTAAACCGTTTAACTGCGATTATAGCCGAACTTGAGATTCCTTGCACTGTTGGCGACCTTCCTTCTTCACGTGATGTGAGAAGTACGTGCTCTGCTGGCCAGTGATTGACCTTTTAGTTCTCACAGAATTAAAGGGAGGGACATCCTTTTTAACAACACCTATAGGAACTTTTATGACACCCCATTCTAAATCCATAGACATCAATATGGAGTTGTTCCCACCTTTGCAGCTATAACAGCTTTCGCTGTTCTGGGAAGGCTTTCCACAAGATTTTGGAGTGTGTATCTGTAGGAATTCTTACCCATTCATCCTGAAGAGCATTTGTGAGGTCAGGCACAGATGTTGGACATGATGGCCTGGCTTGCAATCTCCATTATAATCTATCTCAAAGGTCTTTGATGGGGTTGAGGTCAGGGTTCTGTGTGGGCTAGTCAAGTTCTTCCACACCATACTCACCCAATCATGTCTGTATAGAGCTTGGTTTGAGCAGTGGGGTTCAGTCATGCTGGAACAGAGAAGGGGCCTTCCCCAAACTTTTCCCACAAAGTCTGAAGCATAGAATTGTCCAAAATGTCTTGGTAAGCTGAAACATTAAGAGTTCCCTTCACTGAAACTAAGGGGCCTAGCTCAGTCCCTGAAAAACAACCCCATTCCATTATCCCTCCTCCACCAAACTTTACAGTCGGCCCAACACAGTAAGGCAGGTAATGTTCTCCTGGCATCCACCAAATCTAAACTCATCCACCAGACTGCCAGACAGAGAAGCGTGATTCATCACCCCACAGAACATGTTTCGGTTACAATGTTACAAGTCCGGTAGCGGCGTGCTTTTGCGTTTGGTGATTTGAGGTTTGCATGCAGCTGCTTGACCATGAAAGCCCACTCCTTGAAGCTCCCAGGTTTTTGTGCTGGGGTTAATGTCAGAGAAAATTTGGAACTCTGTAGTTATTGAGTCAACAGAGCATTGGCTACTTTTACTTCATAGTTGAGTTTCTGTTGTTCCTAAATGCTTCTGCTTTGCAACAATACCACTTACAGTTGACCATGGAATATCAAGCAGGGAGGAAATTTCACAAACTGACCTATTGCAAAAGTGGCATCCTATGACAGTACCACGCTTGGATTCATTGGGCTCTTCAGAACTCTTCTTTTACAAATGTTTATAAACCTGACTGCATGACTGGGTGCTTGATTTTATACACCTGTCGCAATGGGTCTGATTGAAACACCTAAATTCAGTGATTAAGAGGTGTGTCTCAATACCAGATCAAAAAGTTATACATGGTTCTTATTCGTACTTTACAAAAACATTACACACTATATGAATACTGACACAGATTTCATGTGATCTGTGTCAAAATTAGTTCAGTTCCAGAATTTTACCCATACAATGTGTCTGCAAAGTTTGAAAAAGATCTGTCAAATACTTTTCCAGTTATCATGCTAACAAGAAAGTGTCTGTGACAGCAACAGACCAAGAGCATGCACTCCCCATCCTGGGAATACAATTATGCAATAACTCATCCAATCATTTCTGTAAAGGAACATTTTTCTTTTTAGTTGTTTAGATGATGAAAATATTAAGCCTGTTCTGTCATAGCCATATGGAGTTACATTTATCGCTGTTTTGATTTCATAGTCAAAGCTGTTAAGTATGTATTGATTTGAATAAAATGGCAAGAAAATAGAATTGCCTTTTAGTGAAACAGATGATGATTTTGATTTATTTAACAGTTATTCAACACATTGCTTAGCTGTAGGTTCCCCTTTTATAGTAATACATTCAGGTATTAAAAGTGAGGTTTTTGTTGCTGTACTTTCTACAAAGGAATAATTTTTCATTTTCTCATCTTGCCTGCAGACCAATTTCACATTATTGTGTATAATGGCCTATGAAAACTAAAACCTTTTCCTTCTTTTTTTCTTTGTGCTTTTTAGTTCTTCTGGAAAATAGAGTTATAATAGATACATTACAATGTATTACATTAATGTTAAGGGTACATAAAGGATCACTTGTGTATTTGTTTTACTATCTGATAAATATGATGAACAGCTGCCTATTTACATATTTTCCAAAATTATTCATTCATAAATTCAATCTGTCTCGCTTATTCATACCCATTGGTACATTGTTCAGATGCCAAAAAACATCACTGGTCTATTCAGGGTCTTTGTTAATGTTCAAACATTTGTATGTCGCTGAAATTGTACAACACAGTATGAACTGTACCGTGTCCCTTCTGCATTTCATATACTCTTTCTAGTGGTGTGAATTAGTAGCGGTACTTTTAGAAAAGTACCTTGCAACAGAGCAGCGGAGACAGTGGAGCAGCAGAGGAGACAGAAGAGCAGTAGCCGAGGAGACAGCAAACGAGCAGCAGAGAAGACAGGAGCATCAGCCGAAGAGACAGCAGAGCAGCAGCAGAGGAGACACAAGAGCAGCGGCCGAGGAGACAGTAGATGAGCAGCAGAGGAGACAGAGGAGCAGCAGAAGAGACAGAAGAGCAACCGAGGAGACAGCGGACGAGCAGAAGAGGAGACAGCAGACGAGCATCAGAGGAGACAGAGGAGCAGCAGCAGAGGAGACAGAGGAGCAGCAGTAAAGGAGACAGTGGACGAGCAGCAGAGGAGACAGAGGAGCAGCAGTAAAGGAGACAGTGGACGAGCAGCAGAGGAGACAGAGGAGCAGCAGTCAAAGAGACAGCGGACAAGCAGCAGAGGAGACAGAGGAGCAGCAGTCAAAGAGACAGTGGAGCAGCAGTAGAGGAGACAGAGGAGCAGCAGCAGAGGAGACAGAGGGGCAATGAGCTAACGAGCAGGAAATGCAGAAAGATGCATGTAGGCTCTGATATACTTTTTGATCTTGGATGTGCCAGGATTGCTCAGAGCACCTGCAGGGCTGCCGATGATGGCACGCTTGGCATTCTCGTGGGCATGCTCCACAATCCCAGTACCTGCACCTGAGTAAAGAATGGAGAGGAACCATTCATGATATGGGGATTTTTTATCAGCATTTTTACATAGTTCTCATCAAGGTATTGATTTCATCCTAATTTCATTAGAGCTCCAGGGTAACTGAAATAAGCGCAATTAACCAGAAAAGTTATACTGAAAAATAAGCAACTGCAAATGCTTTTATTTTGAATTTCAAATAATCAGACAATGTACAGCAATATAGCGAAATAATTGTACTGAAAGGAAGTATATAGCAATATTTTTTTTACTTATAATGATTGCTGAACCAGTTTTCAGCAGCTTTCTCTAATGACATTGCACCTGCTTCGAATCAGACTGTAACATCTGTTCCACGATAAATTAGCAATTCCTGCTCAAACAAGAAGCCCTAGAGTTCACACAATAAAGACTGAGAAATCTGTTTTGCACTGCAAGTGGAATCTATGAATCATTGTTATGAATTATTATTTCTTACTTCAGTTTCTTCTGTTCTAATCTCAGAAAATGCCAGAAGGCAATAAAGAGCTGTACACTTTGGATCGCATTATCTAACCTGATGTTTCTTTAGCGGTCGCAATATTGCTTGTAATTGCCAACGTAGTCCATCGTATTGATTTTAAATACGTCCACTTTCTACAAAAAAAGACACCTTGTGAGCTATTTTCCAGTTATTGGTCAGACATAATATAGCAGCATCGAGGGGACGAGGGACGACTGAGAGCTCTAACTGCTACATCTATTTATGTATAAATGTGTCATAGCTTTTGCTGTCACTGGTCCAGTTCAGCAAGATGTTAGGAAAAGGCTACCTAGAAACTATCAGGGAATACTAAAATGTTCAGTGTTGTAATTTAGCCTGCACCTCTCTGCTTTCATCCAAGCAAGCTAGGTTCCCCGGAATGCTGACCTGCATCCACCCAGCTGATCCTACTAAAGCACTACCAAGCCACTTAGCACAGCACAGGTAAGCTGGCTTTTCTGTGAAGAGCCTGTTGGCTCACAGTTACTTCTTGTTCTTCCTGCTGGCTGACACTCTGCAATCCTGAACTGTGTTTGCCTATTGAGTAACAGTAGGCTAGAATTGTTCTTGAAGCCGGAATTTGCCAACAAACATGTCCCGGCGTTTTGTTTTTACAGGATCTGCTTCTTGATTTTCATATATTTTCTTAGATGTCTGAGAGATAATAAGAAGTAGCACTGCAACTTGGTGCCCATCGCTTTGGTGACGTTAGGGTGGAAGCCACAGCCGTAGGCGACAGTGACAGGCGGACTCGCTGTCCATGCAGGGTGCTCACTGCAGAAGGTCTTCCTGAGGAAAGCAACTCAGCTTCCTGGAATCTACTGCAGAGACCAAGCTCAGGCCAGACATGGTCCTGATGTTCAAGAAACAGGTGGTTTTGTTGGAGATGACAGTTCCCTGGGCAGAGAGGCATGAGAGGGGGACAGCCAAGCACAAGGTCTTGGTCCATGAAGGCTTGAGGCAGAGCTGGCAGGAACAGTGTTTCTCATCAAGGTGTGCCATACAGACTCTGCAGGGCAGCCTCGCTATAGGGCCCTCAGGATTTTTGGCCATCACAGGTATGCACAGTAGAAAAGCCATCAAGGACATTGTGGAGGCTGCAGAGATGGCCTACAGATGGCTGCGGCTCCCTGTGGAGGACACCTGCCACTTGAGCACAAGCTGGGTTCTGGTCAACCCTGGCTGGGTTTTCGATTGTTAAACGACCTGAAACACCCCATAACCCCGACTACAAGCACTGATGTCTTCATATGCATCACTGGCTATATAAATCATCCACTGGGCATCATGAAAAACGACGGGAAGATTCCTTCAGCCATGGCTTCTAAGACAACTGAAGAAACGAGGGTCTGAATCATTTTTTACTGTTATTTGGTGGAATTGTAAACACAGAACTTCTCAAAAAGACAGGGAGTTTAAGATTCTGAGCGCTGCTGATACTCTTCTCATAGCTGAGTTTCTGAAGAATCGAGTCAATTTGTAGTGCTCACACTAAGAGAGCTTTGGGCCATGAAGCTCACTCAAGCCTCACGCTAGGCTGAATGAATACCAACAGAAACAACACTCTCTGGGACACCAATTTATGTTTTCTTAAAGCCTGTTGTTTTTTCAAAATATGGTTCAATGGGAAATGACTGCTGTCATTTAATCTTGTAAGGTTTGCATGGTGCTCTGTCCCGGCACTGCCCATTAGTCTAATCTACAAAGACAACAGGAATTAAAGAACTGTGGCAACTGTGTCTTGAGAAATTATTCTTCACTGGCAACTAGCCCCTGTGTCGGGGTTCAGCCAGAGGATGTGTCGCCTGCCCTCTGAGATTCTGACCAACCAGCCCGTGTGTGTTTTCATCAGTCACTGTTTGAAACAAACAGGCGTTCCCTGGCTTGTGGAGATCTGTCAGACCTCCCTTGCCCCAGTGGCCTGAAGTGCCATGCTGGCCTTCACTGAATGATCCACATACAAAGGGGGCACATTGAAGGAACAGGCCGCCCAGAGTTGGTAAGGACTGTACACTGAAGGAGTGGCAAGCCGGGCCAAGACTGAATCCTCATCATCTGGATCAAGGCCATTTTGCCTAGAGGGAAAAGCGAGAGCACTCTAACGTCGTGCAGGTTTAATCTACGGTGACCTTCTTTTACACAAGACACATGAGGTCCTGGTTGTATATTGGGTGGCTATATTTATGAGTCAAATTCAGAGGCATGTTTGCACTGAGAATTTCCAGGAAAGGTTTAATTTTCATGAAGGTCCAGGAATAGGCAACACCAAAATATTTTGTTTATCCTGTTTATGTTCCAATGCACATATTTATTTGCTGTATTGTACTTTCGTGTGTACATTGTACATTGTGTGCGTAAGGCAGGGCTGAGTAATACACATTGACATACCTACACTTTATTCTGAGTGCTTATTTCCACAATTGCATTTATTTCTTCAGCAGACGTTTTCATCCAAAGCGGCATGCAAAAGAGAGAGCAGGGTCAGCCAGCCCCTATAGCAGCGGAGCTTAAGGGTCTCACTCAGGGACTTGAAAGTGACATTACTCTGCTGCCTATGGAATTGGAACCGGCAAGTGTCCTATCACAAGCACAGTCTCCGAACCTGCTGAGCCACACGTCACCTGCAACCGTTAGGCCGTCTCGTCAGTTACGTTTGATAGCTAGCCGCACTGACACTGCAGAGGGCTGCCAGGCACACCAGCATGTTCCGGCAGTCTTTCCAAATGCGTGTGGAGAAGTTAAGAGAATGTGAGCTCCTACACAGGAGCTGCTGCGAAGCTCCAGGAGAGCCTCCCATGGCAGACTCCACTCAAGGTGGCTCGACGGGCTGCTCAGAATCACACCATGTTATTCTGCTGTGTAGCTGCATCGCCAAAATTCTAAATTCAATGTCCCTAGTGTATAAATGTAGTTAAATGCTAAATGTTTAAAATGAATGTTTGTTAATGTTTGACCTGAACCCACTTGTATATAGTACAAGCCAAAAAGCCGTCTATCTATAGCAATGAAGTAATATTGCATTTTTAAAGAACTGTTGACAAAAAGCCACACTGACATGAACTGCAGCTAGTCTGTGTAAAAGCTTTTTTTCTCCATATTCATCTTTGCAAAGGTAGTGCAGTGAAATGGACTTTCTTTTTTTTAATTATTCCACAGCCATTATTTGGTGCTTGCTGGGCTGTATCTGCACTGGGCTGTATCTGCACTGGACTGTATCTGCACTGGGCTGTATCTGCACTGGGCTGTATCTGCACTGGACTGTATCTGCATTGGGCTGTATCTGCACTGGGCTGTATCTGCACTGGACTGTATCTGCACTGGGCTGTATCTGCACTGGACTGTATCTGCACTGGGGTGTGATGCTTGCCTCTGGTTTTTGTTTGGAGCTGAAGTTATCAAAAGAGCCTTCTGGATTTTTTTAAATTTCCTCCAACAGTGCTGGTTTTATTTCTTCATGCAGAGAAGCTTTACTTGCCCACAAAGAGAGAGATCCTTGTCTGTCCTGGATTTGAACCTTATGCGGGGTACAAGTCCACACAGGCACTCTGTAGGTGTGCCCTAATGATGAGGGACTGCTGATGCTCACAGGGGTGTGAGGAGAGACCAGTCGTCATGTGGATTGGACTGAATTTGCAGAAATGAAAGTAATGGCATTTAGCTGTGAGACAGAGAGCTCCCTGGACCAGAAAGTCAGTGGGTGGAAAGGCTTGTTCAAATGGGGTCACTGGTAAAGAAATACGGTGGTGTAATTTTTAATCTGCATAACAGACTGACACGGTATCAGAATAGGGGCGGGGCATCAAGCATACGGCGGAATATCTGCCAGTTCTGTGCATTTTCTGCAAATGTTTTACAAATGTATGTTTAAGCATCTAATGGTAACCCACCTTTGTGATTTTAAGATGTTCACATACATTACTCCTACTGGGTGCCAGATATCAAATAGGAACATTGCACTTTTTGTAATGATAATTAATTAATAGTATCCTTGTCCCAGTCAGCATGAAGAATTGAAAGGGCAGACTGAGCAAATCCTGGCAGTACTGAATTGCATCATCTTCAGTCCCAAAACGAACAGGTCAGTGCTGTTGTGAAAGATAAGTTGCTTTAGTAGCTATTGGGCCATAAAACTGTTAATTTATGTAAAATTTCCCTTGTATAATATCCTCTGCTCTACAAGATAAAAAAAGATTACAATGACTTGCAAAAAACATCTTCTCATAATAAGTGGTTAATGAAGTGGAGTCGGAGCAGATACAGCAGCACATTTGCATAAGGGAAAATACACGCAAATGAAAATGTTTCAAATAAATTAAGGTGAAATGCTTCTGTCATCATGGTTGAGTGCAAAATTCTTTATATCTACACATATTGAATATTTTTATAACTGGATGAAGACCATATTATAATTTTTTTCTTTTATTGTACTCTGGCCTTGGCTAAGTTCCCTGAAAGCTGAAACATATATCAAATACTAATAAAGTAATAAAGCACTAGAGAGTTTATATTGAGTTTTAACATTACCTGTAATTTCACGTATAATAAATTTACTCTGAGACCCTTTGGCTTCTAAATAAATTACTTGAAATGGACCTGTTGTAAAAATATTTCTGAAGGATCTTAATTTATTTCCAGCCTTTAACCTGAGGATAAATTCTCAAATGGGACTTAAAACAAAGGGCTTCTTTTTAAATTGCTTACCCAACTCTATTAAGCGTTAATGAAAGACAAAACATGTTATTTGATTACAGAGACAAAATTGTTTTTTAAAGTCACAGCTGGGATGATTTTTGTAAGGTTTGCTAACTTTATGGTTAGTTTATGTAGCAGGGTTCGTGTTTTGCCTGTCACAGGGGTTACAGGGAAACACGCTGTTATCATTTTAAAAGAACTTGTTAATGTAATGTACCACACTTCAGTGTCCTGTCCTCTCTATTCTACTTTCTTCCATGACCCCCTTTTTTTCCCCTTGTTCTGTCCCGATATATTAGCGAGCAGAATGTGTGGTCTGGTTGCCCTTGTTGTCGGGTCAGATTTGTTCTGCAAAGGAGAGGTTTGGGATTCTCCTCCTGTTGCGTACTTTAGATTTAATCAGGTAATCAAACCACCTTAAGACTGGGCAGGAACAGGAGAAGGGAAAGACAACAAAAAGAAAGAGAAGAAAAAAAAGAGAGAAAAAAAGAAAACATACATGTAAGAAAGACACAAAAAAAGACAAAAAAAAACGTACATATATTCAAAAAATAAGTAAATCGATAAATAAATACAACAAAAACATATGCATACTAAAGAAAATAAAACATAATACATATACAAAATAAATACAAAATAAATACATAAAATGAAAGCATATTCATTTACAAAGAGAAAAAAAAACATACATACAGATATACATATATACACACATACACATATATATACATACATATATATATATACACACACATACACATATATATACATACATATATATATATATATACACACATACACATATATATACATACATATATATATATATATATATACACACATACACATAATCTATACATACATATATATATATATATACACACATACACATAATTTATACATACACATACATCTGCATACACAATAATGACATTGCTGGCCTACCGCGTCTTTCTAGTAGCCCCATACTCATCAGCCCGGGTGTCTGCATGTGTTACTGTGAACTGATTTGTCATTGGATGTGGTGGGTAATTGATGCTGCCGGGGGTGCCGCAGCC
>JAAGVU020000008.1:350342-360594 GCA_011763525.2 Mormyrus iriodes | reverse complement strand
TTATCTAGCTCTGATTTAAAGGAACCCAGGGTTTTAGCCTGCGCTACACTAGCAGGAAGACTATTCCATACTCTAACCTCACCTCACTTGCTGAACTCTGCCCTCCCTGTTACAGCTCCCTAAACTCCCCCAGGACCCCTGCTCATGCTGGTGCCTTAACCACAGTTTTTAAAAACTGTTTTAGATGCAGGTTTCTGACTGTGATGCTAACATGTCTTTTGAGGTGCAACTCAGGTTAATTAATGTCACTACCCCTGTCCTTTGTGCATTAGTCTACAGGTCGCCTAAAAACAACAGTCATTTCCTTCAAGAGTTTGTCAGTCTGTCATTAATGGCCTCTCGTTCTGAGAAACTGATGATTATAGGAGATTTTTATTGTCCATCTAAACCTATGCAGGACGAGTTTTATGCCTTGTGGATTCTTTTAATCTTACCCAATCAGTATCGGTTCCAACACATCAGAAGCGTCATATGCTAGATCTTGTGTTATCGTCTAGTTTCTCTGTCTCCAAATTCGAAGCTGTTGATTCTGGGGTCTCGGATAATTTTATGTTTGTGTTTGAATCTTCCTGCTCTCAAACTCTGGAATGTGTAGCTCCTTTAAAACTAAAAAGACCCACGGTGAAGAATGAATGAATAATACATTTATATAGCGCTTTTCACAGAGCCAATGGGAAGCCACTTCAACCACCGTGTAGCACCCACCTGGATGATGCAACAGCAGCCACTCTGCACCAGTACACAGTAGCTAAGGTGGTGGAGGGGCAGGAAAGAGTCCACCAATTTTGATATAGGGGATGATCAGGAGGCCAGATTTGAAAGGGCCACAATGGGCGATATTAGCCAGGATATAAGGGTACCACCCCTATACTTTTTGAATGATGCCCAGGGATCTTTTATGACCTTAGAGGGTCAAGGCTTCAGTCTTACATCTCATCCAAAGGAAGGCACCATTTTTACAGCACAGTGTCCCCATCACTGCATTGGGATCCACACAGACCACAGAATGGGCTAACCTGCTGGCCACACCAGCACCTCCTCCAGCAGCAACCCAGCACAGTCTCCCATCCAAGTACTAACCATGCCCCAACCTGCTTAGCTTCAGGTGGATTACCCAACCTGAACTGCAGGTGGTATGGCTGCTGATAAATGCTGGCACCCCCTGGCTGAATGACTACACCCGTGCTCTTAGGCAAGACTGTAGAAGGGCGGCGCGTAAGTGGAAAAAATACAAACTTAAAGTCTTTTATGAAATTTTTAGAGATTGTTTGAAGCTCTACCAAAGCTCTGATAAGACCGCTAAGGCTCACTATTATGCTGAACTAATCAATAAAAATGCCCACAGACCCAAAATACTATTCAGCACAATTAATTCCATCTTAAATCCTCCTGCTGTCATTACCTTTGCTTCTACTACTGAAACCTGTGTGAAGTTTTTGAAGTTCTTTATTGACAAAGTTAACAACATAAGATCCAACATCTCACCCCCAGACACAGAACCATCAGAGACACATAGCCCGATCAGCTACCTCCGGCAATTTCAGCCATTGTCTGTTGCCCAGCTCTCTGAGGTGGTCTCCCAAATGAATGTCACTTACAGCCCCTTAGACCTTATACCATCAAGTTTACATTACAATCTGCCCCCTTATTTTGGCCATATTTAATAGCTCATTAACTAGTGAAGTCATCTGTTCCAGTTTTAAACATTTAATTGTGCAACCTCTAATAAAAAAACCTAGCCTAGACCCTAATGATCATAAAAACTACAGGTCCATCTCCAAGCTACCATTTTTCTCCAAGATACTGGAAAAAGTTGTGCTCTCCCAGATCACCTCCTACTTGAACAAGTCTAAAATCTACGATAAATTCCAGTCTGGCTTTAGAGCTCTGCATAGCACAGAATCTGCCCTGCCGAAGGTAATGAATGACATTTTCATCGATTCTGGTTCTTGTGCAATTTTTGTCCTGCTTGATCTTAGCGCAGCTTTTGACATAACTGACCATATCATTCTTTGAAACAGTTACAGGCGGAAGTTGGTTTGGAGGGCCCAGTGCTAAAATGGTTTACCTCCTACCTGAGTGAAAAAAGCTTCTCAGTCAGAATAGGTAACTGTTCCTCATCCTCCACTCCCATTAAATGTGGCGTTCCCCAAGGTTCTATCTTAGGGCCTCTCTTATTCTAACTATATATGCTCCCCCTTGGCTCTATCTTTGAAAAATACCATTTTTTGTATCATTGTTATGCAGATGACACACCTGCCCAATTGCTTGGATGATAATAAATGCTGGATGGCGAGGAGCTTCCTTCAACTAAATGTAAACAAAACTGAAGTAATTATATTTGCCCCCCAAACTCTGCCAGTAGCCTTAGCAGCCACTTGGTCCCCTGTCTGTAAATTAGCATAAAGAAGTTAAAACCCTTTGGTGTGTTTTTGGATACGTCTTTGAATTTTAACAAACAAGTCAGCAGCATTATGAAGGGCAGCTTCTATTATCTTACAACTACAGCCAAGTTAAAGCCAGGTTTATCTCAGAAGGACCCGGAAATAGTTATCCATGCTTTTATCACCTCTCAGCTTGGCTACCGTAATTCCCTGTATATCCAGTTCCGCACTTTTTCGACTTCAAATGATTCAAAACGCAGCTGCTAGACTTTTAACTTGAGCGAAGAAAAAACAACAGATCACTCCTGTTCCAGCTCATTTGTATTGGCTGCCTGTGAAATACAGAGTAGATCTTAAAATTTTGCTATTTGTTTTTAAAGCACTCAATGGACTTGCCCCACAGTACATTTCAGATCTGCTAGTTCCATATTCAGCCACCCGGTCACTTAGGTCATCCTCAAAACAGCTCCTCTCAGTTCCTCACTCATGCCTCAAAAGCAAAGGGCACTGGGCTTCATTCTCGGTATCTCTGTAGCTGCCCCCGGACTTTGAAATAGGCTCCCATCCTACAGAAAGTCCTGCTCTTCTATCGATGAGTTTGAATCTAAATTAAAGACCCCCCCTTTTTTCTTGCTTTCAACTCAGTCTGAGCTTCTCCCAGGGTTCTGTCAAGCCCGCTATTAAGGCACTTTTAATTTCATTTTAATGACTCTTTTAATCTTTTTTTTATTATCCTCTTACTTTTTCTGTTGCCTACCTTTTCATTTCCTTAATTTTTATTTATTTGCTTATTTGCTTATTTGCTTATTTCTTGTATGCACCTTATCATGTCATTTTATTCTTACATTTTGTATTTCACTTTTACTCATGTTATTTTATTCCTATATTTTACTTTGTATGCAGTAGTTGTTAATTAATCCTTTCTAAACCTGAAAGCAGTTCCTGTAGTTTTTAAATGTGCTATATAAATAAACGACTTGACTTGACTTGGCATTCAGTTACATTGTGGGTAAAATCCAACTCATTTAGTGCTGGCCGATTCTTTTCCATGGAAAGTAAAATGGGGCAGACAGGAACCCAATTTCCCCACAAGGATGAATAAAGCATCGCAAAAAAATATTGACACAACAGTCTGTGGGAACCACACAATTGTATTGTACTGTATATAATGACAATAAATGACCTAGAACTTTGAGAGAGATTAGCCTGTACATAGTATCTACATTGAAAATACAGTATTGAAGATGTCAGCTGCGAGTCCATCTGTTATAATGTCAGTGTAGTTCAAAGGAAAAAACCTTGTGTCAAATTAGAATTCGATTTTGTGCCTCCAACATCTTTTCATTAGGGATTTCTTTTCAGAACTGTGAATGTGATTCTAGCAATGATGTTGATACACTGAAACCTTATTCATATAGAACTTACTCTCTTCTCTTGGCCTTCCAGTCTCTGCTTGCCTGCTATATGTACAAGATGGTTTGCCATATCTGAAAAATGATTCTGCCCCTGACTTGTGGCAGCATGTTTCCTGAAAGAGGGTGGCAGTGCACCATAAAGTTTAACTCCAGCCACGTTTCAGGAACACAGACTAATATCTCCAGGCACTGATTTTATCCCCAGGCGAAGTCTCCATGCTCTGAAGTCACCGTCTTCTTTGTGAATGAAATGCTTTGGTTATCAAGCTGGTGACCAATCAAGCAAATGAGGCTGTGAAATGAAGGGCTGCAAGGGTGAAGAAAGGGTTAAAGGCTCCTCCCAGTGGGAGAATTCTTAGGCTGGTTGGGGCTGCGTGTAGGACTCGGTGCGTCAGAAAGGTGAGGGATCTGAAAACGCTTGACAAACCTAGAGGTTGAACGGGAGAAAAGGACGAACTTCAACACCATGAGACTACTGGAACTTCTTGTCTTCTCGAAATGCAGTTTTGACTGAGACACTGTTTCCACACTGAAGCCTTAATGGGGAGCTGTGTAAGCCATTATAGCGGGTAAGCTCACAGACTTTGGCCTGGTCTGCCCTTCCTGGCCGGAGTCTCTCATGTTTGCACAGTGGGGAGTTGTCTCTCTGCACCTCACAGTGCACTTTCTGTGTCAGGCATGCTAACGCGGCTTTGAGCAAGTTAAATCTTGACAAAGAAATGCTATTTGTTGTGCAAGTATATGGTATGACTGGATGGAACATTACGTGGTGATTTTAGGGCTTTTTGTTATTTTCCTACTGATGCTGTATTTCTTTCATTATTTGGCACATAATACCTGCTCAAAATAATAAGCCTTTTTGTTACAGAAAAAAAAGGTTTTGTTAGGGGAAAAATTATGAATGAGGGTAACATTCTGTGCCTATGTCCAGCTCAGGTCATACTTCTCTCCAGTTTTGCGATGGAAAAACCTTCTGCAAAGAATTTTGCATTAGAAAACTGAGTTGAAGCTCAAAGGTGTATTTTGATCTTAAATCAAAATGCATAATCAAAAATATATGAAAATATACAAAAAAAAATCTGGCAAGCCTTTAATTCAAAAGTGGTAGGATAACGGCAAATTTAAGGCTGTTAAAAGGGCTGTAGAATATTGTCAAAAGGTGAAAATCAAACCCTGAGTAATTTTTCATAATTCAGCCAGACAATTTGCCAGCAGCTCAGTAATGCATTTTAACGTTATTAGTGTTGCTGAAGGTTTTAGACAAAAGTGCACAAAGGACAATCTGTTAGCCTTCATCTGTTTTTTAAAACACGGTGTGGCGCTTAATGCCACCTGAAGAGTGGAACAATTATCTTAGGGATTCTGCATCATGAAGCAAATGCTGATGGGTCATTTACTGGCGGCGGTACATAAAAAAGCCTTATTAATTATTACTTGCAGAAAAAGACACTGATCAGTCAATTAATCAATAAACAACTTGCTCCCAGCACATTCATCTAAGAGCGACGTAAGATGAGTGACCTCTGAAAATGACTCTGGAGACGAGATCCACAGTCACAGAGTTTGTGACATACTAGTCACCACTGGAATGTGAGTTTATGAAGTATTAATGACAAGTACCACACAAAAATAGAGATGTCTTATAGATGTGAACCTACATGGCAACACAAGTTTGTTTGACCCTAAAAAGTCGTTGTATGACATATTTTACATATGATTCTCAACAGCGAGAAACTGTTCAAATCTTGTTCATAATGCAGGGTTGCCAAGTCATGCACATCAGGCATGACACTCACTCACACAAGACATCTTACGGAAAATTTATATTATTCTATTATAAACCTAAAATTAGGTACATCAAAAGTGCTGGGGCAGTTTGAAAACCCTACACACTATTTACAAGGTAATAAAACTGTTACATACATGTAAATGCGTGTGCATGTGTGTGCAGACTTGTCACGAATTGAAAATCTCACTCCAGCCAGCTGACTGAAGTTGGCACTAACATGTTGAAACGAGGTTTCGTGCTTCACATCCTTTCTTTTTCTACAATGACCTCATTCACACATGCAGCCAGGTGAAGAGGGAGGGGGGGCTGAGGGAGGTGGTGCGCGCTCCTTCTGAAGATATACAACAGCCCTCGTGGGAGAAGTCTTCCTGCAGATCTGGCAATCAGCTATCAATCATCAACAATAACCTGGGGGTGCCCAATGTGCTAGCCGTCCAGTCCCTGTCCCCCGCATCCAACGCTGGCACCCCCACCTACACCAACCTCGGTAAGAGCATGGATATGGAAACATGGATACCGCGTTTGCAATTTGATGGTGCGTCTGCAGGTCTGCTGTATTGGGGCAGTCAAGACCCGCTAGTAAACAAACACGATGTGTGTTGAGAGATGCAGACTTCTCTACAAACGAGACTGTAACTCGCTTAATTATGAACTGATTTTGATTACATTTGGTTTGTTATAAAAGTTTAGTATTGCATTATTATGGCATATGATACTGTACATACAATAAAATAATATAAAATATGAGCCCCCTTCATGTTTGGCATCTACATTGCTGCATTTTATAGGTTATAATGGATGAAAATAAAAAAATCTGTCCGATAACTTTTGTGAGGCTTTGTCTAAAGATTATCAGTGCAAAATCTGGTGGAGATTTGACTAGGTTTGTGGCCGCTTAAAACTGTCAGGAACTTCAAGACTAAGGAAATCATGTTGTATTTTTTTCTGGCGAGGTCCGATGATTGATGAAGGATATCTTGTGGTTGAAGCAAACACAGATACCGCTTGATAGAATACCTGTATTATTTTGCTTAAAGGTAAGAAAGATTAATATCTTAGTATTTCACGCCTTGTGTAATTGTACCGAGGAGTGTGTTCACTTTGAGTGTTTGTAGGAGCGTCCCATTTCGGTGTCCCCACGTACCCTGTGCTACCTGGGATAGATTCCAGGCCCACCGTGCCCTGGCTCTGGACAGTGGCTATGGAAAATGGATGGATCTTCATAGGAGGGGCCTTTAAAAAACAATATTTATATTGTATTTCTCCTTAAACAGCTGTGCGCTTTGGGGAGGTGTTTTCCCGAATTTTGAGCTATACCTCTGCTGCTGCTCTTTTGTAGGACTTTTCAGGGTCAACATGACCCCAGTGAAGAAGCCCAGGAACCCTAATCTATCAGAGGGGATCTTAGGTCCTGTTGACCCAACGCATTCAGACAGCAGCTCCGGCTTTGCACCACCACTCCTGCCCAAAAAGACCTCAGCTGTCACCATGACAGGTCCCTCAGAGAAGGATCAATGTTCTCTGAAACTGCCCAATACTACAAGCCAGCTAGGTGAGGCCAACCTGAGTGTCATGAACCCGCTGTACTCCACCTGGGATGCGAGCAGCCGTGACTCCTTTGAGCTACAGCCTTCGGAGCAGGAATACCAGGATACCTCAGGGCCATCAATCCTGGCGAAGGGGCGGCCAGCTAACAGTCTGTCCTGCCTGATTTCGTCTGCCACCCCCTCCTTTGAGGGGAACAGGCGAGGTGCCCGCAGCACAGAGTCCCTGCTGACCTCGGCTCAGCGAGCAGCGAGGGAGCCCGGGGCTAGACCCCAGATGCAGCCACTTTTCAAGGGCATGGAGAACTGGGAGGAGATGGGCTCCCGGATCCGCCGGCTGCACGGGGACATGCTGCGTAAACTGGCAGGCAGATGTGAGGAGCGCTTCACGGGCAGGCCCAGCCAGCGCCTGTGCTTCGGCACGGACAGCTGGTCTGACTTCAGGCTCACCGACAGCAAGCCCTGCTGCCAGGCTGCAGACGCGTTCTACTACACCGCTGCCTGCGCCAGGGAGCCGCAAGCCACCTACGCGATCAAGGTCCATCCCAACGACGTCCCACCAATCAGCCGCCGTTACTCCACATACTCTCTCGCTGGAATGCTTTCTTCTTCTGTCAGACTTACTTTAATCAGCATAATCCTACAGCATCATACATTATGTTTAAACATAGCTGCTTTTCACATTTTAACCATTTATTTGACCAAATCTTTGCAGTTTGTCCTATGATGAACTGGGCTTCCCGTCCTGGTGTCTCCTGTCCTACTCGCAGAGCTTCCCCGCAAAGACTCCAGGCTCACTACTGCTGTTCCTCCATACACTAGGAATTTCAGTTTTAGCAAAAGATAGTCATTCCGCACTTTATGCACATTTAATTTAGCAATTATATTAAAAACCAACATTGTTCTGAACATTATTTGCTTTATGCAAGTGCCATACACAGTCCAGTTATGCAATATCACCCTAAAGGGATAGATATTTTGGCAAAGAATTGCAATCCTAAAGCGTGGCTTCTGATCTTCAGGTCCAAGTGCTTCACCTCTAAGCTCCCAACTGTGCTACTCTATACCTGGTGTTATCAGCTCAGGTGTAAACAGCTCTGCTCTTGGTGTCTCTAGGTGTGCAGGAGCAAAGGGAAGGAGGGCCAGCGGCAGCAGCTCCACAGCGCGGCCATCAGGCAGGGTTTGGCACCACACTTCAACATCCAGCAGGACTGTGGTCACTTCCTGGCCAATCTGCCCCCACGCTGGATACCCGGGCAGGAGGAAGAGGGCAAGGATGGAGGTGGGGGCTGTTCCGGGTGAGGTGGGGGGGATGAAGGAGGAGATGGATATCCTAACCCATCTTTTTGTGCCAGGTTTGAACAGGCAAACCCAGGGACAGCCGCAGGGCGGCGGGACAATGGGCAGCCTTCACAGCAGAATGGTGGTCATCACCCCGGAGGTCCCCTTCCAAACCGCAGCGGACTTCGTGCAGGAGGGGATGGGCCGACACGGCCAGAACCCGGAGCTGTATGAGCGCCAGGTCTGCTTGCTGCTGCTCCAGATGTGCCAGGGCCTGGAGCATGCTAAGATGCACCATGTCACCCACTGCAACCTGCTGCTGGAGAACCTGCTGCTGGTTCCTTGTCAGCCCCAGGGCTGGGGTGGAGCGGGTCCGGGTGGTGGAGACAAAGCACTGGCCTCCGCCTCCATCTCAGCCTGCCCTGCTCGACTCCTCATTAGCAACTTCACTCAGGCCAAGCTCACGAGCCAGCCAGCTGAGGCCGATGTGTCGGGGGACAGGTCTCGCTTCGCCCCGGAGATCCTCGCAGGCACCCAGTACAGGAAATGCGACGAGTTTCAGGCAGGGATCCTGATCTATGAGATGCTGCACCTGCCCAACCCCTTTGAGAAGGTCCCTGAGCTCAAAGAGAAGGAGTACAGCCCCGCTGACTTGCCCCCACTCCCCGCCCGCTCTCTCTACTCGAAAGGCCTGCAGCCGCTGGCCCTTATGCTTCTCCGTGCCAATCCCTCGGAGCGCATGGAGATGTCTGAGGCCCGGGCGTACCTCCAGTGCCTGCTGTGGGGCCCTCGGGAGGATCTCTTCCAGGCGCTGGCCTCCAACCCGGACCCAGCCAGCAGGGAAGCCATCATGCAGAGCTGGTTGGACCTAAAGCAGACGCTAATGATGATCAAGTTCGCAGAGCGCTCCCTGGACACTACCGGCGGGGTGAGCTTGGAGGACTGGCTGTGCTGTCAGTACCTGGCCTTTTCCACCACAGACTCGTTGAATCATGTGGTCAGGGCCGTCCAAAATGCACAGCGACAGCAGAAAAAGCACCTGTGAGCTCATTACTGGCATCGGCTTTTAGGTTCCTCGTCCTCATCGCCTGTGCAGTACCGGCTGAATACATCAAAGATTTATGTGGCTGCGGCTGAGCGCCTCCTTCCACCCCTTAGATGTTCGGCTGCTGTCTGATTTTGCACGCTGCTGTTTTGCTTCCTTACGCAGCTTTTGAAGTCACTTTTTAAAAGGTCATTTCTGTAGTGTGTCTGTAATAGACGAGGCCTCACAGAAATGCTGTTAGACATTATTTAACGCTAGAAACCATTTAGTTGCTTTTTTTTTTGCAAAACATGTTTGTGATAAATTGGAAATGTGGACCTGCATGAAATCCATGAGATAGTTTATTGTATATTTACATCTGGCAGTGTTGTGAGAACAGTGACTGATGCCATTTCTGTGTGATTTCCTAAGAAGCGTCACTCCTACGTGATCCTCAGAGTATATTTCTAGAGAGGCTGACTTTGATACTGTATAAATTACCAAATGACCAGCTGAATAAACAAGTTTAAGTCTTTTTAATGGTACTTCTTTCCATCTCAGTACCTGACATGTATGCCATCATTAAAGGAGCCACCGCACACCCACTGCTCTCTTTGTGAAAAAACTGGAAAAACCGAAGGTCCTTAACAGCACAGAGGACTCTTATAGCACAGAGGATTCTTATAGCACAGAGGACTCTACCAGACAGAGGACTCCTGCAGCACAGAGGACTCTTATAGCACAGAGGACTCTTACAGCACAGAGGACTCTACCAGACAGAGGACTCTTATAGCACAGAGGACTCTTACAGCACA
>JAAGVU020000008.1:317343-340358 GCA_011763525.2 Mormyrus iriodes | reverse complement strand
CGCCCGCAGCCTCCGGGATAGGCTCCGGACCCCCCGCGACCCGAAATGGAATAAGCGGTTCTGGAAAATGGATGGATAGTGCATGTTCCTAGTCTTCCCTAGTGCTGTTACCCCTGAGTGTTTGTTAACTTCCCTGGTTTCTACTCTTTGTTAATTGTAAGTTAATTCATCTGTGTCTTGTTTCATTGCTGTGTTGAATGGTTAATGTTTTTGATTCATACCTGCCCTTTGTTAGTCCTTATTATCTGTGTATTTAAGCACCTGCCTTTGTTCATTTCCCCAGTCATTGTGATATTTTATTGCGTGTTGGGTGTTCTGTCCCCTTGTCTGTTCTCGGCTCTTTGGGTTTTTGTCTAGTGTGATCCGTTTTGTCTTTGAGTCGCTAGTGGATTGTCCAACTTTTTTCCTGGCTACACCACGCCGTGGAATGACCCCATTATTTTGACCAGTAGGTGTTGGTGGCCAACCATTTCTTTCCTGTGTTTAATACCCTTTTGTCTCAAATGTTTTCCCCCTGCTTCCTGGATCACCACATGGCTGATGGCCTAGTGTGTGACTGAGAACCACATATTCCTACCTATATAACATACATAATGATGGTTATTTTATGTCAAAATCAAGTCAAGTCGAAAGTCTTTATTATCGATTCTGCCACATATACAGGACACATAGAGAATTAAAATTTCGTTGCTCTCAGAGCCGTGCTAGGTGCACTAACATTGACGAGCAAGACAGATACAAATTCCAAAAATTTTATTAAATTGAATTAAATACTACTTGCAAAGGCCAATAAGGCAGTGCAAATATGGTGAATTAGTAATGCAATGGTGGACAGCAGCAGATTTTTTTTAGTTTTACAGTCTTTGTAGTAAAGTAAAGTGGCTAATGCTGGATATGGGTGGGTCGGTGTTACAGTCCAGACTTTTTGGGGGCAGTGGGGAGAAGAGGTAGACAGGGGAAAGCGTTTAGTATCCTGACAGCTCGGTGGATGAAACTGTTCCTCGGTCTAGTGGAACATGGGTGGAGGCTCCGGTACTTTCTCTAAGATGGCAGGAGACTGGAGAGACTATAAGAAGGGTGGATGGGGTCTCCCACAATGCTGACTGCTTTGCAGGCTAGGCAGGTGTTGTACATGTGCAGGAGAGAGGGGAGTGGGGCTCCAGTGATCCTCTGCCCCAGAACTCGGTTTGGCACACCCACATTTTGTCTTATTCAATTAAGTTTTTATATAGCACTTTTCACAACAGTCGCCCCAAGGTACTTTACATGGGTGTGTTGTAATACATTCCTGAATCATATATACAAATTAATTCAAAAACAGTGAATTTCTGTATTGATTCTTGTTTTATGCTTCTCTTCTTAGTTGTCCCTGTTAGTATTTAGTTCTGTAATGATGCCTTGCAATCCTTGTTCCTTGTACCTCCTAGTGTTTGGTTAATTGTCAATGGCCCGCACCTGTTACCATTTAACTCTCTTTTCATGTATGTATATGTGCCTGTCTGCATTTCCACTGTTGGTTGTTGTCATGTTAGATTGTGTTTGCCTGTAGTCCTTGTAGTGCTCCTTGCTGCTGCCTTTCTGTAGTTTGTTAGGTTTTGTGTTGCTTTCTTTCATTTTCAGCTCTAGTTAGTTCCAGTAGTGTCCACCTGCCTCTGTTTTGTACCCATGTGGTCCCTTATGTTTTGTCTGTGTCAGTTCAGTGTGTAGCAATGCCCCATACCTGAACTGCACTGTGGACCATCACCCTTCACGCCCTGAGGTAACCTTAAAGAATAGTATTGTGGTTACATGCTTCTGCTCTGCTGTCCAACCACAAATTCAACAGCACATGTGGTTCACATGCAGCATACATACACATGGTGTTGGAAGGAGTTTACATAAGATGAACTTTATTAATCCCGCAAAGGAAAATGAGTGTTACAACAGCAGTTGTAGACAGGATCACACAATGCACACAACATGAACAGAGTACGAAAATATAATGAATGTACTGTATACAAACAACCAAATGGAAGCTGTTGTGCAGACCTGGGACTGTACCGTATACAGTGATGAGTGCCAGAAAGGCAGGCCATGGAGTTTGATAGTTCAGTGAGGAGGCAGGTCACATAGCAGCAACAAAAATGACACAATAACAGTAGTAGTAGTAAGAATAATAATAAAAATAACAAAAACAATACTGCTGATTGGGGAGGATCAGGGGGGTATTTCACGAAACAGGGTTTCTTATATAGCCGGATAACTTGTCAGATTTAAGGTAATCTGAGCTACATTTAAGTAGACGAAGATACAGTGCATCTAGCCCAGACCAGCTTAAATCCAACAAGTTATCCAGCTAAGCAAAAAATCCTGCTTTATGAAATACCCCCAGGTTTCCCCCGGTGGCAGGGGAGCAATGGATATCGTGAGGTCACAATGGGCTCACATGTATTGTAGTAATAATAATAATAATAATAATAACAAAAACAATATTGCTGTAATAACCAGACAGCGAGGAGGAGACGGATCCCTGGTTGCGGGAGACCCGCGGGTTTTTTAGGGAGCGGGGAACAACAAAAGCCAGAACAGAGCAAGTGTCGTGGTCGGGTGGATCACCAAAGGTCGGTAGCTGGTGAGGTCAGTCCTACAGAAGCACACGGGACGAGAAGGAGGCAGGGAAGCGGGGACAACAGAGACAGGTCAGGCAGGACGGGCGAGGCAAGCAAGGCAGGCAAGAGAGGGTAGGCAGGCAGGCAGGGCAGGAGGGAGAGGGCAGGCGAGACAAGCGGGTCGGACGGAGCAGGCAAGGGATACAGGAGAGACAAGAAAACGCTCGGTAAGATTCCAAAACATGGCAACAATATTTTGCATCAACTGGACGCAGTAGCTCTGCTTAAGACGCGGCGGTAATTTTGAGGTAATCGGCCCCAGCTGTTACATCCCGCCCGAGTGGGCGTGGTAATTGCTGATGGGGGAGGATCAGGTTTGCCTTGGTGGCGGGGGAGCGATGGATATTGTGATGTCACAATGGGCTCACATGTAATGTAATAATAACCACAAGAAAAACAATACTGCTGATTGGGGAGGATTAGGTTTGCCTTGGTGGCGGGGGAGCGATGGATATCGTGATGTCACAATGGGCTCACATGTAATGTAATAATAGTAACAAGAACAAAAACAATACTGCTGATGGGGGAGGATCAGGTTGGCCTTAGTGGCAGGGGAGCGATGGATATCGTGATGTCACAATGGGTTCACATGTAATGTAATAATAACCACAACAAAAACAATACTGCTGACTGGGGAGGATCAGGTTTGCCCCAGTGGCGGGGGAGCGATGGATATCGTGATGTCACAATGGGCTCACATGTAATGTAATAATAACCACAACAAAAACAATACTGCTGATGGGGGAGGATCAGGTTGGCCTTAGTGGCAGGGGAGCGATGGATATCGTGATGTCACAATGGGTTCACATGTAATGTAATAATAACCACAACAAAAACAATACTGCTGACTGGGGAGGATCAGGTTTGCCCCGGTGGCGGGGGAGCGATGGATATCGTGATGTCACAGTGGGCTCACATGTAATGTAATAATAATAACAAGAACAAAAACAATACTGCTGATTGGGGAGGATCAGGTTTGCCCCAGTGGCGGGGGAGCGATGGATATCGTGATGTCACAATGGGCTCACATGTAGCCATTCTGCCCAGTATAAAGGGAACTCTGGTTTAGGGTTACTGTCAAAAACAAAACAGAAGAGCTACATAAGCTCAGCGGGAGGGAGGAACAAGTGAATAGTGCCACTCTGCAGAGATTGAGATGTCAGCCCCCACATTTACATAAATTGCTTAATCGGGTATTTATTTAATAACCCTTCAGTAGTAAGTGATCAGCAGGCCCACTTATCACCTGCACGGACCAGGCATACTGGAAAGATAAACGTATGGAGCCCAGTATTTATCCCTATGAGGAACAAATATCACTCACACTGATTTACCGTGCATGTGGCAGGTTTGAAGAAATATTCACAGTGGATTCATCCCAAAGATATTTCCTGGGCTGACATGCGATTCTATCTGAAATAAGTGCAGCCTTTCAGAAGAGCCAGCGGCATATTCCCCGTGTGCCCAGGCCTGCTGGAAGCAGGAGGGAGTTCGGCACGAATTGGTCTTGTTTATTTGTTTTTGTGTATATGTTCTTTGCCAGGTTCCTCATCGTGCTGACCTGCCTGATTCTCAGTGTGCTGTCCACCATCGACCAGTACCAGACGCTGACTCACAGCACACTCTTCTGGGTGGTGAGTTAACATCCCATTTCTAACTGGTCTTTGCCAAAAGGCAATTTATACATTTCTGTAACTGGCTGTACCACAAGGTGGAGCTAAATAGCAAGTTCTTTTGCTGAATTTTAATCTATACAAGTTAACATTAAGTGAATGTATGTGTGCTTGTTGAATAAAACATATTCAGTATATGTTATCCGTGCAATTATAATTAACTTACAATTAATGTCAAATTAATTGTTATAGAATGCATTCAACAATATAATTTCAACAGGAATTTTGTGTATTACAAATGTAGAACAGCAGGTGGCAGCAGTGATTCAGTGAATTGTAATATCAATTGCTCAATTTCCAAGTCCTGTTCCTGTTGTGTGTTCCTTGTTTGTTTTTTTTTTTGGTACGAGGCTATAAGTGGTTAACAACTAATAATAATATAAATCTGCTAAAGGTTACAAGGCAACCCACAAGTTAAAGAACCCATGAAGGAAAAATTGACGGGAACATTTATAGAAGTCAAACAGAACTGTGATCATTAACATGTACACCTCCTTATCAAGGTCCAGGCCTCACTTACTCGGTTTAACACTGTACGATTAGTTGTAACTGGCAGTCACTTTATCTTTTCATAGGTAAAAACACGCCACCAAAATATTTTAATTATTAAGTAAATGTATATCATAAACATATGTAGAATGTAATGGACAGCTGGATTAAGCCTAGATAATTACAAATATGGGATGTAAAAAAACAAGTGACCTGCTATAATATATATATAATAATTTTTGAACAATACACACACACATATGATCTTGTTGACAGAAATTAACTATAGACATATAGGCCTACGTACCATGTCAACATGTAGCACAGTATTTTTCCATCCATTCATCTTCCAGCACAGGACAGGCTTGTTTTCATGTTTACTGTAATTATGACCTTTTTATTGTATAAGATGTAACAGGTTCAATGCCGTTACAAACTATTTTTACAGTTATGTGCTTTTGGTGCAAAATCAGATGTTTGATTATTGACTTTTTGGAAGTTTAATTCAATTCAATTCAATTTATTTTTATATAGCACCATTCACTCAACAGAGTCGCTCCAAAGCACTTTTAATAATTAATGCATTAATGCAGTAAGTAATGTGAACTTCATGTCAACAAAGTCACCCACGACTTTAATACAGCAGTTGGTCAGATTTTAGACGAGACAGCGCCTTTGAAAAATAAAGTGGTAAGAACCACCAGACACTCCCCATGGTTTAATGATCAGACACACTCTTACAAACAGGAATGTCGCAGATTGGAGCACAAATGGAAATCCACGGGTTTAGAAGTGTTCAAGTTAGCATGGTCCGACACCCTGCAACAATACATGCAAGCCCTTTACAGGGCACGTTCAGCCTATCACTCCAACCTTATTGATCGCAATAGAAATAACACTCGCTACCTTTTTAAAGTTTAATAAGTTGGCTATAATGGTTATTTAATATAACCAATTTATTGTTTTGTCAGTTCCTCGCAATAAACCACTGGGTAGCAGTCGATTATCAGTTCGTGAACTGTGTAATCGCTTTATGGCTATTCCTGAGGGGTGAAGATATGGGTCGATGTCCCTGTGTACTTGGTGCCGAAAGGAAGATCGGAAACTTCTAGATTCAGGCACATTTATCCCTGTACCAGTCATGAACACTAACCAATAACTGACAAATTTTGCAAGAATCCTATAAAAATTGCTTTCTGTTTTACTCTATAAGTAAAAGCATAAGTATAAAAATATCATGACAAAATTCTTAAATATAAAGTATTTATAAAGTTACACTGAAATCAGTATATGTTGTACCTTACCTGACCTTTCTGGCAGTACATATACAGGAGATCACAGTTTGCTATGCCTTGCAAACTGGACTTGATAGAAAAATGCAATAATACAGAGTAAGGCCACCTCAAAACAATTTTAGCTAAAATGTCAGCTTCTAATAGATTTCTGTGTGCAGGCTATAGCTGCATATTTTTAGGATATAAATTTTGCCAAAACATGCGTCAGTGACAGTGTGTGTGTGAAATCCACAGCATTGAAATGTCCTGACGCTGTAAATAACACCGCATGTTGGATGAATCATGACTGTTTCATGCCCTTGCATTCCATAAAAACATTTCACAATCCATCAAAAGCATAAGTATATAGTTTTGTGCAATATAATTTATTTCTCCTTCCTCCCTAAGTGATATAAAACCAAAATATGACACCTGCGAGAGGCAGCTGAGAAATGCTGTTTGTTTCTTAGGAAGAAACATGCGAATATAGCTGGGCTGCCTTTCATTTAGAATTTACAGTTAACTCATAGTCAAGTGGTAAGTAAGTATCCACTGAATTTCCACCGAAGCGGTGGGAATGGCATGTACTGGAATAACAGATCATTCTGTTATTCAGATCATCTGGGCTTGCTGATGCTGATGCTGATGTTAAGTTGCATGCATCCACATGCTCATGTTATAGGCAGCTTTCCTCTATCTGCGGCACCATAGACAAGGAGACCTATCAGTGATTTTAGTGAAAGAAACATCATTACCGGTCCCTGTGTTCAAGTCTCTGCCCCCAAGGCCTGGGGCTAGTTCGACTGAAACTGTGTGGCAAGCACCGGCTAGCGCTAACTAGCTAGCTGGCGATTACCGGCTAACACTAACTAGCTAGCTGGCGAGGACCGGCTAGCGCTAACTAGCTAGCTGGCGAAGACCGGCTAGCACTAACTAGCTAGCTGGCGAGGACCGACTAGCACTAACTAGCTAGCTGCTGAGAAACTGCTAGCACAAGCTATCTCTCAGCCAGGCTGTCACCAACTTACAACCACCAGCTGGCAGGCAAGGGGTGAAATGGTAGGAGACCTTGGCCCAAAGAAGCATAGGGGAAGCTGGAGACATTGCAGACAAGACGCCATGCCTGGCTGAGTTTCCATGGCGATGGGCTTTCCCATCCAGCTCACAAGGCGATGGTCGGGGTCACCGGCCACCTACTTCCCACCACCTGCAGTGACATTATAGGAGCCTCTGATCGCCACATAATGACCATAAAGGCAGCAAATAGGGCTGCACAGTTAAGCTATTTCCTGAAGTGTTTTCAACTACTCATTTCACCAGTCAGCTTTTTGCATATATTTTAAAAACTCTTAGGAAATTGACCTTCTAACTTAACTGTCTTGCATGGAATTTTAGATGGTTCCCTGAAACTCTTTAAACTCTTAAACCTTTTCCTTGGTTCATTACGCTAAACACTTAAGATCAGTGGCTTTCACTCATGTGAAGGGCAAAAGGACTTTAATCTCATGAAACTGCGTCACATAAGAGCTTCCCTGAGTCAAGGAGCTTACAAAACCCCCTGATGCCCACAGCAGAAGAAGCCAGCTTGGCTCTGCATCTAACCTGCTCTCTGGGAAGCTTTACTCAGATGGCAAAACCTTGTTTGAGTTAATGATGCCAAACTTAACCGAATATGATGGATTAATGAGACACTTGGTCTCAAAATAAATGCCAGAAAATGAGGTGCAATGTCTTGAATGGACTTTTTTTCATTTGAGTAAATGAACCTTGATGGGTAAACGCACAAAAAATTGTATGGGTACGTTACCTGATATTATGCAAATTACAGGTAAGGAAAAGCTCAAATAACCAGAATGTGCTGTTAGAACTCACACAATATGAGCAGGAAGACTGTGGCCACCCCTGAAGAAGCCGTCAGCCTGTGATTATCAGATGGCTATTGTCTGTCACCGTTTCTAGGAGTCTTCTCTCCACAGTGATGGTGTCACTTTTTGACAGCCCGCTAGGGAGCCGTGTCACCTCACAAAGGGGATCACATCTTCCTCGATGTGTGTGTTCACAGCTGCCTATGGCTTCCTGCCTCGCCAGGACTGCATCCTGCTCCTGTGACCCTCACAGCCTTATTACCATCTTTCACACTTTTACCAGTGATTTTACTGGGGAGGTGTGGTTCCATCTCCTAAGAATAATTACTTATGGGCTACCAAATGCAAGGTGCTAAGGGTTAACAGTAAATAGACTTATTTTACTGTACTGTGATCTAACTTCTAAAATGTTTTAGATTTTAAGAAGTTCTAAGCATTTTTGCAAGTTTTAACCAAGCTCTAAGAATGTTTGCAAAAACTAATTACTAAACATAATATAGACTTCCATTACGATGTCGAATGAAACACAGAACGAAAAGGAAAATATCAAAGAAATATGAAGGCAGGCAGTGTGCGATGTGTGGAATACAGCTCCTCACCGTATCTTTTTCCCACCTCTCGCTGTGCGTCCTGCTGATTCATTTTGCTAATGACCCTTCCCAGAATCTGTAAGGTCACAAGTGTGGGGCCCAGAGGAAAACTGGTGGGGGTGGAAAGCTGTCTGCAGTAGGGATGGGGGTTTCCCTGGCATCTTTGCAGGGAAAAGTTGTCAGGGTCTCAGCCATGATGGAGCATGACAGGGTCCCGTCAGCGACACACGGGTCAGAGCTCTATTGGCTTAATCTCATGTCCCCCCCCCGCCTTGGCCCAGGACAGATGTACTTCCTGTGAGAATATGCCCCACCAGTGCTGAATTACAGCAGCAAGGCAAAGGCATGCATCACTGTCAGCTACCCCTAAATACGCAAAGCAGCTGTGTGTATACTGCGATCAACCTTAAACTGCTGTGATGCGACACCATTTCAGCTCAGCACACTTTTCAAACAGTTAAAAATTTGTGTTTTCATCGAAATTTTTGTGTTTAATGTCAGAGAAAAACAAAGCATATTTGCAATTTACCCAAACCTATACTATACTGTATATAGTATAGTATAAATATAGTATAAATATACTATACTGTACTATACTATACTGTACTATACTATACTATACTGTAAGTAGCATACGCTAAGGCTGACCATGCCCAGCACTCCCCAGCCGCTGTGATGCAGTCAGCAGCATTGCATTGATATTCTTTAAATCGTGATCTACAGCTGATTATTGAAAGCTGCCATATAGTTCACACTAATGTACATGTCTTCCTTCTGCCTATGCTGGAATTTAGGCAGCATAACCAGAAACCTTTGGCAAGCAGCAGTTAGGGATAGTAAATGCCAGAAGATACTCCCAGATTTGCTTGATCACTGTTGCAGTGGGACTGAAGATGAATGTGGAGCATCTCACTACGAAGAGACAGATAGGTGAATTTGTGCTTTAATCTGGCCTTGTTTCGCTAATTACCCCCACCCTTACCCAGAAGGACTGTCTGAGAGTGGGTGTAGGGGGGCACCAGCCAGGCCAGCTTGTCTCCTTTCAGGCTTGTGCCTCCCACCCCCCCCACCCCTGGGCCCATTCAGCCTCCGTCTGCTGCTTTGTCCCCTGCCCCCCCAGCACTGTGTCTGCACGGCACGCCGCACCCGCGCTTGTTGGTTTTCCCTATTATGTGAAAGTATTTGGACAAGTTAACCTCTGCAGCCTGCCCGCCCCTCTCCAGGAGCGGCACCCCCGTTCCCAGGCCGCCGAAGCCCCCCCCCCAACCTTGTTCTCATGGCTGTGGCTCGCTCCCTGTGCCCAGACGCCACCCGTGTTCCTTTTCCCAAAGCCAGTGGGAGCAGAGGCCGCCCCGGCCAGCCTCATAAGTCATACCTGTCTCGGCGTGGGCGTGGCTGTGGGCGGCGGAAACGACACCCGCATTGTCTGCCGCCTCTGCGTGAGGAAACATGAACGGCTTTTGTGGAGCCTGACCGTGAACTGGCTGGCCAGAGGTTTCACACCCTCCCGCGTCAGCTCTGTGCGCCCCCTGCTGGCCGTGTGTGTTGGTGTAATCGCCCTGCTGCGACGTGAGCGTTGGAAGGCTAGCGTACCAGACAGTATAATCAGTTTCTGGCAAAATCTTTGTAATGGTGACAGAAAAAAGCTAACTTTCCCGCGGATTCCCCGAAGTGGCTGTGTGTGGCACCCCTTCTGCACAGGAGATGGTGCTGGTGGTGTTCTTCGGGGTGGAGTACATGGTGCGGCTCTGGTCAGCTGGCTGCAGGAGCAAATATGTCGGTGCCTGGGGGCGGCTGCGCTTCGCCAGGAAGCCCATCTCCATCATCGGTAAGCTGGCAGCTGAACATTTTTCCTTCTGTATTAGAGACGATTCTAGCACTTTGTTAATGTAACGGCACCTAAACCTGCCAAATGCTTGCGGTTCTGGTAATGCAAGCAGGTTACAGCCCTGTGAGTCTCAGCAGAGGACTGATACACCGTTTCTCATAGATTTGATTGTAGTCATAGCATCCATTATCGTGCTGGCAGTGGGCTCCAATGGGCAGGTGTTTGCCACGTCCGCCGTCAGGTAAGTGTGGCCAACCGCATACTTTCGGGGAGAAAGACATGCGGCGTCTCAGTGCGGCATCCTGACTGGCTGCCTGTTCCAGGGGGATCCGCTTCCTGCAGATTCTGCGGATGCTGCACATGGACCGCCAGGGCGGCACATGGCGCCTGCTGGGCTCGGTGGTCTTTATCCATCGGCAGGTCAGTATGAGCCACACGCACAGGCTGAACTGCAGCAGTCTATAATCAGTTTTATAGTTAAGTGTGCATTTGCCCTGCTGGCGTGTTGATCGCAGGGAACATTCCCATGCCAAATCCGCGTGCTTCTCCTCACATCGTTGGTCGTGACTCAGCGCTGAGAGGAAGGCTCCAGGCTCATTCTTCATCAGTGCTCTACCATCATCTTATCTTGGTGCAACCCTGAAATAAACATTCTGATAGAGACTGCTCTCTCAGAGGCGTCATTGCTGGCTTCAGAGTTCCTGCATCTACTCATCCCAGCCCTATCTCCCTCTGATAAACGTGTGCCTGTAATGATTGTGTTATGGTTCCCAGCTGTGGCGCTGAAACCCCCATGACTCCTCCACAAGGAGCACGTCTTCCTCCCAGAACCCTTCCACTTATGCTTTCTGCTCCCAAGTCAGTATGTGACCAAGTGCTTCTCTGTTGCTGTCTCCAGGAGCTGATCACCACTCTGTACATCGGCTTCCTGGGCCTCATCTTCTCCTCCTACTTTGTCTATTTGGCAGAGAAGGACGAGGTGGACAGCAGTGGGAACACACAGTTTGGCAGCTACGCTGATGCTCTGTGGTGGGGTGTCGTAGGTATCCCACAGCAAGTGCTGTGGTGACTCTCTGAGCCAGATCTGATACCAAATGCTGCGTGTCTGTCTGATTAATATACTACTGAACACCTGTGCAGGGTACCTAAGTAAAATATCTAACTTGCAAGGAAGTTTTCAAATGTAACATGAAAGCATTTTTTAAATTACTCAGCTACCGCCCAAAGAAATAGTGGCTTAGTTCATTCATATCACAAGGAGTTAGTGTGCACTGATCACAACGTGATGCCTTCATTCAGCCTTTACTATTCAATGAAACCGCACGGATTCCATCTTCATTTCCAGGCTGTGCCCTGTGCTGGTTTAGGAAGAGGGTGGGGTTCTTTCCCCTGACAAATATGAAATCACAGACTCGAGGCTCAAATAAACAGGACTACTCTCTGCTGAATCTCTTAAACCTTTTCCTTGGTTCATTACGCTAAACACTTAAGATCAGTGGCTTTCATTCATGTGCTGAATCTCTCACACTGATTCTGGGGCTCTCCCACATATCCCTGGTGGAAGTGTGAGACCGCTGGGTGATATCTGGTCTTGGGAAATCAGTGGGAGTTCACAGTTAGATGCTGCCGCCTTCAGCCCCACCCCCCCATCACCGAACCCAACCTCTCAGGAAAGATTCCCTACACACAAAACAAACTGTGCAGAGGAAGGCCGATTTTTGCTGACAAAGACTCAAGGCAGGCTCATGTAGTTCATATGCTTGCAGATGTGTTTTTCTGTTGTATGTTGTCAGAGGGAGCTGGAAATGAATGGCTGCATTTCTCTGTGCCCCTAGGTGACTGTTACCACCATAGGCTATGGAGACAAGGTGCCACAGACCTGGATTGGCAAGACCATTGCATCCTGTTTCTCAGTTTTTGCCATTTCCTTCTTCGCCCTGCCATCTGTAAGTCACTGGGTTAGGAGACGCTGAGATTGTGCTGTGTGTTTTGTTGCAGGCCACCCCCAGCCCCAATATGCAGCCATCATCCAAGCATTTGACCAAAGTTGTTACTCTTATGTTGCTGGGTGGCCCAGTGAGCACCGCTGTGTTCTCAGGGCCCAGGGATGCTGGCTCGCTCCCTTCTCCCCCTTCGTTTGGATTTTGCATGTTCTCCCTGTGTTTGCGCATGATTTCTTGAGCTTAGGTGAATTGGGCTTTCTAAACTTCCCAGGGAGTCCCCCGTCTGCTGGCCTGGGCTTCCCAGGTTAGGTTCCCGGATGACCGTGACCTTATACAGGATGAGTAGTTACAGAGCTTGGATAGGTTTGGGAGGGCCTTTGCATTGGAGAATTGGATGTATCCACCATGTCATTTTGCTCAGAAAGCCCCATGAGCCTTTTTGAGTGTCTCTCCACAGGGAATCTTGGGCTCTGGCTTTGCTCTGAAGGTCCAGCAGAAACAAAGACAGAAGCACTTCAACAGACAGATCCCGGCAGCTGCCTGTCTCATACAGGTAAAGCACTCTGTTTAGTGACCTTCGCTGTGTTTCTGTGCGCTATTATCACCACCCCGGCACTCTGATCTCTCTCACCTGTCCTCCATCAGACTTCGTGGAGATGTTTTGCCTTGCAGAACTCAAACTCTGCGACCTACAAGATTTTTGTGGGCAGGAAGTTACCAGCCAACACATATATACAATCCAGCGCTAAGGCCAAGATGATGGTATGCATGCGTGATGTCCCCTGCCAGCCTGCAGTTCTGGCGATGTATTGAACTTTATCCCAGACACTGTACACTTGTGCTTTGTCATACACTATGTCAGCTAATGACAGCATATTTGCATACATGTCACACCGCAGTCTTTCTTTGTCGGCCTGTATCAATAGACTGTGTCTGACTCTCTTTTGAATGTTGCTTGGAACAGTTAAAGATGGGGAGGAAACCGAAGACTGAGAGGGACAATGGGTCTAACCCCCTCAATATTCCCAATATCACTTTTGAGCCGGTGTCTGAAGACTGCAGGGAGTTTTCCTCTGACACACATTCTGGTAGGAAGCCACACCTGTGACTGATAGACACCCATTCAGCCTTGTTGTGCAAAAATACTAGCCATTCTGGCTACCAATTTTTAATCTGTCTGTATAATGTTTCTTGGTTACTGGATCGCAAGTGCTTATTAGTCAAAACTCTTGTGGTTATGTATGATTTACAAGCACCATAGGTCTCGACATATGTACGTTACCCTGAAGTCTTGGCCCAGGATTGGTGTGGTGGTCACCACACGGAAAAATTGTATAAAAACAGTCAATTTCTTACAACTAGGAATACAGAAAAAGACCAAACAGTGGGACCAAAACTGAACAGATGCAGATGCCATCAGCAACCCCACTTGGACAATAAAACAATTAGCACTTAAACAATGTGAGAAGCCAGGTCAATGAAATGTCCATTCTTGGAGAAGTTGTAATTGGCCAAAGCAAACAGCCATGAATAAGAAAATGCAGCAAGTGCACAAGTTGGAAGGCTTTAGTAGTTTGTGTGAGCAGCTGTTCTTCACTCCCCCTTTTTCTCGTGTCCTGTTGATGATACTGCCAACGCCCAGCTAAATCCTGAGCCCTGAGATTATGTGGTGAGCTCTCGTTGGTGCCCTTTTCTGCACCCTTCCTGCCCTCTCACCCAGCCCCACTGTGTCCCTGTGTTTGGAGGCTTTCTAGGTCTTTGGGTTTGAGACTAATACCCATGTTGTCTTTGTGTGAGTGTTGAAGTCCTCCCAGTAAGCCCAAACGCTCACCATATTTTTGCGTCTCTTCAGGCCGCCAGCAGTCTTGGACATCAGTTTCCTCTTTGTGTGTCCCACAAGAAACAGGCAGGAAATGACATTTGTCTGAAATTCTGAAGTGCCACCCTTCGGGGCAGACATAGGTGTTGTTATGTAGCCAGTATGTGATGCTGGGGTGTACCTGTAACGTGTTCCCGCAGTGAGGAAGAGTGTTCCTCCGCCTCTGTGGCACGACAGCAGCGTTGAAGACGAGCTGGATCTGGACGCCGAGCGGGACAGTAGGCTCACCCCTGTCACTCATACCTCACAGTGAGTCTGCCACCCAACCAGATCCGTGCCACCACCCTGCTCCTCATGATGGAGCGAGAACCATCACTACCCCACGAACACAGTCACATCTGTGCGTCTTAATAAGGTGCTTTTCCCACCCAAAAAACGAATGGGGGTGGCACAGTGGTTAGCACTGTTGCCTGACACCTCTGGGACTAGGGTTTGAATTTCTGCCATGGCTCCATGTGTGTGGAGTTTGCATGTTCTCCCCGTGTCATCATGGGATTCCCTCCGGATACTCCAGTTTACACATGTGTGTGTGAATGGTGTGTGAATGTGCCCTGTGATGGGTTGGCACTCAATCCTTGGTTGTTCTCTGCCTTGTGCCTGTAGCCTCTGGGATAGGCTCCAGACCCCCCCGTGACCCTGAATAGCATAAGTGGTTACAGAAAACAGATGGATAAAATTAACAGGATATATTCATTCTGCTCTGCTGCAGAATACAGTGGCTCAGAGGTGGAAAGTTCAGGTCCAGAAAGTACAAATCCAGAGTTGAGTACTCGGTAACTGTGACTCTTTATACTCACCTGGCTGGTTGAAACAAAACCTTGGTCTGGATTTGTACTTTCTGGACCTGAACTTTCCACCTCTGCATCTGGAATTTACAGGCCAAGAGGTGCAACTTAAAGCAACATTTGAATTAAAATGCTCCTCTGAAATTGTGGACAGCAAAGTCCTTGAGGTCTGTGAGGTCAGCAGTTCTAAGCAGGGCTGAGCTATATAGCGTCGGCCTCCTGTCCGCTACATAAGGGCCAGAATAGCCTCTCTGATAAATGATCTGAGTAACACAGGAAGCGCTGGTGCCCCGAGGATTCCAGGGCTTTTTGGGATGCATTTGGGGGGAATAACACTGGTTAACCTGCAGATTGCATGCAGCAGGGTCGTTACTGTGAGCAGTGTGCCCCATTAGGAGAGGAACATGTAGAACCGATGCTGTAGATTAGGTAAGCAAAAAATGGCCAGTCTGTTCTGGTGGCTTGCATCGGGCCTGTTAGTGCAGTGAGGAAGACGCACGGCGTCAGTCTGCAGGACTCTCTGGCTGGACAGGATGTAACCACAGTTTAGCCAGGCTCCCATGCACCCATCGGCGCAGTGAATAAATCAAACCACTAGGGGGAAGTGTTGCTGTGTTCTTTGTGATAAGCACATCAGAGAGCTGCAGTCTTCTTTCAGATTTTTTGAGTATTGCAGATTAATGGTTGTGCTATAATTCCTGGTTGATTAGCTAGGTGTAGTTCTAGTGAACTATAATACTGTGAGGCTCTGCACTAGGCTAGAAGTGCAGGCATATATGTGCAGCTGTAATTAAGTTACTGCAGCCTCTGAGAGCAGACTTCCTTGCTCTGGTACAACATTGTTTGATTATAGATTATTAAGAGAAGCGACGGGAAATCCTTCAGGCATCTCCTGCTCACGGCCCATGTCATGCTTAACTCTGCCTCCTGCGGATCACTGCTGCTGGGCCTGGGAGCAGGGAACAGGTTGTACGGGGCATGTGACGGCCTAAGCAGAGCCCTGCTCATCTGTCCGGTGACTGTTTCACCTGCCAGATTAAGGGCGGGCCTGTGGACACCATTTGTCTGGATGGGAGGCTACGCAGCTCATGGTAAATGTGAGGTATGAGAATGGCGCTCGTCTGAGAAGCAGCACGTTCTGCTTGTCTTCGGTAGAGATGATCTGGTCTTATATTGAAATGTTCAGCCGGAGCTTAATACCCTTTGTATGTTGCTGCATAGCCAGAGAGATCATTTTAGATGTAAATTTTAGCCCTTTTTTGTCCTGAGAAATGTATAAAAGCATGGGGAAACTCAAGTGGAAAAACAACTCTGCATTGTTCACAATTTCCATGCTGGCCATGCGGAGCAGACAGTCATGCCCTGGTGGCATTGGGTAGTGTGGGGATTAAGAAGTCAGGACAGCATTCAGAGCACAGGGCAAACACACTCCAAGTGGAGGGTACTGCCGGTGAGTGGGTGAGAGAGCACAGGACAAGCATACACCAAGTGTGAGGGTACTGCCGGTGAGGGCTGACACAGCGTGGGACAAACACACTCCAAGTGGAGTGCACTGCCGATGAGGGGTGAGAGAGCGTGGGACAAACACACTCTGAGTAGAGTGTACTGCCGGTAAGGGGTGACAGAGCGTGGGACGAACACACACCAAGTGGAGTGTACTGCTGATGAGGGGTGAGAGAGCACAGGCCAAACACACTCGAAGTGGAGGGTACTGCTGGTAACAAGTGACAGAGCGTGGGACAAACACTCCCAGTGGAGGGTACTGCCGGTGAGGGGTGAGAGTGCGCAGGGCAAACACACATCAAGTGGAGGGTACTGCTGGTGAGGGGTGACAGAGCGTGGGACAAACACACTCCGAGTGGAGGGTACTGCCGGTGAGGGGTGACAGAGAGCAGGGTAAACTTCCTGACTTCCTGAACTATAACTATCTGTTTTCTACAGCCACCTGCTAAAGCTTGGTTATTAATAATTAATTCATAATCCAGGTTACGGTATGGTTTGTTAACTAGAGTTTGATCAGGTATAACTGGCTGGAAGGAAACTTTAACCACAGACACTCAGTGAGCCATTTTGTTCTTCATTAAAACATAAAATGCATAGAAACACAGATCTCAAATTTAGTAAATTTAATTTAATGGTACATAGAAGAAAAGTTGAAACTCGTTATGGAATTAGTCATTTGCCATGTATTTTTTTACTATATGTGTATGTGTGTGTGTGCGTGTGTATTTTAATTAGATGGGTTTATGCAGCATTTTTCTAAAGATTATGAAATGTAAAATGATTAAAAAAAAACATTGAAATGGTTGTTGCTCACCAGAAGTAGTGTTTGTATTCGCATATTTGAGTCTTTATTTAGAAGATAAAATGATACATTTTGTCCTGGGATATTTCTTGACCCCTAACCTACCCCCATTCCCCTTTAAATCAGTTAGTACATGTAACTATTTGCCTAGCAGCTCAACCCGAAACCTGACAGATATGTTTGAGGAGGATCCACTGTTTTTCCCGTGACGTTTTTGTCAGAAGCCCATTATAAAATGTGTCTGATTTCATGTTTCATTCATCGCCAGATGTTAGGATTCTTTGCTCCTTGCAATCCAGGTCTGGCTGTTAATCTTCAAAGTTTCTCCCTCCCCTTTGTTCCACTGTTGGCAAAACTGATTTGTGCCTTAAATACACACCTGGGTAGTTAATGATCCCCCCGCAGCTCACAGCGCCGCGCCCCCCTCCGCACCAGCACCTTTAATGTGAAGTTTAAAAAGCACTACACAGGCACAAGACACATTGCTAATGGTGGTGAGAGAGAGAGAGCTGACATAAGTGTAATGATTCTAGGGTCAAAACAATTCATGACACACAGTCAGGTGTGTGAGTGAGTGTCTCAGAGCTTATTAGTGACCACGTGTCACTAAAATGTCATTTCACTCTTGTCTTGGTGTAATATCAGTGTGCTAAACATACAATTTGCTACAACTTAAAAGAAATACGTTTTTAAAAATTTCTAAGATGGTTATCCTTGCTTTTGAAGTAGTGTTCACTGCCAGGGTTGTATTACGGTCATGTATTATGGCCTCAAGTGCAGCACCACCTGCTGGTAGCTGTGTGCATGTATGATCATGTATTATGGTCCTGTACTATGGTCATGTATGGTCATGTATTACGGTCGTGTATTACAGTGTGAAGTGTGGCGCCACCAGCTGACAGCTGTGTGCATTTATGGTCATATATTATGGTTGTGTACGATCCTGTATTGCGGTCCTGTACTATGGTTGTGTACAATCCTGTACTACAATCATGTATTATGGCCTCAAGTGCAGCACCTCCAGCTGGCAGCTGTGTGCGTCTGAGCGCATGCCTGTGCGTCAGGCATTCAGGCCTCAGCCCAGCGGGAGTCAATACTAACGTTTTAATTGTGCATTTCTAAAGGCCTCACCCCGTCAAAAAAAAACGGTAGAAAGCTAGACAGAAGCTATTTCTGGTCACAGTGCCTCCCTCAGTGACTGTCTTTCTCTCCCTGCTTTTTATATCTGCCCTGACCCCTGGCCCCTGACCCTGGCCTGTTGACTCAAGAGGTAGAAAGAGGCAGAATGCTCTCCTCGTGTCTGCAGCTAAAATGGCTTTACAGCCTAGGGGGTGGGAGGTGAATCGTGACAATGCTGCAACTGCAGTCCCCCCCAAAAAAACATGTTTTTTTCTCTTCTTGGCACCAGGGATACAGAATGAGCCAGCTAAACTCGTGTGTTTAATGATAGAATGAAAGGTTTAGTTGCTATGCATACAGTTGCCAGCTGAACTTAAACAGAAGTGATAGCACTATCACTCACAGCAAATAAATGTATGACTTTTATTTGTTATTGTGGCCAGTAGATATTAAATATTTAGTGTAAAAATTACGGTGAGAAGCTTACAGCAGACTTAAATGTGCAGCTTGTTTTTACTTAGTGAACAATAAAATATTTTGGTAAAGTAGCTCCCAGCTTTGGTCTGCAAGCTGCAAGGCAAATTTGCAGGTCTTCTCCATCTCGGTGCTTCTGTGCTAAATGTCAGCCTGGCCGGCGGTTATTTGCCGTTACCTGCTGTGACAGCAGAGACACGAAGCATTAGGAGCATCTAAGTGGCGTTTGTGGCCTCTCTGACTGTCGACCACGAAGTGTCCTGTGGCAGAGATGCACCAGGCCCAGCGTGTCGGCTGAAAGGGCTAATTTATACAGAGAAAACACGAAGAGGCTTCCACCGGAGGGACAGTGCTGGCCAGGGAGAATTGTCATTCTGCAGCAGAGACAAAGGGCCATTGTGTGCAATCCCATACATGCTGACAATGGCCTGATTGAAAAGCTGCTTCAGCACCGGGCTGCGGGGAGAGAGGGGCTCCTGTCTTAAAAAGCAACCACTGTGCAGGTGCCAAGTCTGACTATGCTTTTTATAAGGGGTCATGCTTTGATGGACGGTCAGAAACAAAAACAAAGCAAATACATTGGTGTTACTTTGAAATTTGAAATTGGCTTGCATTTTGTGTTGACCAAAATATCTCGTCTGCTCTGTGCTCCGGGTTTTGGGGGCCCAGATGATGAGCCCAGTTGATGAGACGAGGCCTCCCTGAATCACATCCTGATATCACTGCTGGAGTTAGCAGCACATGGTTTGGTTTTTAAAATCTTTTTCCTGCAACAGATTTTCCTTCAGCAAGTCTTAAGTTGGTTTTGCTTTTCGTAACTTCACTGTCAGAGTCCTGCGCACAGATACATTCTCTCCTGTTGTCATATTTCACTTGTCTTCATTTTCCCTTTTGTTCTTGTCAATACTCCTTGGAGTGCTTATTTGTGATACATAAAACATCACTAATCTCTGAGAAGAAAGGGTGTTTTTGACACTGTCAGACTATTTTGGGGGAAAAATGTCGTCCCTTTTCGCGGCAAATGGAGCGAATCATGGGATCAGCGAGGTAGATCCTTATTTCAAATAATTAGCAGTGTGCGTGCCATGTGGGCCGGCAGATAGGAGGCGCTCTCTAATAGCCTGTGTTAATGCCGAGGCACAAAACACGGGCCTCCAGCCAGGAGTGCGACTGCGAGCCCTTTTATTCAACCTGATGAGCTTCCCTTTCTTGCCTTTGTGACAGTAATTCCATTTAGTTACAGTGTGTCAGGGCTAATAAGGCACACGAAGCGTGAACTGGCCGTGACGAGAAGGGCAGCCGGCGAGGCCCCGCGGCCCACTGGGGCCCGTCGCTGGGGATCCCTCACACCGCCTCGCAGGGTGCAGGGCTCCATCGCTGAGCTATGGCATCCTCCCCGTAAATGCCGCCTCCGGACCAAACCCGCCGGCCCGAACCGCTGCTGGGCTCTTTTCCAAACCAATGAAAAGGCACACTGACGTCTTGCAGGCAGGCGGTGTGACTGTCATCCACCATGGCAGGTAGCAAATGTGAGCAGTTTAGCTGTGCCTTTGACACGTCGTTGCTGTGGACACACACGGGAGGGGGGCTTAATGAAGATGTATCTTAGGCTGTCAAAGGCAAGGGCTCTGGCACTGATGGTGGGGATGAAAAGGACAGGCTGTGAGTGACGGGGCAGTAGGGGGCTGTGCCAGATGCCCCCCAGCTCAATGGCAGCTCTTAGTTCTGGCCTGTTTCTCTTAGTAGATAAATGCCTGTCAGTTTTCACAGCATCTTAAGAACACATGGCAACATAGAAATAAATGCAAAATAGGTTGTATATTCAAAGAGAGTAATAGCTAGTGGCGTCTTGCCCTTGTGAGTATAAGCCTTTGATATTGGGCTGTAATTAAATTGGCCACCTTGAGGAAGCTCTTTGTTGTGAGCGTGCTGGACGAGACCTTATAGAGAATAACTGTACAAAGAGCTTGTCTTGCCAGATGGAGTATTTTCAGTAATGTCTGTTAATTTTTCAGTGCTCTTTCTTCCTGCGTTGACTCCCTGATTTTCCTCAGATCTTTGTCCTCCTAAGGCTCCCTAGCTCCTTACCCCTTGTCTTACCCTCCTGCTCCTTTTTTTTCCTCCTTATTTCCTCTTCAACAGATGGCATTTGTTTTAAGAGGTAGAACAGCTTCTCTTTGCTGATAAGAGTAGCTGTGGTGTACCACGTTATCTGACAGGACTGATGTAGCCAGATTAACTGGAAACCTGGGAATTAAACAGCCAGCATGAATTTGGCTTGGTGTTTGGGATCAATTAGGGTAATGGCCTTGCTAAAAGGGCCAAATGGTGGCATCACTTTGCTGGCTAAGGGATTTGAACCGGCAACCTTCTGAGTCCCAACACACAGAGCAGCCACCCCAACAACTGTTTTTTAATACTCTTTTTGGTCACTGCATAATTCTATATGTTATTTTATAGCTTTGATGTCTTTATAGTTATTCTAAAATGCAGAGAATAGTACAAACAAACTTTTCTATTGTATGTGTCCAGACTTTTGCCTGGTTGGTGCTGACCGTACGGCTTCCCTTAAAAGATTAGGTCTGATTACTCAGTATCTATTTTTAAATCTCGTTTAAAAATGACTTTTATAGCATTTCTTAATGTACAGGATTCTTCATGTTTTTAAATTATTATTATTATTTGGGCTGTGTTTTTATTTTACCCTTTTGTAGTCTGTGTGTGGTTTTATGTATCTTTCTTGTAAAGCACTTTTTCGCGCTCTGGCTTGAAATGCGCTATATAAATAAAGTTCCTTGTTAGCAGGGTGCATGCATCAGCGGTGCCGGGTCCACATTGTTTTTATTATTACTACAGAAGGTGACAGTGGACTCGCGGTTCTTGTCGTCTTGGGATGGAGTCCACTGTTGCGTCGAGCCTTAAATCAATGCAGTAAGAACATTCAGACTCGACATTCCTTCAGAGGTAGTTTCTTACCTTTGGTGAGGAGCAACCCACAGCCTGTCAGAAGGTGCTGTCTAAACAAAGCTTTGCCCAGGAGACATTCGTTTCAGGCGTATCAGCCTGGCGCCTCCTGCATCTCCCTGCGCGCGCAGTCCCGCGTGACAGCGAGCCCTCAGAGGCCCAGAAGAAAACACGTGCAAAATAAACACAATGCAAATGCTGTCAGACTCACACTCAGTACGTTTACATGCACAGTTAAGTCGAGCTACTGTTATGGCTTATTAAAGTGTCAGAAAAATACATTTGAAAAATCCAACAGCAATGTCTCTTAGCAGAAATCACTGACTTTGTAGTGAGCCGTTTAATGTCCGAACTACTTCCTCCTACCGGACTCTACACACCGAACGTATCACTGCGCGGAAGACACCAGCACGAGCCCCCGGAGACGCCTTCTGCGCAGTGATACGTTTGGTGTGTGGAGTTCGGTAGAAGAAAATAGTTCCCAATTAAACTGCTTACTACGAAGTCTGTGGATTATCGTGAGTAACCCTGTCATGATTTCTGCTAAGAGACATTGTTGTTGTGCAGTGGGCTGGGAGGATCCAGGGCTCTGGGTGCAGTGGGCTGGGAGGGTCCGGTTTTTCAGAGGGCAGAGAGAAAGTAAGCGAGGGCCTCTTTTACCCCTTTCAGATCAATCCCTCGCCAGAGCCGGTGCCGGAGCTCACATCGGCCGCATTCACACTGCACTTGGTGCCGAAAGGGTAGAACGATGACGTCAGTGCGCGCGTGTCGCTGTGGGAGGGGCAGCATTTCGGAAGTGAAGACAAAAATGGACTTTTTTGAATTTATGGCAAATGCTTAAATTATTTTTAGCTTTATATGTTATTGTTCCTGGGTTTAACCCAACACAGTTCATTCAAAATTTCGGAGTGTCCCGCGAGTCATTAGAGTAAATCTGCCAGGGACACTCCTGTATTCATGGATGAACCGCAAGTCCTGCATGCTAATACCCGGGGATGCACATAACTGTCAGCTCATGTATGCATTTATCTTACACAAGCCATACGTGTAGCCATCGATTGTTATAACAGCGCATTTGCGCTGCCAGGACAAGAAATTACCATGTATTTTAACCTTTATATCTCAACTGAAGTACGAATTAGCATATGAAGGTTAAAATGCACAGTAACTTCTTGTCAT
>JAAGVU020000008.1:273672-299894 GCA_011763525.2 Mormyrus iriodes | reverse complement strand
TTTAAAAACGTTTTATCATCGTTTTCTGAATTAGTAACTTTGTTCAAGATGGTGGCTGCATTGTGTTTCAGAAGCTGGCTATTTCCATAACCAATCCACAAAGAAAGCGAGTCCCACCCCAAAGTACTGAAGTCCCAGAAAAGTACCCAGCTGGTTTGGCACTTTGGGTACCGGGATTTTTCTTACTAGCCACACAGAGGCAGCAGAGGAGAGGGCATTTGTCATTAGTTGTTTGGGCTGAAAGTTGTCATTGTCAGGAATCCACATCAGTGTCTGAGAGGGAGGGAAAGGCACTGAGGCTGTGCCAGGCAGCTCCTATTTATCCGATCAAAGTGGCATCCTGCTCATCCCTGGACACTTCCACCTTTCTGCTTGCAGGGCAGCTAACCTTGTGAACGAGTCCCCAGCCTATCCCAAGCGGATCCTTGTTAAATACTCAGAATAGGAGGCATGAGTTGGTTGTGGAAATTCTTATTGATTCCATCAAGGCTTGTGAAGCATTACAGTGTTTTCTTCACAAAATATTGCTTCAAAACACTCAAGAATTAATGATAAATGATAAACTTATAAAACTGTCACTTTAGGTGAGCTTTTGAGTTTTATTTACTGGATACTTTAGTAAAAAGTCTATACATAGCATATTGCTGACGGTATACAGATCGTGTTATAAATATTCACATAGTTTTTTCCTTACACAGAGCACATACCTCACTGTTGCATCAGCTGTTGTTTCATTCGGAGACCCCTACGTTTTTACACGGCCATTATTATTACAGGCTGTCAGTACCCACTGGCCCCTGGGCTTGACTTGCTTTTGAACTGGTTGCTCATTGTAATGTAGGTGTACAGCCAGACTCAGAGATCACTCTCTTCTTATAGTCTTGATGTATGGAAATGTGCTGGGCTTTTAAACAACCAGAGATATGTGGTGGCAGTTTGCCTTTACATCTGAATATCCCCAGATTAATTTTCTTTTCGCTGCAGGAAATTGCACAGCTGTTGCACAGGAATGTTTCTATCGCCTGAAGCATTCCGCCTGAGCTTGCTTGCCTCCTTTGTGTTTACTTTAGGCTTGGACTGGAAGCAGCTCATTTCATATCACCGTTCACTGTGCTTCTCCTTATTTAAAGACACATGTATGTACATTTATTTGCTAATGTTGACGAGAGGGATAGTATACATAGCAAAAGATTCTCATGCTATTTTTCTAATAGTTAGCTTCATGTCTGGTGTATCATTAGTATTATTATATGCTTGCATTAAATAAAATGTGTTCATCAGTGAATTACTGTCATTTTGTTCACCCAGATTATTTTGGACCTGTTTAATGAGCCAGTCATTAGTAGCCGGTGTCTCCTGCTAACAGCTTTTGTATATGTATAGTTCTGAGGAGGGAGATCCCTGAAGTCACAAAACTAACCACTAGTCACCTCCGTAAACACTCATGACCTCTGTATAAAGCAGACTAACATAAAATCTCGTTTTTAAAGAATTCCAGGGGTACTGATACATAAGTCCTGTTTCTGCACAGATCACACACATGGACCAGACGCTCAGCTGCATTGCAGAAGCTCTCAACCACCTGCTTCCTGGGTCTATTCCACTGGGAGCTGAAGGGCTCCCCGCGGGCCAGGCTGGGGGCCCCGCTGTGCACTGGCCCCCCGCAGAGTTCCCCAGCCGCCGCCTGTCTAGGTTCCAGAAGCAGAGTGCCAGTATCTCCCTGGACGAGGGCCCATGAAGGGATGTGTGCTGACAGGTTGTGTCCCTCTCAGCTGACGCTGGGCTCCTGTGTTACTAGCAGGCAACACAGTGCCTGAAGACCCAGCACTGTAACCAGTAAACACCTGGAGCAGCTCTAGCATTGTGCCCCCAGGAATGCAACTTTGTTGCCTAAATTGTTTCAGTGAAATAAGCAGATCCCAATATGGTTACAGCACAGGTCAGTTCTGTAAGCATCTGCTTTTCATTATTTACAGCAACAGCATCATCTGCTTTCTATAAAATCACACTATGTAATACTTACTGAGATAAACTTTAGTTTTCTCACTTAAACACTAAAATTACCGACCAAGTTCACCCTACTGTGCCTTTCATGCTAGTATAACGTTACTGAATATATTAGATTAATAATTCATGTCCCCAAAATTTGCAATTTGATGCCAGTTTCTCCAGATCTAAAACGATGTAACTACTGAGAAACATCACGATGTCATATTGCTGCCTTTCACTGGAGTCCTGCTCCGCCCTGCAGCTGCTGGCAGAAGCAGTTTGCTCCATAACATTAATCTGTGTTGAGGAGGTAAAGGGTAACACTTTTTGATATTTGAATCTGAAGAATGGTCCAGGTGTGGCTCTGGGATTGCATGTATAAAGAGTCAAGCAGAGTAGGCACAGCCACATAATATTTGATTCCCCACCCTTCCAGATCAATATGCATATAATTTTACATGATTTTATGTTGTAATATAAGATGTATTGTGTATATAATATGTATGCATGTTCTTTTAATCTTATAATTAAGATGTATGAATCGTAATTGTACGAAACCATGAATGGTCACTGTTTTTATGGTATTGAAAATGATTCAAAAGTGATTAAATTATTGTTACCAGTTAATGATGTTCTCTTTTTACTTAATAGTTCTCAGGGTGTCTTTATTCATAACAGGAATGTGACTTTTTTCATATAATAAAATGTTTATGGAGCTTGAATTTTTGCTGAGTTCATTTATTCAATAAATTGACTCCACCAATTAATTTTATTTATATCTTATGTGCTCTTTTTCATTATCAAACATTTTTGTTCCCCCACATAAGACCTTCATATTTTACATATATATTTATTCTGTCTCAACCTGACACCATTTTTGAATGCAATGAACACAGAAGAGGATTTTGTCTTTCACTCGTGTCATTTTGGGATATCTAGTAAAGCTGGACGATTCTGTTTTGAAATATAAACAGGCTTTTCTGGGTGCGTGATTATATGCTTGAGAGTATGCGTGTGTGCCAGTGGGTTATATGAGAACTGAGACTGACACACAGCAGCTCAGATGCAGAGACTAACCATGCCTGCCTTCCAAAACCTGCCAAAGATAAACTGCCACGTAAAACCGTAATGGGGAAGCCCTGCTGTTTCCAGGCAGAACATGTATTTTTAGGACACAGGATGTTGACCTGTTCCGATTCTGCGTTTTCTTCTTCTTGTTTTAATTGACTTTGATAGCTAATTAAAACCACCCCAGGCAAGATTCTACAATCAGTGCAAGTTAAAAGGCAGAGTAATTGAAATGTGTGTAATTGAATAAACATACAATTTCATTCCTTCTATGGTCCTCCTATGGATTTCTTATGCCTGAATCATGTGACCAGCCCTGTGCGTATTCTCTATTTATGTGACATTATATAATGCCATATTTGTCTTGTGTGGTTATTTCTTAACTAAGCTCAGTGAATTAGGGTGGGGGCGCTGTCAAGGCGACCAGGAGCAGCTGGTGGCCCCTCCACAGCCTTCCTTTACATTCCTTTAATGTTGCGACAGATGAATGAGGCTTTTTGTCACATGACCATCTGAGCACTGACATAATGTGTTGCTGTTAGGGACTTACACATGAGGGTGTAATGCTGACGGAGGTCCCTGGGCTTTCAGGCAGAGGCACTGATGGTGACTTCAGGAGTCTTGGTCTGGATTCCTGTGCAGAAGCCAAGTCTGTTACATTACTAGACAGGAAAGAGATAATAGTCCTGCTATTACTTATGTATTAATTAACCACACACTAAGTTTTAGTTACATACTGATCTCAAGTTAATACATCATCAATGAATTGTGACATGTTTTATCTCAAGTAGTTACTGTATTTGTTACTATATCTCTTAATTCTGTAAACCTTTTGGCAGTTTTCCACTGGAATACTGGAACCAACCCATACCTGAGCCACACCGCGAAGAGAGACTAGTTACCAGCGTTGCCAGGTCCAGCAAAAATCTCCAGCCCAAGGTCCGCTTAAAATCCACCCAATGGAAATTAGCCCAATATCTGAATTCCCAGTATCTCAAAGATATAAAGCAGTATTTTGCATGCTGATCACATTCACACGTTCAAAATTTAAAAAACAGTTACACACAATGGGTTGCTGACTTCGGTCAGCTGGCCGGAGTGACATTTTCAATTCGACACAAATCTGCACACGCATTTACATGTACGCAACCGTTTTATTACCTTGTAAATAGTCTGTAGGGTTTGCAAACTACCCCAACGCTTTTGATGTAGCAAATTTTAGGTTCATAATGGAATAATAAAGATTTGCCGTCAGATTGCCTGCATGAGAGGCTAAAAGCGTGAGCCGGCGACCCTGCTTTCCGCGCGTCTGTCTCTGCCTTTCGGTGGCTAAAATCAGTATTACTCAGCATTAGGAGGCACCTGCATTCAGAATAATGAATTTCTTTTCCCCCTTACAGTCCGCTGCTGTGGAACATTATGAAAGCAGCCCAAAACCCCACAGCCCCCCACCTCCTAATATTGAACTATTTTCAAAACAGCTCACGGCCCGGAACCGGTTCGCTTCACCCTTCCACTGCAGGAGGGGCTTTGCGGGTTTGGAGGGCGACAGTGACGGAAAACCGAAGAGACGCTTATCTGCTGTCCACACGGTGTACATCATGACTTACTGTGCGCTAATTTCCTAATTTTGTAGCAAATCTGTGAGAATCGCCGTTTGCGGTGGAATTAGCATTCGCTCGCGTAAATTTCCATTACGAATCCATTCCGTTCAGCGGCTCTATAGTACTATTTTTTTAAGCCGGAGGTTGGAAATTTTCAAGTTCCGGCCTATTGGGAATACATTAATACATTGCGATTCGCAAAACTACTAATAATAAAAAATTATAGGATATGTGGTTTTTCCTTCAGATAATACATGCTTATCACCGCAGATCATTGGTGTCTCTGCTTTCAGCAGATCAGAGGGTGACACGAGCACCGCAGTACTTTGCAATGGAAAACCGCCAGTTCTCGGCACGGAAAAGCGCCATTTGTGAAATACTGAAGGAATAAATCATAACACAAGTGAAATACTGATCTCATGTTTGTTCATCATTAATGAATTGTGAACGCACTTTTTTCTCAAGTGGCGATTATATTTGTTCATGTTTTGTACTGTAGTAACTGAGTTATTGTTAAGTATTTGTGCCCCGTCAAGTAAAATGTTACCGCCAAGTTTGACTCCAGCTTTGACTGCATCAAGCTGGTTAACATCACAAGTAAATGTTTCCTGATTTGGAAATGGGTAGTTGGATTACTGATCTGGTCCATGATGAGGTCCATGCATACACACAGTGCTGCACCAACAGGAAGTTCTGCTTTTTCTGGACTTGAAAATTTCATGCAATAAAGTGTCTCTGTAACATTCAGTAGTTTTAAGCTGTACTGCAGTGGAGAAACACATTGGGGATACCGTAATAATTCTCCAACTATTGTATTTTTTGCTAAACTTGTTACTGAGTATCTAGCCCAATAAGCCTGTGCAAGTGCAAGTTACTTTTATTGTAACAACAAAATTTCAATACTTGCTATATTTAAACTTTCAGAATAATTTGTCATCAGGGTACATTGATAAGTGCCCATGCAGGTTTTGATTTGTTGTGTGTGCATGACAGGGGAGGGTTCTGTCATGGACATCTCCTCGGAGCCTTTCTGAAGCAGTGATTCTCATAATCTGCTCGAAGAATGGGCCGGGTGAAGCAATGATGAGGGCTGTTTTCAGCCAGGGAGCGACTGCCTCAAATAAGGAAAGGCTGACACCCAGCAGAGCCCAGCCATTGTTCCAATTCATAGCTCTGCCATGCCTATTTAGAACCGCCCGCGACAAAAGTGGAACCAATAGCCATCCTGGTGCACTATCAATAAATCTGAAATTGGCCAATCAGCTGTAGCAGAGACACTGTTGTGCTGTGAACACATACAGCTGAATTTGTTAAGCCAGTGAGATAGTAAATAGTGTCTGGGCTGTTAAAAAAGCAAAGTGATAATCGATTTAAAAATGATGCCTGTGACATTGTCTAGTAAATAAGTGGGAAAAGAAAACAACTGGTACAATTATTTTGCATAAAGCAACACTGGTAATCAAGCAACCTGAGCTAATGGTGTTTAAGTGGCATACTGTAGTATCAGTCAGACGCACTACATTTGCAAAGGCTGAGCAGCTGCAGGCATGTTTCGCAGCACTTGTCCTGGACAAAGGGGGTCACTGTTAGACAATGAGGTCCTTTCCCTACGTGGTGAGTCCCTTCCCAACAATTCACCAAGTTCCAACGTGACGTAGCAAAGCCCCTCGCCATCCTCAATCACACGCCTTGAGGAAAAGGCAAGGTCATTGCTTAGAAGAGGTGCCGCGTTTCACCTGTCAATGAAAAATTGGTGAATAGAGCCTGGGATATGCTCCTGAATGGTCTGCTTTGCCTAAACTTACAGATGAATCTGAATTTGAGCAAATTGGAAAAAAACATACATGGGCCCACCATGGAAAAGCTATTATTTGAAGATAATCACTGCTAAAACCAAGGCAAGCAACGTCATTTTGCCTTGTCATCTTAAATAAAAATCATATATATGAATTAATAATGATATATTATATAATGACATACATACCATTTTATTTTGTGAGCGTATTGTGTGTATTGAGCAGGGCTGAACGATATTGGAAAAAAATTCACATCGCGACATTAGCAGGTCTTTTGCGATATTGTCATATTTCTAAAACAGAAAGGAGTTGAAAATGTACCCAAAATAAACTATAGCCAAATAAATCTTATTATCTACCACAAGAGTCTGTCAAATAGGTTGCTGGTGTCGTCGCAAGTCCTGCTGACAGAGACAAAACGCTGTGATGTGAAATCTCTAAGAGCACGGATGAAAATGATTATGTTCGGCTCGGGGTGGGGGCATGCAGTGCTCCTGCAAAAGCAGCGTCTCAGTAGGGGTGGGGGGCATTAGGGGGTCTCAGCGAGGCCTTGGGGGGGGGGGGCAATCACAGAAAACATTATGACACTGCTTTAGGTCGCGGCGGTAATATATATCGAATTTTTACGGTATATAGATATATTTTCAAAGCGAGATATAGGATGACACGATAGTTTGTATCCATATACTTTTATTGTGCATTAAAATTAGGGCGGCATTGTAGACTTTTATTATATTTTTAATTTTTTACATAAATCAATAGCACCTCCTGTTTGCCTTCTTAGCTATAAACAGCGCGAGCATATCTACGATGGTCATGACATTATACAGAATCCCAGAATTCACTAAAATCAAACCGTTCGGTGTCTAATGGGGAAGTTCATGGGGAGGGGGGGGAAGATAAGGAATCAATGTTACTTGGTTCATTTCATTTTTAAAACACTGTTAAAAATATTATATCATTTGCAATATTTACTTTGTTGAAGGCTAATACCTTAAATTGAGGGTCTTTTCTGTGGAGCCCCGCTCCTGACATAATGACAAAAATTATATACTGTGGCCACATTTTACTAATTCGTTACCTCATTTTAGTTATATAGTAGCCACATTTTACTAATTTATTCCTTCGTTTTAGTTAAATTGTGAGTTTTCTTAGTTTCCACAACATATTAAAACATGGCCACAATATATATAATTTTTTAAATAATATATAATCTTGAAAAGGAGCTATCATTAAAACTGAAGAGCTTGCTAAGTTTTGTTCCTTATAACAGAGTAAAAATGTTTCAGAGTAACTTATTCCCGTAACCCAGCTGACTACTGCAGTTATTCTGATGAGACAGTTACATGTGCAAGACATGCGATGTGGATATGAAAGTGGCGCTTTGTGCGAGTCCTGCACTGAGGGTGGTGCAGTGAGTTGGGCTGTCGCTGCACACCGCCGCTTTGTGTGTCTAGAGTGTGCATGTTCTCCCCATTTATGCGCTGGTTCATGCTGGATCTTCGGGTTTCCTCTCACAGAAACTTGAAACTTAAGTGAATTGACTGTATGTGTGAGTGAGAGCGAGTGAGTGAGAGAGCGAGCTCCCCGTGATGGGCTGGTGCCTCTTCTGGGGTGTGATTCTGCCTCGTGCCAATTGCTATATATTTTTATATATATTTATATTATATAGCCTATATTATGTAAATATTGCTGATTCATCCACCCAAATGGAATTGGTCCAATTTAATTCTGTTTGACCGACTGGCCCTGCAAGGGGTGGGTACAGACAAGCGGCCTCCCTCTCATCTGGGGAGCACTGAAATACCCACGCTGGGGACACAGCTGTGGCAGAGCCAGAGGAAATTAGTCCTTATTATTACAGTCAGGGCAGCCAGGGTGCAGAGAGAACACTGTGCAGGCCTGGCTGGACATAACAGACACCAGGTTGGGACAGGGAGCCCTGTGCAGAGCAGCTGCTCCAGCACAGTCCAGAATGAATCTCCCACAGTATAAGCACAGAGGGACTACTGTGCACATGCTACACCTTTTAATGAAACAGCACTCATACGCAGCTGTAACGCTCTATGGGAATAAGACAGATTTTAGCAACATCCAGTTGTTTAGTTTGGAATTCTGCATTATAAATGAGTACATCATTACACCTTACAGAAACAACCAACATGCACTTTACTGTGATTACTAGCCCATGACCCTGTACTGCATGAGTAGCTATGGATGGATGACAGTCTGTCTAGCTGCCTGCATGGTTTAAAATAAATTTTATAAACTAACTTCCAAACAATTGAATTTCTGACAAACAATCTATTCTCAACACTGTTAAAACCTGGACAAATGCATTATTAGAGGCTTTCACTGTCCCAGTCTTTATTTAGGCCTATATTTAATTGATTCATAATACGAAGATCCTAGCTGGAACTAAAATGAGAATTACATTCCATTATTCTACTAAAATTAAGTTATGGGGGAGAATTAAGATCTCATGAATAGTTCATGTTATTAATTAGTCAGGAGAGACTTTTAAACTTTATCTAAAGCACTGAATTTATGAAAGGATGTTAACAGACGCAGCCCCATTTTTAATTGTGCCACGTTTGCAGTCATGAATCATAACCAGTAGAACAAGACAGGGGCTAACCCAAATGAGCAAACGCACATTGAGGGGCGGCTAATTTGTCTTAAAATGTCCCTGCTACTTCACTTTGTCGGATCGATCACAATAATAACTAGTGACTTTGTGGCGCTCTTATGTACCTTTATACAGCGTAGCTAACTGGCAGGTAGTAGCCTGAATGTAAAAAAAAGGAACGTTAGATCCTATGAAAGCTATGAGTTTTCCACCGTAAGCCATTTTGTGGTGTAATTGCCGATTAATTGTACCTGAAAAACAGGCGTATGCATTGGTACTTTTAAAATGGGATCTCAAAGGCCTTGACGGTTTTCTCATTATTTTAAGAAAACTCAAGCAAAGAGATGTTGCTGTTAAATGAGAAATCCCAGTGGAAAATCCATTTAAACTCGCACACCTTATCTATTGGTCTCATCTAGTCCTGCCTGCATTTTGTACCAGCAAATTATATAGCTAAATCCATATGTGTATAGCTTTAGTTCTGGGGTGCCGGAGCCTTAATGATCCTGTCGCCTCATTTACAGATCAATGCAATGGCGCGCTCGCCTCGGCTCAAATAGTCTTTCTAGTGCTGGCTCCTATACCAGATGGTGTAGAAAATGCTAATTATCTTTGTTGTCTTTGACCGGATTTTCCACCCTTTCATATTTCATGGTTGTCTTTGGAAACGAGGTAGGGGGAGTGTTTACCCCATTCAGATGCAATGTAGGGCACGTTTCTCGCAAATGCGACCCGCATCGGAGTTACTACATTAGCCTGCAGTGTAGGCCGCTATTGCGAGGCAATTTAACTTTCTGCTTTGTCATATTATAGCGGCTTCTACAATACTTACGTAATATTTACATTTTACTTTAAATTTATCATATTTGCATCTAATTTTGTATCCTCTTAAATTCCAAGATGATGTTCTCAAATGTAGGCTGCGCTGAAAACCACAAACTACGTCGATCATTTCAATTAGTACGGCATATGTGGACTATTACTGTCTGCTTACCCGAAAACAGAAACCCAGGCAGAAATTTCCGACTTTAAAGTTAGTTCCTAATGAGATTTCAGTGTGCTCACCAGTAGATGGCTACTGCTTCTTGAGAGTAAAGCGAACCAGCTGCACTTCAGACTAACCAAAAATTCAGCTACAAGTGTACGTTTTCCAGTGATTTCAATTATTATTACTACTAATTAAAATTCCCGGTTTACACTACCTATTAAATTTAACATTATAGATTAAATGTATTTTTATGTATGCTAAATCGGAACTTCCCATTTAAAAGCTGCACAGTGATACACGTCATTTTTCCAAAGTTGATGTATAAATCGAAGCAGTGCTGGACTCATCAAAATAATCGTTTGGAGTCGAATCGTTTTAGCGATTAAGCATACAATTCTGTTAACACCGATGATATTAAAATTTATTTTCCGTATAACGCCGAACTATTGTGAGTGTTGCGTATTTGTGCGTGCGTGATTTACCCAAAATATTGAAATGCCAAAATATAATTTTAAAAAGACAGATTTCGATTTATTTATTTAGAAAATCGTTCTTAACCTTTTATATGAAGAATCCATGTCACTAATTAATGCAATCTGAAGCTAAACTGTCTGTTTAAAGGAACTAGGCCTAGGCTATAGGAAGTGTATCCGCTGAACAATGCAGATTTGGAATATAACCATTTTCCATTAATATGGCCTAGTCCTAGACTATTGTATTATTACAATAGAGGTCGTTTGATTACTGATGGGGAAAATCATAAGCTGTATATATATTGTGCAAAATTTTACAATTAACATCTATGGCACGCACTTCTTTGTCATTTCCATAGCAAATGGACGGATTTTTGTGCTATGTTCAACGCAACGTAACTTCATTGGAAATCTAAATTAAATGAACAGTTGAATAAATTGGGAAAGGTGAATATTAAGCATGTATTCGTATTTAGTTTGGACCTACAAAAAATATTTTGGGACAGAATTAAGTAGTCTACTTACAGCGCTGATGTATTGCTGGACAGGTGCGGCAGTTCGGCTGATGGTCAGGTTTCATCGGGGTGTTTCCCGTTACCGCCTTTGTCGGCTCGCACCACGACTGGCCCCCACTGTTCGGACCGCCCGCCCCGTTAAACAAAATGTACTCCAACTATTCAGCAATTGTGGGGTGACTGGGGTGCGACGTATATCGTGACACGTATGCAACACATCGTGAAAGGATGAGATGTAAGAAAGATTTTATTTAAATTGTATAAAGAAAATGAAAGAAATTAAAGAAAAGATGCCATCATTTACAGTAAGACTGACATCGTTAAGGGTACAGTTTCACAACTAAACATCACTTAACTAAAAACATATCTGATCCATATGACAAAAATGATTTTGTCTGATACATGATTATTATCTTCGTAATGAAAGGTAAGGAACTGGAAGGACGGGGGTTCTGCCGATATCGGGGGGGACGCGCCCCCCCATTTCCGACGCCCCTGGAATGCACAAACCTCTCTAAATGTGCCAGTGACAGTGTATCATGACTTTGATATGTGATTGATAAAAGTCGACACTGCATTTTCATTTACATATACGTTTAATATATTTTCCAACAAAGTTCTTGCTGTGTTATATTTAGAAAGAACACGGCTTCCTCTCACGACGCAGTCAAGCAGTCGCAGCACGGAGGTAATAATCGATTCTTGAGCCATTGAAGTCAACCAATCAGGAGCTCCGGCGCCTGTTAAGGTCGCACTTAAGAAGCGCTCCCTTAAGAGATTGTTCGGGAAACACGTAGGAAAACAGAAGCCTTTCGTAAGATCTACCTTTAGAGTCTTCGTGAGACTCATCGTTATCGGGAAACGCACCGCAGTCCAGTGCTGAAGTAGCAAAGCAACGCACGATCAACAGCGCGTTAAAGAAAAGTCCAGAGTCAGTGTTAAACAAAATATCGCTTTACTTTTGTGGTAAACAGGCTTCAACATATCAAACGGCTCAGAAGCAAAACGGACTCAAATTACAGCTACATTGTTACCAAATACAAAAGTATAAAACTTTGGCTATAACACGTATTTGCAAATATGTTGCAACATAAATAATATAAATTAAAACTTTTTAAAAAAATAACCTGTATATAAAACCTATATACATTTACATAACAGCTATTAGACACAAACCCACAATGTGCTGCTTTATATGTACATTTTTACCAGTGTAAACATTCAAATGAAAAAGAAATTGCACAGTTAAACACTGTCCATTGGCCCAAGGCCAAATTGTTATTTAATTTTATTCTAGAGGAACAAAGAATGAAGGAAACTAGATACAGCTGAACAAAATTGGCCGCATGCACAATTAACGAATCCTTTTGCGCGGCGTCAGTTCGACAGGAATCGCTCGAGCCGAATGCGACGCGGAGGGTCCGTTTGGCTTCGCATCAGTCATTCTTCTCTTTACAGCGTAATAATCTGTGTGGGAGGGGGTAAAATGAGATCATTTACAGATACTACAAATACAGCAACATTACGTAATGGAGACTGTAAGTCGAATTTTTCGAGAACGCGCCACACTGGCAATTGATTACGGCAATAAAAGAATTCAGTTATTTTTTAAAAGGTGTATACCTGTCATACGTGCCGTGGCACGAGTTTCCCGAATGGCAGATGACGTTCTTTTGAAAGGGAGGGCTTTACATTTATTTTTTTCAGGGTTGATCTTATCCGAGAAGTTCTCTTGGTTTACTTCACTGTGTTTGGGTAGGGTGGTCTCGGAGCTGCACACGCGGCCCACCATATGGGAGTGCATAGGCACATCCAGTGAGGCGCAGTTATTCTCAATCACGTCCAACATCTCTTCCCCCTTGACTTGCACCGCTTTCCCAATTTGCGATTCCTGGTAGAAGACCGGCGTTGCATTCATCGGGACTTCCTCCCACTTGTACTCCCCAGACAGAGGTGTATCGGTCTCAAAATTAAAGTTCCACCTGCGCCGGTCCCGGTCCGAGAGCTCCCAGAGTTTACATTTCATCTCGCTGTTTAACTGGTCGTGGTCCACCGGTCCGAATAAATTCCTACAAACACCGGTACGGGTATGGAGAGGGAAGGTCCTCCGCGCGACGAGACCATCCAGGGTAGTGCTAGAAAGCTGCACATTTGACATTTTAGTTTTTTGAAGTCCAGCTTCAGCCGGGTGTTTCTGGTACTCTTATAAATCAGTGGCCTTGGACTTCCTGAAGGAGACTCGCCAGTCGCGGATATGTGCTTTTTTGCGGTCTGTTCCGATTGCGGCGTTTAAAAGTGTCTGCCCAGTCTAAGCGACGATCTCGTATTTAAAGTCCGTAAGGTGTGTAAACCCGAATTGGCGCATGGGCGACGCCAGCCATTGGTCTGCCTCTGCCCGGCCATCGAAAGCAGGTCACGCCTTCTGCTCTGAGTGCCTTGGGATTAGTGACTATTTTCGACCCGCTCAGTCTGTGGTTGCCAGGTTGTGAGACAGCATACGCCCTCGATGCACTAGCTAGTTCAAGTTGTGATTTTACAGAATATTTGTTTCCTAATGTGGTTTTCTGACAATTAAATGGTTGAACTTAAAGTTTTAAAAAAGTTGAACTTTTTCCTAATTCCCCATATTCATTTGTTGAAACATTTCCATTAAAAATCTAAATCTTTTCATAGAAGATAAAGAGACCGAATTAAATCGAATCGCTTCAAATGTTTCTGAAAATGACTTATATTAACAAACTGTTAACTGTCGATTGGTTTCGTGATTTTTTTTTTTTACAGAATTCTGAATAGACGTAACCCTGCGCAATCTTTATATGATATATTTAACACGACCCAAAGAATACAAATAGTTATGATTCTAATTAGCCCTAAAATCGTTAACATCTATTTAATATAACTATCATTTTAAAGTAAATCGCGTCATTCGTATTTATGTAATTAGTTATCGCAATAAAGGAAACCTGAATTGTTCAGTTACTATAAAATGTAAATTAAGGGTATATTTCTTTGCGTTACAAGTAGGTTGTACATTTCTATTTCCAATGATAACATCACTTTCTTGGGACCATAAACTGACAGTAAAAATGACTGTCACGATTGTAAAATAAACTAATATAATTCTCAGAGGAAACTCCGCACGTTTTTTGTACGCCTTGAGCCACGTAGTTTTCGATAAAGCCGCACTTAAAGCAACAATGTATTGAAATTTAAGGAGACACAATATCGTTGACGTCAGATACTTATTTATGATTCTGTGATAGCCTAACTACAGTATAGCACCAATTTCTACTTAGATCACATTTGAGGCAGCTTAATTTGTATATATCATATAGGGCAAATCTGGAAGTCAGGGCACAAATTTGGTGGAACTTTCAAGTAGAGTCATCCTCATGAATCTCCCTCCGTTGTTAATCACATTTCCTGTTCAATTACAATAAGCATATTACGCTGTAGGTTTGTTCATGTCCATGTTACGTTTGCTCATTAATTCTAGCATGATTAAATCAAAGTGAGGTACTTTGCTTTTAGTAATTTGGTCATAAAACACATGAACCAGATTACTCCGACATGTAGTCAAAGTTATGCTGGTAACTCATGTCATTTCATCAGCCTTTTGTCATTTCTTATAATTTGTTTACTTGACAGTTGTTTTCAATGAAATGTTGCCCCCTGCTGGTGAGAAATGCGAAGTAGCCGTGGACATACACCTTTCTTAGTTTTTGGTACTTCCATTCGTCTAACCACTTATGCTGGACCCCATCCCAGACAGTACAGAGGAATTAAATACATCGGAGGGCAAATACACACCACATAAAAATATAGATAACTAGATTAATGGCATCGTCAAGGTGGGGCAGGGGGGCCACGGCTGTCCTGATATAATCGCTGCCCCCCTAGTGGCCCCTCTAGTGAATTGCATATGCTGTCAAATATGCTTTATGTAATTCTTTACACGAGGTACCACTCTTTCTTTCCTCACTCTTTCTTGTTTCACTGCTTGGGAGTTTTTTGGTTCCTCTGCTCTGTTGTCATATTTCTTTCTTTCTCTCTCTCTCTCTCTTTCTTTCTTTCTTTTCCCCATTATTAATTTGCCTGTATATATGATGCAGGAATGTACCACAGCACACCCATGTAAAGCACCTTGGGGCGACTCTTGTGAAAGGCACTATATAAAAATGAATTGAATTGAACCCGAGGATACCTGTATGCGATTCTTTAATTCCCATATTGACACTCTCATACATCAAGTTGTCTATATACTACAGCAGCATAATAGAATTCCTGAGATTCACTCAAAATCTTCCACCCCAAGATTTTCAGTGGCCCCAACTGGGCACCCTGTGAAACATTACTCGGGGGTGACAGAGACAGAGAGATGGATGGATGGATGAATGGATGGATGAATAATCCTCTGAAGGTCATGCCACCATCCAGTACCGCCAGATTCAGCCCCAAGCACATGGAGGTGTGCTGCCATGGCTCCTGTTTACATAGGACAGTGAACACAATTTGTTTATTCAGCAGTTGCTTTTATCCAAAGCGACACGCAAGTGGAAGAAAGGTCAGGCAGTCTCTGGAACAATGGGAGCTGGGGGTTAAGGGCCTTGCTCGAGCGTCCATGGTGACATCACTCTGCCAACACCGGGATTTGAAGCAGTGACTTTCCAAGCATAGGCACAGCCCCCCCCACCCCCCCCCAATGAATTCCCAGCACAATCTTTACGACTCCAGTTTTTTGTCGTAAACAACAATGAAAAATGTATTAAAAGGGTAAAATATTTCCATGGAGCAATATTTTACTTCCAGAATAAGAAGAGAGTACACAATAAATTCTTCTATACTAATTCTTCTGTCAAAGTACTGCTTAATGTCACAGACGTAACCAAAGCATTACCCAGGGCTCCCACTGGGTTGCCTTTCGGTTTGCTCTGTACTGATAGTAACACCTGATATTTCATGTGCAGTACGATAGGGGTGGGCCCTGCACAGAGTCTGCCCTCTGTACTTATATAGCACTGACCCTCTCCTTTTAAATTTCAGGACCTGTGGATCTTCTGTCAGAGATAACATCATTGTATTATGTGTGGCTCCAGAACCAGTATCCAATTCAGACTTATTAGCAATGGCTTGTTCATCCATTATGTCTGAGCAACATCTGGCGCCCCTGGCCGTTCACTATAATATGTATATCACAATACGTGCATGGATGCCATAGACACAAAAGAGCCCCCACATGCATACAGGCAGCTATTCCTGTCAGCTCACTACAGAACCTCAGGCAAATATACCAACAATAGGGTGCATTTCCTTTTGTGGTCTTAGTGTCAATACAATGCAGCACAAGGCAAGTACTTGCTTGCAGAGAGTCATGCAAATCGCACGGAAGGGAGGGTGCTTTAATAAGCAAGGGACTTATGCAGGAAGTGCGACATGGTGACATTGGGCTTTGGTACCCCTGCCCCTGCCCTTAATTCCCTTTGTCTGTGGTGCAAGATATACATGCCAAGTTTTCCATGTCCCACATCTCACTGTGGATGGGTCTCCTCCCTCTAAAGAACAAGCAAGCAGCATGTCTGCATGTAACCAGCTTCAGATTCAGTGAATAAACCATTTAGCACTGAGAGAATTAAACACTCAATTGCTCCATTATGTCCAGCCTAGTGAATTCAAATGCAATAATATGTAAATTATCATATCTTTTATTCTCACACATTTGAAAGGAAATTTTTGATTCGATTTATATAAAATTTCTGTATAAATACAAATAAAACTAAACAAATCACACCTAAGCTTAGTCAGGATGTATAAGTTACAAACAGACGCAGTTTACAGGCTTCAAAACGAACATCATGTTGGCGTCTCACTTGTCTGCACTGCTACTGGGGCGTCAGGTGCCCTGAGCATGACATCACAGCGGTGTGGAGTAAGCCTGTGCCTTGTTCTGGCTGAGCTCACCTGTGCTGCATTTCCTGCGTAAGATAGGAGCGTACCGTGCAGGGCCGCAGGTCAGCAGCTCAGGCGGAGCAGTGTGGGAGTTGACAGCGAGGTGCACAGGCATGCCCAAGGAGGTAGAGGACATCCCGCTGGTAGGTGCTGCCCTCACCTCGCCTGCGACACATTTACAGACCTCATCCTTTCAGGTTTTCATCTGCTGTTTGTACAGTTTCGCATTAAATCAGGTGGTACAGTAACAAGCAGCCCACATTACAGCGGCTACCCGTTGGCAGTGTCTTGCTGTATGAAGGTGCTTGGTTCTTATTATTCTCAGAGAACTAGACCAGTAAAGCATGTTTGAGCAAACTGATGGTGGGTTAATTCTAGCATGTAAGACTTGTCCTGGAAGTATATGGAATATACAAATAAAGTATCAAAATATTAAACTATCACAGATTAGTACACAGATGTGTAGATTTTAAATGACCCGTTTTATGGCTAGTTAGTTCTGAAAATTCCTGTCTACCTCTGCTATGATGTTGTCTGACTATGCTTACCTTGTATCAATGCTCCTGTACTTGGATATGCTTGGATGGTCAGAGATCTGTGTAAAGACCACGCCGGCACTCCTCAGCACTCCACACTGCGTTTTAGGTTAGAGCTGTGTGTCTTACTTTCCATTGTGAGGTGTCTGTACATGACTGAATGTTATTTCGCGAAGGGAAATTGCAGCCGACATATTAGTGTGTTTTGTGAGTTACAGTCGGACTAAAAGTGTCCATGCTGCTCATGAAACTGGCTGATGAAGCTCTTGAAAACAGGAAGCAATAGAAATATTACATAATCTGGTGTCAATGCATAAATGTTTTGTAACATCCATGTGTATGATAAGCTGAATATGGCTTGGGGCACTTAACACTGGGTGAGGTCACAATCTTCGAATCACAGACACACGTGAACCTGTCCCAAACATTTTATCTTCAACCACAGATTCAACTCAACTCTTAAATTGAGCATGCTGCATGTGAGGCCTCACACACATCCTGTTATGCTCCACAGTTCTATAATCTTAAAATCCACAGCAAGGGTAGGCAACCCTGATCCTGTAGTGCTGGTACCCAGCAGGTCTTCCATCCTACCTGGTCTCTGATGAACCACAGCTGATCTCAGGCAGACAGAAACTCATCAGGTAGGATGGAAAACCTGCTGGGTACCGGCACTCCAGGATCAGGGTTGCCTACCCCGATCTAGACACTAACTGCTTCTCTATGATTTCGTACAAATTAATCATTTATAATTGTCTGCTATTACCAGCAGACAGACAAAACCTGAAGGTTGCTGGCTCACATCCCAAAAGGCCATAAACCTGTTATAGTCATTTTGGTCAATGAAGCCTTAAGCGTCAAGCTTTCTGCATTTTTTTGTATCATGGTCTTTAACAAAATATTGCCATCACATAAAGAATTTTATTATTGATACATTAAATGAAAGGTAATGTTAAAAAGTCTAAACTAGTGATTCACAGAAATAATAGGCTTGATAGGGCTTATATATTCATAGTTACAGCTGTGCAACTACTTAATAGCAGGACACTTCAGAAACAAAAACTTTGGAAACATTAACTTCAGAAACGAAAACTTTGGAAACAATAACTTCAGAAACGAAAACTTTGGAAACATTAACTTCAGAAACGAGTCCACAGCAACATGTTTCTCGCTGGAACATATTTTTTTTTAAAAGAAATGCCTTTAAACCTTTTCTCTGTAATGTGTCTATAACTCTTTATTATTCTTGTTTTTATTTAGAACATTAATTCTGTATTATTATCATAACATATACAGAATACGCACATAGATACAAATGGAGTCGTGTATATATATGTACGTCATGTTGCTATAATAGACTATAATAATAATGCCACTTAACAATTATTATTATTATTATTATTGCATGCGACGTGTAATAATATTAATCGAATAAATCATATTTGTCTTTTTATTATTTTCTTATGTCCTGATTCTGATAATCACCCAGGTGTCTTTAGTTTTATGGTGCAATCCATGCCTTGTTTGGTTAATCGCTTTCACATTCAGTCTGTCATCTGCTCTCTCACGCAAAATGGGATGCAAACAAATTTCCCAACTCATCTGGAAAGGCTTTGTGAAGAGTGAGGTTCTTTGCATGTATGTAAAAAGGGAGTGAAAGGAGCCTGGCCGCTTAAACAAGCCGAGCGCTTTGCTCTGCTTTACATAAGCAGCGAGGCTCCTGAGGGGGAAAGTGTGGCCATGGTATGACTGTTTTTCACTTGTTCATTTAATGGGTGCTTGTGGTAAATGTTCATTTAATGATACTGACAATGTGGCTTTGCTGTGTGTGTGTGTGTGTGTGTGTGTGTGTGTGTGTGTGTGTGTGTTGTGCCATCAGGGTTTGGTCCAGCAACAACAGTTCTGCAGAAAATGTGGGAAGATGATGACTCAGGAGCGGGACAGGCCTGCACAGACCATCGTGTCTGAGGGGCACCAGGAGACTGTGGGACGGCTCCATTACTGACCATTCGAAGATAGATAGATACCCTTTTACCCGGCTGCCATTTTCAGAGGGTCTTACTACCACAGTGCAGCAATGCACACACAAACAATCGCCAGGGCGTGGCTACCATTGCCAGCCACCGAAGGTTATCACACTCAGGCATCGATGGCTGGCTGCTGATTCGCCGTTTTGAAAAAGCCACCAGTAGGAGCAGCACGGTGTCCGTGGGATGCTAAATGGATGCTGAAAGGATCGAAAATGATTACCGGGTTACTTTTATTGCCCCTCGCTAGACTATAAACTATACAGTCCCTTCTGTGAATGAGCACTAGCTATTCTCGGAATATAGTCACACTTATATTCACACTGCAATACAGCCGCATTTACCGGATTATTTATACCAATGGTTGCCAAACATCGTCTGTACATCTACGAATCATTGGTCAGCTTTTGAAACGCTAAATTCTCAGAGTGGGGGTGTTGTTAAAACATGCTAATGGATTGCTACCAATAACATTTGTCAAACTTGTTTTATCATATTTGGAAAATCTTCTCACAAACCCTCCCAAATATTTGGCAACCTCCTGGGGGGGAGTGGGGGGTGGCACCCATAAAACCACTGATTTATACCATTGTTTCACATTTGCATTCCCTGCCTCAGACCAGTGTGTGTGTGTTTTGTCTGTGTGTGTGTGTGTGTGTGTGTGGTCATGTTAGATTGTGGGGACCATTTTTTCGATCCTCACAAGGGGAAACTCAATTTTGTAAAAGTCTGTGAGTGCGATCAAAGAAAAACTAAAATTTCAAAAGTCTTGTATTTTGCTTCATTGCTTATGGTTAAGGTTTGGGCTAAGTAGGGGTTAGGGGTATCATGCCCCCACAAATATATGAATACAAATGTGTGTGTGTGTGTGTGTGTGTATATATATATGTGTGTGTGTGTATATATATATATATATGTGTGCGCGTGCGCGTGTGTGTGTGCGCGTGTGTAATTGCTCATTTGCCCCACAGAGCAGTGCCAGGGTGCAGCTGCTTCTCTCTGCTGCGTGAGGGGACGGAGAGGATGGCGCTCAGCCAGAGGAAGGGCGAGCTGCGGGACGCCAGCTGCCGCACCGCCGGACACGTGGGGGACATCGACTTCACAGGCTCCAATAAAATGCGGGGGAAGGTACCACATCACCAGCCGTGGCAGCTCGTAAGCCAGAGGGCAACACAAAAACACGAGACAAACACTGGGATGAAATAATCATAAAGAATGACCGTGACCCCTGACTGCTGTCCTTAACAAGCCCCCGGAATCTGCCTTCTGACTTGCCTTGCTACCTACTGGCCGCTCCAGTGCAGGCTATCATGCATACATACAGTAGTACTGCACTGACGGTACGCCTGTAACGAGTTCAGTCAGTACAGCGCAGTATGCGCGGGGAGAATGTTGCAGAGGCTACCCAGCACCCCAAATCACAGGCAGAGGCTTCTGCCAACGTCACATATAGATTATTGTGGGCTTGTGATGCTCACCAGAATGAAACACGGAAAGCCCCCCCCCCATTCTGAGATATGTTACAGAGTGTTTTACCCCGTTTGCTGATATAAAAAATCAGCATAATTAAGCAAAACCGTATAATTAGGAAAATTAGTGACAGTCCATCTTCATTCAAAAGTCCCTGCAACACTGAAAATAATTGGTTTGTTTACATTTTGTTGTTGTTGTTATATTAAAAGTGTTTAAAGCTAAGCTGCTTGCAGTAAAATTCTGCGGCTCCAGTGGTTTTCAGTCTCTTTTCAAAAGCGAAAGTAGCTCTTCGCGCTATTTGCTTGCTGAGCCCCGTATTAGGGGCAGCTGGATTTCGCTAAAATCTGTGGCCACGGAGTCTGTGATCAATCAGCAGACCTGCTCTGCGTGGGTCTTCTCTCCGGATCGCTGATTCCAGTCTGGAGTCTATGATTGTTGTCATGATTTTTTCATCATATTAAATACTGCTTTCATAAAGAATGCTGTCAGGGCTCTGCTGGTGACGTGAATTCAGCTGTGATGAGAGGAAGATGACTGTTCCTGGACTCCTAACCCTGCTATCGCTGTGACAGTTTGTGCGAGTGCGCTGCTCCACGGACCCTGCCCTCATCTATCAGCTACTCACGGAGCAGTGGGGGCTGGCCCCTCCCCACCTCGTGGTGTCCCTGGTGGGGGGGGATGAGCTGGCACAGATGAAGCCCTGGTTGAGGGACACCGTCAGGAAGGGGCTGGTCAAAGCCACCCAGACCACAGGTTAGGGGAAGAGACTCACTCAGACCGTTCGTCCTGCTGGCTTCAGCTCCCTCTGTCTGACCTCTCCATAGATACTCGCTTAAATTCCTTTTCTCAGATCTGTTTTTATGTGATATTCTCTGTCTTTCACCTCACTTATTTACTTAATAACCAGAGGAAATGCCAACAGTGAAACTGCCCAAAATGTCTCTCATTGTCCACATTCATGATGAATGCGGAGGAATGATTTGAACTTCTGAATATTTGGCTCCCTAAGGTGCTTGGATCCTCACCAATGGCCTGAGGTTTGGCATCACCAAGCATTTAGGACAGGCAGTGCGAGACCACTCCCTTGCCAGTACCTCCTCAAAGGTCCAGGTGGTGGCCATCGGCATCGCCCCCTGGACCATGATCCATAACAGAGATCTGTTGCTCTCCAGCAAGGTGATATCAGCATTTTGTGTGCACCCTTGTGAATCAGCCTTGGATGGACTTGTGTGAAACCGGATAGTACTGATGTGTCTGTATGAGTAGACAAATGTAGACTTATCAAATCTAGAGTTTTCATGACATAGGTTGTAACTCTGAACTTATGCTGAACTATTTAACCTTAGCCTGACCAACCAGCGGCGTACCCAACAGAAGACCTGCCTCATGGAACAGTGTATTGCCTAGACTGTCACCATTCCCATTTTGTCCTGGTGGAGGAAGACTTGCAGAGACCAGGCAGTACAAGTGAGATGATGGTCAAACTGCTGACTTACATCTCCCAGCAGCGCACTGGATATGGGGGTGAGCATGTGTCAATATGAGTGTGTGCTTCAGGGATAACCGTTTCATTATTATCAATGTGTGGCACATCTACATGTCTCTGGCTAGGGACTGGAAGCTTTGAGATTCCGGTGTTGTGCTTACTGGTGCACGGAGAACCAAAGATCCTCCAGGTCAGTATTTTTATTCACAAAAACAAAAAGTGGCTTTGGTGTAACCTGTGAGTGTTCTCAAACTGTATTGTGTGTCCACCTGCAGCGGATGTACAAGGGGATTCTGAACTCAACGCCCTGGCTGATCCTGGCAGGCTCGGGGGGCGTGGCCGACATCCTAGTGACACTAATAAACAAAGGATTCTGGGACACAGAGACCGTGCAGGAGTTGCTGCTAGACACCTTCAGCACAGGCTTGGACAGCGCAGACATGTCTGCTTGGATCAGACTGGTAAGGCATCCGGCTCTTCGCTTGGATCAGACTGGCAAGGCATTCGGCTCTTCACTTGGATCAGACTGGCAAGGCCTTCAGCTCTTCACTTTCCATCACAAAAACAAAATTTTGTTGTTGCTTTTCATTTAGATTCAGAAGATTGTAGAACATGGACACTTGTTGACAGTACATGATCCAGAACAGGAATGCTCTGATCTTGACACTGTCATCCTTAAGGCGTTGGTTAAGGGTGAGTAACATTGCTCCTGACATTGTTCTATGTGGTCAAAACTGACCAACAGTATTTATGAAGTGTCATTTCAATTACCTACCAATCACAATTAGTCAACACTGCAACATTTCTTTCTCTTGCCCATTACTGCCCAACTGCATGTCAGCTTGCAAAGCGCAGAGCCAGGAGGCACAGGACTACTTGGATGAGCTGAAGTTAGCAGTTGCCTGGAATAGGGTGGACATTGCAAAGAGTGAGATCTTCAATGGTGATGTGGAGTGGAGGGTAAGAGTGATTTTTTTCTGTTACTCTTATATGTAACCTTTCTAAGTCTCTTTAAACATTGCAACAGGAGATACTATTCCAACAGGTAACAGATTCTCTGTATGTGTTGCATACTTGGACAATAAGGTCTGATTCTGCTACTGATTCCAACAGGCATGTGACCTGGAGGAGGTTATGATGGATGCCCTAGTTAATGACAAGCCAGATTTCGTGAAACTCTTTGTTGACAATGGAGTAAACCTTGGGGAGTTTCTCACGTACGGCCGGCTGCAGGAGCTGTACTGCTCGATATCAGAGAAGAGTTTGCTCTACTTCCTGCTGAAAAAGCACCAAGAGAAACAGCTCCTGCTAGCTACAGCTCGGACCCCCGGGCCCCTGCACAGCGAGCCGGGGGAGCGGCAGCCACGCTTCACTCTGCACGAGGTCTCCAAGGTGCTTAAGGATTTCCTCCATGACTCCTGCAAGGGCTTCTACCAAAAATTACCCACTGTGAGTAGGCCAGACTACGGAATGGATTTATGAATCATAGATGATTGGGTTACAGCAATAACTTTCTGCCAAAAATCACTGCATGCTGGAGGTAGATATTAGCAGTTAGCCATCCACTCAAAGATCATTGACTATCCACATTTGGTTTTACGATCATCTTGCATGCTTCCATGCTGCAAGTAAATGCATATAAGTTGAGTTGGATTAAAAAAAAAGTTTGATAACAAATAAGCGCACTCATGAATGATTTGTCTCAGGAAAAGGGGAGCAAGAGCTTGCTTTCTCATGGACCCAAGAACCTCCCTGACCTGGAGAAGCACTGTGAGCATCCTTGGAGGGACCTGTTCCTGTGGGCTGTGCTGCAAAACCGACAGCAGATGGCCTACTACTTCTGGGCCATGGTGAGCCGGAGCCAGTGCCAGATAATTCACCACAATTCAGATATTTTAAGCTGCCAAAGCTGTAGCATGCGTAAAAGCGGGTGGATCATAGCGCATCACTTGGACATTTGGTGGGCATCCTGATTCTGCCAAGTTCGATGTGTTCCTGGATCAACAAGGATCAACAAGGGAGTGTCACCTCTTTAACAATCACAGGCTTCAGTGTATGACCCCCCCACATTGCTACATCTTTTCTCATTTTCAAGTTCAAGGTTTCCAGCCATTAAGCTGGAGGCTGTGTGTGCCTCAGCGGGCAGAGCCCCGTGCCTGTGATTGGAAGGCTGTTGGTTCAAGCCTTCTTGTTATTATTATTATTATTATTATTATTATTATTATTATTATTATTATTATTACTATCATCATCATGAAAAAAGACGCACCCTTATATTGCTCTGTAAACTGCAAACTTTGCAGGTAAGCATATTCCAATGTTTTGTCTGTGTGTTTCTATGACATGTCCCTTAACAAACGGCATACAAAATAAAACAGCTACTTTAGAAATCTGTTGACCTTGCCACTTAACAGAAATCACTGGTTTTAATTAATGTGGTGATGTCATACAATCAGGACTGTGATTGGTTAAAGAAGAGAAATTTAAGCCCCTCCCTTATTGACCCTAGGAGACATCGAACTCGGCAAAATCAGGATGTGCAACATTTGGAAACGTCACTCATATTTAATAACATGCTGATAGGAGAATATAAAGAGTGAGAAATACATTTTTTCTAAATTCCTGAAACTGCATTAGTCTTTTTAAAGACAAGGTCAATGTTGAGTTATAAGCAGATGTGAAACATTTTTCCTCAAGCTGGATGTTGTCTTTCCAAGGGCCCAGAAGCAGTTGCAGCAGCATTGGCTGGCTGTAAGATCCTGAAGGAAATGGCCCACCTTGAGTCAGAGGCTGAGTCAGCACGCAGCATGAAGGAAGCCAAATACGAGCAGTATGCACTCGGTAAGAGAGAGCGCAGCATGAAGGAGGCCCAGTACAAGTAGTATGCACTCGGTAAGAGAGAGCGCAGCGTGAAGGAGGCCCAGTACAAGTAGTATGCACTCGGTAAGAGAGAGCACAGCGTGAAGGAAGCCCAGTATGAGCAGTATGCACTCGGTAAGCGGGAGCGCAGCGTGAAGGAAGCCCAGTATGAGCAGTATGCACTCAGTAAGAGGGAGCGTAGCGTGAAGGAGGCCAAGTACGAGCAGTATGCACTCCATAAGGGACAGGGCAGCATGAAGGAAGCCCAGTATGAGCAGTATGCACTCGGTAAGAGAGAGCGCAGCGTGAAGGAAGCCCAGTACGAGCAGTATGCACTCGGTAAGAGAGAGCGCAGCGTGAAGGAGGCCCAGTACGAGCAGTATGCACTCAGTAAGAGGGAGCGTAGCGTGAAGGAGGCCAAGTACGAGCAGTGTGCACTCGGTAAGAGAGAGCGCAGCGTGAAGGAGGCCCAGTACGAGCAGTATGCACTCAGTAAGAGGGAGCGTAGCGTGAAGGAGGCCAAGTACGAGCAGTATGCACTCCATAAGAGACAGGGCAGCATAAAGGAAGCCCAGTATGAGCAGTATGCACTCGGTAAGAGAGAGCGCAGCGTGAAGGAAGCCGAGTTTGAGCAGTATGCACTCGGTAAGAGGGAGCGTAGCGTGAAGGAGGCCCAGTACGAGCAGTGTGCACTCGGTAAGAGAGAGCGCAGCGTGAAGGAGGCCCAGTACGAGCAGTATGCACTCGGTAAGAGACAGCGCAGCGTGAAGGAAGCCCAGTACGAGCAGTATGCACTCGGTAAGAGAGAGCGCAGCGTGAAGGAGGCCCAGTAC
>JAAGVU020000008.1:240144-254832 GCA_011763525.2 Mormyrus iriodes | reverse complement strand
CGGTCACGCGACGGGGTGACACTGTATCCCCGCAGCTCCGGTTCTGCACGGTCACGCGACGGGGTGACACTGTATCCCCGCAGCTCCGGTTCTGCACGGTCACGCGACGGGGTGACACTGTATCCTCACAGCTCTGGTTCTGGGGATTCCATTCCTGCTCTTGGCTTTTTTATTTGACTGTGCACCCCATGTTTGCTTGGGCGTCTTCCCACAGCCCAAAATGATGAGGTTAGTTGAACTGGTGTCTCTACATTGCCCATAGTATGTGATTGTATGAATGTGTGTGTGCCCAGTGATGGACTGGCATCCCATACAGGGAGTCCCTGCCCTGTGCCTGGTGATGGACTGGCATCCCATCCAGGGAGTCCCTGCCATGTGCCCTGCGATGAATTGGCATCCCATCCAGGGAGTTCCTGTCTTGTGCCCTGTGCTGCCTGTGCCCATCCAGGGAGTCCCTGCCCTGTGCCCTATGATGAGCTGGCATCCCATCCAGGGAGTCCCTGCCCTGTGCCCTATGATGAGCTGGCATCCCATCCAGGGAGTCCCTGCCCTGTGCCCAGTGTTGCCTGCGATAGGCTCCAGGCTCACTAAGACCCTGTACTGGATAAACAGCTCTGGAAGGTGCATAGATATATTGATGAATGCAGGTGCAATAAAACAGCCACAGTGGAAAAAGCTGCAGAACAGCCACGGCCAAACATACAGCCTCTCTGAATGGCGCTCATCTCCTGCCTACCCGCCATTTATGTTTGGCATTAAGTCGTGTCCTTTTGGCCGCCACACTTTCCCCACCGCAGGAATTGCCTTCCACACCGACGTGCTGCATCTCCTCCATAGCAGTCGCTCTTAGACCTGATGGTTTTTCCCTCCTCATATGACATGTAAGACACTTTATTTGGGCCACTGCCTTCTGATCTATTTCCTCCACTGTGTCTGACTTCTGTGGTGCTGCTCTTGCGATCTTTATTGAAATGTCACACTTATTTAGCCTCAGTTGCAATCCTATAGCTGCAGCCTCTAGACCAGCATCTCACGTTCACTGACTCACTGTTAATAGTACATCCATTTATGCGCCCTGCTAGTACCGCTTTTGTGTGTAGAGGTTTATTTCTTCAAAAGAAGCAAAATGCTACAAATTAGCCCTGCAGCATATTTCGGTTTCATAAGTGCAGATGTTCTGTTTCAAGGTCCTTCCTCCTGAAGATGCATAGCTCTGTAATGTCAGTGTAACAGTATAATAAATAACAGTAAAAGTGCTCGACAGTGACGTTACCAGGTGCTGAGCAGCCTTAGCACAGATCTTAGATTGACATGTATAAGGCTACAGCTCAAATTGCTGAACTAGTCATGTAAATAGAATAACGATTTAAAGAAATTATTGTTTCACTCTGCTCTTTATTACATTATGGTGATGTATCGGGACAGGTTTTTAAAAGATATAGAAGATAAAACAATGTTACCGTTTCTGAAATGGTAAATCTTACACACGTGGATGTTTTGACGTTTTTAGTGAGAGCACGGCTGGGCGCCTCAAAGCAGGGCCGCACAAAGATACGTCAGGGCCCCTGAAGAATTCTACCGAAGAGGCCCCCGCCTTCTCCAAATCGAAGCTACCCTCATACACACTGGCAGGACAACCCGTATCTGCCCCCTGACTCACAGCGATGGCTCGGGGCCGTGCCCCTGGAGCACCCCCTGCTGGTGGTCACAATGCAGGCTGACCTCGCAGCGCACCAGCAGGCAGTCATCCTTCACATACTGCCGCTCCTGCAGCGCCTGCAGTGGCATGAAGGTGACGTAGCCAAAGCCCTTGGGATTGCGGAGCAGGACGGGCCGCTGAAAGGCGTAAATCTCTGGGATGGCCTCCATCACCTCCTCGTGGTGCTGATCCTCCATCTGGTCCAGGATGGCCAGTCGGATGGTGCCCTGCAGTGGCCAATGGAGCTGGCTGTCAAACTCACCCTGCATGGTGTGCACGAACAAGGAAATGTAGTTTGCCCAGCGGGGGGCGCTAGGCGCCTGCAGGTGCATGCGCAGACACAGCTTATATCCTGGCCGGCCAGTGTAAAAGCTGGGACTGTGGATGACCACGGGCTGACTGGCCTCCTGGCTGCGCAAGTGTGCAGAGAATCCTTCCACGCGCCACACGTAGATTCCCTTGCACTGCTGGGCCTCCAGGTCCTGCAGCAGCTCCTCCAGAGACCGCAGGTGCCTGCGCAGCTCCACCAGTCGGGCAGCCTGCATTTCATTGCTGATGCTTAGCTCCCTCAGCTGCTGGTCCTGCAGCACCAGCCTGCTGGCCAGCTGCTCTGCCGTCTCACGCAGGTTCACTCTTTCCTGGAGGCATTTGCAGGCCAGCCCACCTCTGGCTCCGCCTCTGCCATCAGAGGGCGCCCCTGGTGGATTCTGGGTCCCATTGAGGCTCTGACTGCGCAGGTAATCTGCCATGTAGCGCATATGCAGCTGCGTGAACTCCTGCATGTGCTGTGCCAGGTTGCTGCGTTGCATCTGTGATGCAAAAGGAGACAATTCGGCACAAAGAGTCAAGTTAAGTGGGTTTTACTGTCATCCAGCCATATACAAGCATGGAGCAACAGAAGATGAAGAACCCCAAGCCAGTGGTGCATGCAGACATGTGACCAAAAGACAGATTTACAATAATCTAAAACATGCACAATACAGGACAATGCAACACAAGGGGCTGCAGTCAAGACTGTATACATGGTGCCTGAATGTCTGTAAAAAATAGAAGTTAAGCCACCATCAGAGATAGATATGTAGGACACACCTTCTCCCGACAGCCAAAGTGTCTGAAGGGGCAGGCGGCTGGAGCCTTCACACAGTCTGTGTCACAGTGTGATGACAGCTGAAGAAAAGGAAGATGTGAAACGTACCACTCAGGGTCTTCCAGCATTTATGTCCTAGAGTGTGTTCTTTTGCTGACATTAGAAAGACCACAAAGGGCTTCACTTGGTGGAAGAGCATAGGAGCACCACTACACCGCACTGAAGCTGTGGGAGATGCAGGTTTACTTCTCACCTGGTCGCGAATAAGCTCCATGCTGCAGTACTTACACGCCACACTAGCCAGGGGGCAGGACTGTTCATGAACCTAGGGAAAGACAAGCAGACATCAACTAGGTAACATTGAGGCCAGGACTGCATTATGGAAACCGTACGTATTTCTTAATAGCCACTAGGACATCATATGTAGGAGGCACCTTTGTCTCCGCGTAAATGAACGTCTGTATGCAGTTCGGGCATGAGACCAGGCGTCGCGGACATTGATGTGCCGTGTGGACCTCCAGCTGGCTCTTCTGCACTGACTCCTGGCAGAGTGGGCACAGGGTCACAGCAAACTGACAGCGCTCCTTGTGATCCTGGGCAGTAGAGGCAACCGGACATCAGCCTGGAACACTGAAGGGAACAGAAGCGGGCGGCTCACAATGAAAGAGTGGGCTGTGCCCACATCGTACGTCAAGCTGGCGGAGCTCCATCTTGTGGTCACAGCCGGCGTTGGGGCACAGCACAGTGAGGGAAAGGATCTCACGCTTTGCAAAGTTGTCTGGGAAGAGCTGATCCTCCTGCAGAAGCGCATTGTCAACTGGGCATTTCTGACCCGAATCCCTGAAGGTAGAGACACAAGCAGACAGGGTGGATGAGTCGGGGGAGACGTACAGCTGTATAGGAGCACACCCATGCAGCAGAATTTGCACACCCGCCTTCCCGGCTGCCAAGCAACGCACCGGATGGACTTCTCTATGCAACCGCGACAGAAGCGGTGGCCGCAGGGTGTCTGCACCGCCGCTCGCAGGGCCATCAGGCAGATCGGACACTCGTACTTGCTGTTGAGGGGCGGGTCGAACTCCACGTCATAGCCCTGCTGGTCTGCCTCCCCCAGTAAGCTGCCATTAAGGCTGCAGGAGGCGAGGAGGATAGCAGAGCTCCTGCTGGGACTGGAGCCAGAAGGTATCTCTTTTTCCATGGCAGCAGTGCAATTTGATGGCTCTGCCACAAAGGAGGTGCCCTGCACACCGTCGCTCTCATACCACGATGAGGCATACAAGCCCCAGAGTTTCTGAGTGGTTGTCATAACACTGAAAAACAACACCACCACTGTGAATCAGACTTTTCATACAGCTGTTGTCTCTTCAGTGGAACATCCCGCTTAATAACTCTGCGGGGGAAAAGAAACTATTGCTGAGAAAAACCAAATCCTTCAAACAGCCTTCAATTTTCAAAACTAGAATTTATTTATGTGGCCAAAGAATTTCAAGTTATTTATTGGATTTACGTGAAAAATGAATTACAATTATAAGTTCTTGGTGTACATTTTCATTCATATTTTCCATGCGCGTAAAGTGCAGTTCAACATTTCCTCTGTCAGAACCAGGAAGAGCACTCATGCAGCACAAGCCAAGAGGAAACTACAAAGCTAGTCGTTCTTTAATGATATAGTACAGGTTATTACATTTTCCTATAACAGATATTAATTTCGCTGAGACCAGAAAATGAAAGACGTTCTTACTACAGAGTCATCAACGAATTAAGGCGATCACATTTATATACTTCTTGGAATAATAGTAATGAGTAACTAGGTCTTTTTCGGCGAAAGTCTGAAGCATTGACAATGTTATATGAGACGTAAGTAATAGGCTCTATCCCAGCTCTTGTGTACTCCTCAATATTTGGGCCAATTAGATATCAAAAATAATTTGAGAATACAAAATTCGGCTGCGTCAAACGAGATAGATAAATAAGTTAGTGTTTTGTTTTTACATAAACTGATATCGGGTCATTCTGGGATAACTGCATTTTGTCCATCAGCAGGCGTTACAAGACGGCGCAAAGTTGTATTACGTAATTCATCGTATTCAAGCTGAGGTTCTAATAGCTCTTGTACGGACACGAACCTGCTTAAAATAATTGCCCTCACTGGAAAGAGCCTGCATGCGCCATTTACCCCGGAGATGTCACATACCGCACGCGGAACTTCCCTCTGATCCACAAGTTATTGAGAAGTTAAACTGATCTAGTTGCCCTGTTAAAATGATGTATCCATTCTAAAAGGTCCATTTGCATGTTTTTTTCTTACCTTAAATACGACGCCGTTTCTGAATTGTGAATAGGGTGTAAGACATGTGTTGCCCTGCAGGTTATTAATCATACAGCCGGATACCGCAGTAAGACGCCCTGAAAAAAATCGCTTTCATTAGTCGCTTCGTAGAAGTTTTATTCCTTCCCACCCACTGTGACATTTTGATAACTTGGGTGACACATAAAAGAAGTTAATATGATACACGTAGGCCTGCAGACGCTCCCTGAAAAGATGCCGCAGAAACGCGTTTCCCACCGGCGTCATTTCGCCAGCATGGGCGCATCAGACATTACGGGACCACTGTCGCTCTCAGAAAGCAAACAAGAGCAGCCAACTTTCTCAGCTGGAAAGCCCAGGCTAAATGGAACTTTAGATAATAACCAAAGGCGCAACTTCAGTTTGAACATTTGGAGGGTTGAGCTCCCGACCCATTCATCATGACAATATGATTATTTGGGGGGGGGGGGGTGGGGGGTATATTGGTCGGTCTGATTATTAGTTGGGTTACAGCCCTGTTTCTGATAGCCATTTTCCCAATTAGTGCAAGAACACAAATAAAAAATACGAATTCGGTGTTTCACATATGCAACGGGGGTGTTTGTTGCTGTAGCACCAAAACAGAAATTAGCACAGCATCCACATCGCTCACATACACGTTACGCTAGTTGTACTGGAGGACAGCAGGGATGCACGTATGTATTTTGCAAAAATAAAATACGACCATGCAGCTACTTCCCTAATTCAGTAAATAAATTGTGACCAGTTCATGGAAGTAGAACTCCACATATCGACAATCAAAGTTTCCTTATTTGGTATACACTCATTCGCAAGCCATTACGATTGGCATTCATTATTAAAAAAATAATTACCATACTTTAAAATCTTACTGGTGTATTTAGTATCACCATCGACATTGTTAGTTCCAAAAGCGCAGGCAGCAGTGATTAGTACGAAGCGCCTGTCAGATCTGACAGCGCAGACCATCAGGTTACGTCACCTGGTTTCGCGATTCGTGCGCAGGCGCAGATGTGATGTCGCCTGGACTAGTTTCCCGAGGGGTTTTTTTGTTTGTGGTGCGTCGGTACGTTAAGGGTTAAGCATCGTGCTCTTACCTGCTTACAGATGTTTGCGTTGTTCTTACGTCCCCGCAATTCAGGGGCGTTTCGGGCAAGAAAGAAGAACAACCTATTAATGCAGCCCGAGTCGGGTGGGTCACCGCTTCTCCGGGGGGTATCATACGGACGCCGGTGCATTTTAACAGCTTATTAATGCTGCAGTTACGGGACCCTCGCTGGTGCAGCTCGAGTCGGGTGGGTCACCGCGTCTCCGGGGGGTATCATACGGACGCCGGTGCATTTTAACAGTTTATTAATGCTGCAGTCATGGGACCCTCGCCGGTGCAGCTCGAGTCGGGTGGGTCACCGCTTCTCTAGAAATAAATCATTTTTGCCCATAAAACCCAGAGTTTGTTTGGTCTCATCGATTAGCCTGTCGATTAGCTAATATCTAAGATCTGATCATGTTTTTTTCCTGCCGATTGCGTTTCAGGAATTCCTGCCAGCTCCACCCTAACCGAATGTTATGCCAGCTCAAAGCCTTGGGTTTAACATATGGTAAAAGAACATGTGGGTGTGTGATTCTTTAATGGAGGGCCATTACACTGCAGCCCAACGTAGCTTAGCTCTTTCCCTGTTCCACCATAGATGATTCAGCTCAAGAGCTGTGTGGTTTTTAGCACAAAGCATTGAATCAGGTGTGTTAAATGAGTGGAAACCCAAAAATGTGCAGGGCTCTGGCCCTCCAGGACTGGAGTTTGACATCCCTGCTTTAATACAATTTTCTTTCTCTTTATCGCTCTCATCTTCATGGCATTCAGATTACAGTATTTTTCCGGTGGACTGCAAATATATATCCGTCAGCTTCAAGCCGCTTTACGATGCAAGACTAAAGATGCTCTGAAGGCAGTCTAGGTGTGATGGGAGGCCAAGGGCAGTATTAGGGTTTGCCTTTTCTCAGTTCTGCTGGTTAAGTGAGATGCAACTGTATGTTTTTTTGGTGTTCATTTAATCCATAACATTAATATTAGACACTTTATTGATCCCTGTGAGGAACTTCTCTTTACACCTCCCCCAGTTTGCTGTCTGTAGGTGAGCAAGCCAGCCGTGATGGGTAGCCACCCCTAGTAGCACCCAGGGAACTGTGGGTTAAGAGCCAAAGTTGGGCTGGAACCAGCAACCTTCTGATCACAGGCACAGAGGCTTAATTCACTGAGCCACATGCTGCTGAATTAAAAAAATGAAACATTTCTGTTTTTACTTGTATCTGAAATTTAATCAGCCTATTGTAATTCACACATGATCGCTCGAACGGAAGCAGTCAAACACACAAGGGTTAACCTGAAGGAAATTTTTGCAAGAAGGATTTGAAGCAGACTCACCCTCGCTCCGCCTTGTTCAATCTTCTATAAAGGAAACGAAAGGGCTCCTTTAAGAAGTATTGTCGTTTCTTAATAATTTGAGTTGTATGAGTTAAGAAAATCAAAAAAGTTCATCCGCTGCCAGAAGACGACAGTTACGTGGTCTTATCACCCTGTCATACTGATTAAGCAAAGTTTGTACAGGTTTCATTTAGAATTCATTAGACACACAAACATCTGGACTAGACTTTCAGCAGTGTGATGTATCCCCTTCTGATTAATATTGTACGATAGAATAAAAATGGATGACTATCATTGTCATGTGTATTCAACTCGTAAAAATGAATTGTTTTCAAAAACATAATGTTAAGACACATGCGTGTGTTTAAACATTCATTCGCATTAAATTAATACTAACTTGATATGAAATATTTTATTTTAATATATAGGCCTAATTGTTTTCTTACAATTATATGGCAATACATTGTCCTTAACTTTTCGCGCTGTTGTTTCCTGTGAGCAAAGCATTGTGGGATATGACAGTGGTAGCGGAGCTGCGTGAGCTTGCATCCATGCCGACTCGCTTCACCAGCGCATAACAGGCCACTTCCCCTTCGCCCTTACTGCTTTGGGACACACTTCAATATGGCGACGGGTCTCGGGAACGCGCGAACGTAGGCGGAGTGTATAGGGACTGGGTTGGGATTGGGTCTTATTAACACTAGCGGCACATTAGCGCAAACAAAAGGGCTGCATACTCTGAAGCATGTCTTGCTTGGAGGTTAAAGGATTTTGACATGATATGGAAAACGGCGGTTCTAGGGTTTATTGAGAAGTTATGCCTTTTACCACGCACCTTGCATAAAAGCAGCGGCGCATATATATGCTAATTTGGTGAATATGTTTTACTTTTCAATTTGCTGCTATATATATGTAACCAGGTTATTTTGTTTGATGTATTTAGTCACATAAAATCTGTTTATTTTAAATTTGTTAATTTGCTATCGCAACAGGTACGGAGTCAGAGTGCTGTAAGAGTTTAATTTGGCTGCGTTGTGTTGATGGGAAGAGGCGCTCGGGGATCTTTGTCTGGGATGGCAGTGCCCGGGGGCATGTAAACTGATTTACTGTAAAAAGGAGTAAATATATTCGAGTGAGACTTTCTGCCTCAACTCCGCTTATGTTCACAACAAGGTAGCCCGGTGAAAGTGTACAGGTATATAGGCAGAGAACGTCACAGTGTTTAGTAGAAAATCCATACGACGCAGATATACTGGTTACATATACTATATAAAGGCAGGTATTCAGATTACCTCTGAAGCTTTGACAAAAATAGAATGCTTTATTTTTTTATAGACTGCTGACTTCTCGCGGCCAAGCCATAGCGTGGCGTAATGACTATAACGCCACCCGAAGCGCACAATGTAAATATATATACATATATAAATTGGGACTTAGCTACGGTACAAATGCAATGCATCGATGCTACTATCCAATGACCAGTGCCAGTAAAATTCCACGATTCTCAATACCCATTTCAACTAAAAAAAATAATACAGGTATCCCCCGTTTAACGTCCGCATTACGTTCTGTAAGACAGGACGGTAAATGATGGTAATTGATCGGATATTACCATAGTAACTTAGTAAGTTTATGGTATTCTGCAATTATACTCTTTAATTATAGTGCTAGGTAGTTTAGATACTTTGCAGGTAGTGCTGTATTTTAAACTTTATTAAGGATTTTTAAAGCACAATATGAAAACATTTAGTACATTACAACAGTTCTTTTTTTTTCCTCATATCCCACGAAACTCTTCCCGCGCATAGTAAACAAACCCGTATCATGTAAGGCAGCATGCCAATTTTAAGACGTTTCGTATTCAAAGATTCTTTGATACAAAATAAACATTCTTGATTTTGTATAACAGAACACTTTACCTTTTTTAAATTATGGAAGTTCACAGTAATTATAGAAAATAGTGATGTATATACACAACTGTTAACATAAAAATCCAAAACAATTAGTAAAATAAGGTTAAGTAGAGTTCATTATAAGACTAACATTATACGTCAGGCAGCGTGATACTGTGCAGTGTCTTTGTTGGCTTGACAGCGCCACCTACAGCCTGCCCACACATTTTAAAAAACAGCGGCTGGCATCAAAACACATTTTATTTTTTATTGTATTTTTTTAAGCCACGGCCGTTAACGCGAATGGATGTTAAACAGGAGATACCTGTAATAAATCCTATGTACTTCGTAACCTTCAAGTATGTATAGCAAACCTAAGCCAAACTGTGCTTAAAATACAGTTGTTACACTTTAGTCGCGCTATTGTGATATTTAAGTTCTGAGACTACTGAGCGCTCCCACACAACTCTTTTTGTTTGGGCACTCATCCTGAATGCGCTGTCTTCCTTCTGCCGTATTTCCAAGTTATCAAGAAGGTCAATTTTGATTGATGCTAACCCTGATAATCAACTTTAAATCTAGTAATCGTGACGGCTTTAGGTGTGGGTTTGGTTTCAACATTGGTAGGGATCAAATCAACCTCAAAGCCTGCCCCCCTAAACACACACGGTGCTCGCACAAAACTACCTGAATTGATGCCTTTCCCTGTAAAAAAAAAAAATAATAAAAAAAAAACACAACAAGTTCTGATTAGACTATAGGTGTCAGGGCGGCGGGCGGAGTAGCGAGGCATGGAGCCGGGCAGAAGGAAGCAGGAGGCAGCGAGTACCAGGAAACCCCGTTCGGGGACTTTATTTCGTGCAGGAGCACAAACGCGGAGAGGGAACAAACTAACATGCACTTCCAATAACCGACAATGGAACACAGGACAGGGGAAGCTTATAGCAGGAACACAGGGAGGAATGAACGAGGGGCACCTGTGAGTGATTAACACCGGGCAAACACATGAGGTAACCAGGCAACACTCAACAGGCGTGGCTGCTACCCAGCCCCGCCTATGGGGAAACACGGGGGAAACACAGACCGTGAAGGGCTGGACATCACAATAGGAGCAAGTTTGATTCTTATAGTGTCTTTTTTTTCCCTAATTGTCTCTTTTGTCTTAAGTGACTTCTTACCATTCAGAGGCCTGTACCTTGAAGCCTGATTTCTTGATTTTTAACTTATTAACATATGATATATGTTAATATATCATGTATCATAAGTTATTATATAACTTGTTTGATTTAAGGTAGACTGGACTAAATGTAAGTGAGAGAAGAAAAAGTCCAGCTAAACTGTGCTACTTTAAATCTGACAGGTTTTGCAGGAGGTGTGGCACAGCGGTGCACTGGCTAGCACGGTTGCCTCACACCTCTGGGACTAGAGTTCAAGTCTGTGCCTTGGCAATTCCACTAGGGGGCAGGCCAGACCTCTGATTCATTTTCTGTTGCTGTAAAACTTTGGCTTCTATAGAAAGGTAATGTAAAAGTCTTTACACTCTATAGTTGTTTGTCACCTTGAGTTTTCAATGTCCAAACAATGGATTCCTGAGTCATTTTGGAAAATCTTTTACATTTGTTAAGCAGACGCATCCTTCCCTGACTGTACAAAATTGAAAATCTAATTTATGGCCGGTGCTTATTAATTTGTTTTTAATTTTGAGTAAGCAGTCAAGCAATTAATACAGATAATCTGTTATTCAAACAAGGTAATTTTCACCATTTGTTCATCACAGCAGAGAGGGATACTTAAGGACATGAATTACATTCTGAAGGTTTTTTATTCAAGAATGAATGTATGTTACATTTATATAGCAGTTTACAGAGACAATGGGGAGCCACTTCAACCACCACCACAGCGTAGCCCCCATCTTGAGGATGCGATGGCAGCCATTCTGCACCAGTACGCTCAACATGCGGTAGCTAAGGTGGTGGAGGGGCAGGAGAGAATTTACCAATTAGATATAGGGGATGGTTAGAGGGCCAAATTTGAAAGGGAGACTTTAGCCAGAACATCATGGGACCACCCCTACTCTTTCAGAAGATGGCCAGGGATCTTTTATGACATCAGAGAGTCGGGACCTCAGTTTTATGTTGCTTCTGAAGGAGAGTGCCATGTTTACAGCACACTGTCTCCATCATTATACTGGGATCCACACAGACCACAGCGGGGGTTTAACCTGTTGGCCACATCAACCTGTCAGCAACCAACAGCAACCCAGCTTCCCTAGTTGGTCTCCCATCCAAATATTGGCCAGGCCCAAAACCTGCTCAGCCTCAGAAGGATTACCTGGTCTGAACTGCAGCGGTATGTCAGTAGCTTCAGGTCTCATGCTACTGCATTAAGCAGGAAAGTGTTTAACCTAAATTACTTTGTAAACTATACCCAGCTGTACAAATGGGTCACTTTTTATAATAAACATCAGCTGAGTGACAAAATGTAATATTGTGATGCCCAGTAGACCCAGGTTCCGGAGCAGTGAGCAAGAATCAAGGCAGCATCTTCAAACACTGGGCTCTTTGTTATTCACCCTTAAAAGGATTAACAGAAATGGTGACAACAACTCCTAGGCACATAACAGGGAAACGCAGGGAGGTCCCATGGCACACAGCAGGTCACACACGGTGAGTAACTATACATTAAAAAGAGACACATGAAGATCAGACAAGGACTGAGTACAAATACAGGTAAGGGTATACGCAACAACTGCGTCCAGAGAGCAGTTATTTACAACAAGGCATACACAGGGGCTATATACAAGGCCCGCGAGCATGCCAGGAAATGCTAATAGGCTCCGGCTAGCAGAAGGCAGCTCACTGATGCTACAATAATAATAATTTTTCAGTTTGTGTGTCGTTCTATCAGCTTTCCTTGTCTCTTTCTTGGACCCTAGAATGTTCCCCTAAGAAGTCCAGTAGATTTCACTTACACACACAAAGTCGTAGTACCCTAAGAGGCTGGTGAAAAGGGGCTGTATTGAAAAGGTCCTAAACTATTTAAAAGAAAACCACGAAGGAAGGATGTATGTTTTGCAGCAGGATATACTGTGTGTGAGATACAGTTACTGAAATATGGCATTCAGACAGATTATCACTAACTTGGTTCCACTCCAGTTTTGCTCAGGATGTTGTTATGCATTTATGCATATGATTCATTTAAGCTCTGTTGCATAAACTGCAGCAGAGTATTAAATTGAGACTTTTAATTGTATTTTTGTGCTGCTTTTATTTCAGAACTCCAGAGACGTGCGCAGTGCCGCACACAGTAGTGTTACAGATGTTGATGGCTCTTGAGGATGTCATGCTACTCTTCGATGGAGTGCCCATACCTTGGTGATTTGTGTCGCAGAAAAAGGCTGACACAACCAATTCCACAGATCCCACAGATACGGCCATGTGAGCTGCTGTTAGCTGCTGCGTCAGACTGAAGCGAGCACTTGGGGTCAGCAGGCTAAGGAATTCCAGGCATGTCAGGCAACAGCACTGACACATGGCCAATTAGTGAATGGCTGATCTGGTGGGCAAACCAGGCTACGAAATGCCCTGTGGTGGGGCAAGGACAGAATAAGCATGCGAATGATGCCAACAGCAAGCAGGAGGATCTTTTTAATTCTTTAAAATACTCTTTAAAAAAATACACCCTGAATTATCATTTGGTTCAGTGGGTAGTAGGTTCCAGACTCCCACAGCCCTGCACAGGACTAGTGGATACAGTGAATGGCTGGATGGGGTTGTGCTCTAGCCCCCCACGTCCAGGGCTGAGGGCTCATATCCTGCCTCCGGTTGTCTGTGTGTGGAGTTTGCGTGTTTTCCCTGTGTTTATGTGGATTTCCTCTGGGAATTCCGCTTTCCACTCACAGTACAAAAACAAATGGCTAGATGAACCAGTATCTATAAATTATATGTATTTATTTGTAAACTACAGCCTGGCTCTTCCCTGTTTCTCATTAATGAAGGGCTTCTTCCTTGCTGTATGGGACTTCAGTCCTGCTTCTAGGAGCTGTCATGTCGGCGGGTGGAGTGGCGAGGCATGGTGCCAGGCGGAAGGAAGCAGGAGGCAGCGAGTACAAGGGAACCCCGTCCGGGGACACAAGCACGGAGAGGGCGCACGCAAACATACACTTCCACAATGACCGACACCGAAACACAGGACGGGGAAGCTTATATTAGGAGAACAGGAAGGACTGAACGAGGGGCACCTGTGGGTGATTAACACAGGGAAAAGACATGAGGTAACTAGGCAACATTCAGCAGGCGTGGCTGCTACCCAGCCCCACCTGTGGGGAAACACTGGGAAAACACAGACCGGGAAGGGCTGGACGTCACAGGAGCCTGATACGGACTGTCCTAACAGTGCACTTCACCCCTGCACTTCATGTTTCCTATTCCTTTTGAAGGTCACTTGAGATCATCCTCCGATTTATAAGGCACTGCTGGATAAGTTGATGGTCATCTCTGGCATTAGAAAGTCGCTTTTGTCCTCTACCTGGCTGGTTTCTAGTCGTTCCCAGTGTCTCCTGCTTCACCTTGTTCTTCTGTACTGCTGTCGTAGAAATTTTGAGCCTGGAAGCAGCCTGTCTGTCAGTGTAGCCTCCTGCCTGCAGAACCAGGATTTAACCAGGATTTGAAAATGCAGATTTGTTTAAATATGTAGAGTGTGTCTTAATTTCTTCCACGGCTGTATATGTATGATCTTTGTAACTACACCTAAAATCATATTTTGAAGTTTGAAACAGGGGTACCTGTCCCAAAAAGAAATGCAGCTAGTCATTTGAAAAAGAGCCTAATTTTTAAATGGTTACATATACAGCTGAAATATTCCTCTTTCTAAACAGGAAAAGAGTTTCCTAAAACAATTTCTGACTGAAAGCTTAGTAAAAGATGCATTAATGTTGATCAATTAATGATTATTTGTCTAAGGTAAGAAATTGTGGTATATTGTATTTTCTGTTGTCTTTTGTTTACTGAGGCCAGCACTTAGTAAGTTTTTGTTTTCCAGTCCATAATCATATAAAGCTCCTCTGTTAATGTATTAAAAACAATCAAATGTAAACAAATGACATTCTTGCATAATAGATTCTTGCATAATCTATAAACAGCAATTCATATTATAGATCGTCTATAAAACTCTCCTGGAGCCGACGCCTTATTGTGGTGGAGGGGTTTGCGTGTTCCAATGATCCCAGGAGCTAAGTTGCCCGGGGCTTTATGCCCCTGGTAG
>JAAGVU020000008.1:213398-223436 GCA_011763525.2 Mormyrus iriodes | reverse complement strand
AGCAAATATACATTTACTACCCAGATAAATGGCTTTAAACATTTCTTTTCGCTGCCTAAGACTTTTGCACAGTACTGAATATATTCTGCGTTATCTAAACGGTATAAATGCACATGCCGACTTCTCGAATTTGCATTGACCAATTTTAGTTTGTCTGTTATAGGGCCAATTACTTAAATTACTTGTTGCAAACTGTAGCTTTTTACACAAAGACCATTTCATCTGTCTTTCGTATTCCATCTTCTACATTTTTAAAGCTTTTACAGTGTAAAATGCACATAATTTACTGAGATGGAGTTTATTGAAAACCCGTTATAAAAACTATTAAACTTCAGTTTTGTTTTATCGGGATTATTATTTTTCATTTCCTGACAGACAGCGCGACGAACTTGAGGGTATAGGCTACGCAAGAAGTACAACTACATTTATGGACGAACTACAGGGTTCCAAAGTAAATTTTCATAACCCAGTGTAATTTTATGCAAAACGTTTAGCGGGCCAGTTCATAACATGACATGACATGACGTGACATATCAAACTATCGGTAGTGTCCTGCATTAGTACGCCAAAGCCTTAAGTGCATGATACTGTATGACATCGTAAAACTGATGATATTAAAGTCCATATTTATGTTTCCGTAACACCTGCGCGTTCTTTTACTGCAAGTTCCTACACTATATATATATATATATAATTCAAAATGTTCATAAAAAAGTAATACTGCTCATAAAATACTTCAGCATACTGCGCTTAATCCAGAAGTGGCACACTAGTAGTTTTTTAAAAATTATTTTGACTTTCAAACTTTAGGCTTATTAGTTATGTCAATGATAGGTGTGTCAATATCCGCCCCCCCCAACAGAAACCCAAATCAAAGACATGCTTTTTTCCACCGGTACAAACAACGACATCAAACAAAAAAGAACAAAGTTTTTAAATAAAAAGTGCTATTCATACGTCTGATTTTCTTTGATATACTGCGTCATTTTGTGCTGGCGTGGTGCCCGCGGACAGATAATCACTGGCAGCACTTATTACTGTAGAAAAAACGGCCAGCCATCGGTCGTGTCAGACGTTTTTCAGTGCAGGATATAACAATGATTATTACGTCACCTACAGTTTGAGGTCCGCAAGTTTCATTTAGACTGTGGGGAGTTGGAGAGTTTACCCGTAAACACACATGGGCCTGTACTTCTTTAATTCCGTCCCCTTTACAAGCATGCAAGTTGGCGCTCTATGACACCATGACCACTATGTTCCTCAGATCCAAAAAAATTTGAAACAGGAAACTACACATTAGGGTACTAGAATATGACGAAGGTAAAAATGTTTGTATGAAAATTGAATGATATTTTAATAAATCAGTGGGAATAGATACTTTTTTTGTGTCTTAAGTCTTTTAATCAAGAGCTGCGTGGCCTTTCGGAGCTGTTTGTGTCTTTACAAGCTCGGTGTCAGCCTCATGTCAGCGCGCACGGGGCTCTCACGGCAGACAGGCTGCATTACTGCGCTCCGGGTCGCTTCCAGAACCTGTACTTTTGCTATAATTAGACCACAACATGAAATAACAGGTTGATAGCAGGACATTTCATGTATTCTGGAACTAATTCAAAACACTGTGCGTATTAAACATAAGAATTTATATGTATATATAAGTTAAAATTGATTCCTATTGGTGCTCCGTGTGTTCTGTGATCTGACTGTTCACTATATGTGTTGTCATTAAGAAGAGGGCATACGTCTCAATTTAAATTAGATTTTTTTACTTCCTTTTTTTCGTATGGAACTTGAAATAAAATATAGTTAAATTCCAGTTTAAGCTTAGGAATAGTTCTTCAGAAGTTCAATGTGTAAAAGCTTTAGTGCAACAAAAATAAAATGCTACGATATTGTTCGTTTTGTGGAATACAGTTTAACAGAATAATGTTTAAGTCATATGAGACTCGTGAGACAGATGTGGACAGTTTCTACTTCTGCAGCCCATGTGCACCATTCCTACCCAGAAGTTTGGGAGCAGACCTTCATCACCACACATCCCCAAGCAGCTTCATACTCTTGTTCATATTTCTTGGGACGTGACGCAATAAAGGCAACCGGTGAGGTAGTGAGTGAAATGACTTTAGGATTTTTCCCGTTCCATGCAGCGTTCCTGTTCCATGCAGCGTTCCCGTTCCATGCAGCGTTCTCCCGTGCTGTGCTGGCAAAGCAGATGATCAGCGTAGCTTTGGGGTGTTGGACTGTGCAAAGACATTTCCACAGACACTAATTTAAACACGTATAAATACGAACATATACGTGTAAATGTATAAATCATTACTGTGTCCTGCAGTTCACATAAGCAAGCTTATTATTAATGAAGCAAAAGTTATTATTCTGAGTGACTTGGTGCTCATTTGTGTATTTTATATCCTGCATGTTTATTGCTATAAAGCACGTCCAGTCACAAGTATTTCTATGTTTTTGTATATGTTTGCTGGTGCATATCCCTGCAGAAGTGTGCCAGGGCTCCCTCCCTGAGTGATGCACTTATCTTGGATTTGATTTGTTATTTTGACTAGAAACTAAGCTTGGCAAGTAATTTTGGATAAAACCATCTGAGGTTCAGCTACACTGGAATAAATATTCTGTAGATTCTGTAAGATTCCATAAACAATCTCTGAGCAACTAAACAGAACCTCAGTAAAACGAATGAGCAAAAAAGAGCTGTGATTGTAATTGTCCTCAATGGTGTTTTGAGTACATACAAAACATGTGTAGGAACTTAGGAACTCATCAGTGTGCTTTATCAGTTACAAGACACATCAATACAAACCAATTGTTTCCTTATAAATAATTTGTTCCAGAAATGTTGGAGTAGAAATAGTTCAAATTAAAACTTAAAATTAACCGATTAAAATTGTGTAATTTCACAACATTTGGGTCTGAAAATTTTTGCAAGAAAGTGTAACTTTTGTTTCTGTTATTCATGTGAAACAGAGCTCGTCCTTGCTTTATTTCCCAGCACACCATCTAAATTGGAAATGAACTATTTCCCAGCTATGGTGATTACCATACACTAAACACAGCAATAGTCTCTGCAAACTTCAAAAAACTTAACTGGTTCAAAGCAAAGAAATGCATGCCAATATGCTATTTCAGACTTAAAAGCTGACCGTGATTCCGATATAGATACTATCATTCACCAAAGCTATATATTCATAATATATTTAAGTGATTCTATCGGTCCCCTCTCTCTCTCTGCCTTTTGGGGCTGTCTCATACTGTTGTGGCAGTTTTATACACTCTCCGTTCTCCAGCAGCTTGTGCTAACAATATTATATTGTATTGACAGACACTCTTCATCAATCCACTGAGCGCTATTGAGAGAGTGATTATTTTACCAGGTGTTGTCCAAATAAATTAACTACATACTTAACAAATAAACTGCTGAAAGTAATGCAATTTATAAAGCTGTGCAGCTATTACAGAAATTATAAAGGTTGTTGTTTTGTTTATATATATATATATATATATATATATATATATGGTAAGCTTAGACAAATAGCTTTATTAAGCTCAGTTGTGTACAATTGTACATTTACTTTCATGCCATTCCCATGCTGTCTGTCTTATTACACATTTGTCTTTAGATCATTAATCATTTTAATTTTTATACTGTAACTACATTGCAGGTTGAACTTGTAGGCTTTAACAGGCCAAAAACTGTTCTCTGTCCAGGACAGAATGGAGAGAGACATTGTAGATGGTACCAGCCATGCACTTTCAAACTTAATCTAATCTTGATATATAATCTAATATAATCTTTATATCAAGTTAAATATTATATTTAAAAAGGCAAAATAAAAAACAAAAAATCTATGTATTAAGAGAAGAGATATAGATATCCATTATTCAAAAAGTGTTACTATTGTAGCAAATCTCATCCATCCATCCATCCGTCCATCCATCCATCCATCCATCCATCCAATGATAAAAACATTTCTGTTCACCTTTTGGGACTCACAGGTTTTCGTCAGTTTTCACAAACTATTACAAATTCATTACATTCACAAGCAAACCCAAAACTTGGATGTGTGGAATGTAATAATAATAATAATAATAATAATAATAATAATGATTTTAACTGCAGGAAAAAAGAATACTTTATGATTAAATCATAACATGAGGAAGAGTCAGTGATGAGCACCTTTATCACAGTACATTAGAGAATGTACAAACAAAGAGACCCTGATGCAGACATCATGTGTATGTCTTCAGATGTGTTTATAGTTAGAATAAAAATCATTGACTTGAGTAAAATGCCAATATCAATCAATATAAAAAAGAGCACTGACTTATATTTTCAGGATTCTCAATTTTTATATTAAAAAATGTAGCTCTGGATTTTACTACAGATTTTTTATAATCAGTAATACTCAATACACTCATTTAATTCAAAAGTTTCAGTCAAAAAGTTTCCCTTTAATATCCCAAGATAATCTTCCAAACTAAACTATATTTACTACAAACCACACCTGTGAAAACGACACTTAACGATACAAGCATGCTATGTATTACAGTGATTTTTTTTATCCACAGGGGAAGAAAAGCTCTTGGAAAATGGAAAAGTTTCAGTAAAAAATCCAGCTTCACTTAGGATTACTTGAAATATTTCTTGCATATGGCTACCAGGGCTACTGGAACTGTCATTGGAGATGTATGAGCATTAAGTGATGAAGTTATAATATTATTACGAGAAAAACATCACTGTGAGAGTCACTGAGATAACATTCACAGCAATAGTCCAAGAAAAATACAGCAGAACATTAACAGAACGTTTTGATGAGTCGATCTCATCCATTTCAAAATATTTGAGACAATCAACTTAACATAAAAAGTGATGCATGAGGAGCACATCTTGATCCCATTTGCCAGAGAATTCATGGCCCCGATTGCTGGCATAAGTGTGTTTGCATCAAGAGGTGTGTGAAGCGGAGGGAAGGCTGGGGACTGTGGTCATTTAGCATGTTAATCATGGGTGGCATCAGAGACGGACTGGCATTACGGGGCCACTGGCTGGGGCTTTTACAGCGTCAGACGAGTGGAGACGCACTCCAGCAGCCCCGAAGTACTCATCTCAGACCAAAAAAAATGAAGTTTGCTATTTTTAGGTGTTGAACTAAGGTTGTAAACAGTTTTAATGGGCAGAGTTGGTGTGGGCCTTGAGGTCTCTGCAAACATCGCAGGCCTGTCTTTGCTATGTGTTTTTTTCAAAGTGATATAGTATGTGAATGTAATTCAAAAACAATATAAAGTAGCAATAGGCATCAACAATAATAATAATCATCAGCGTTTTATTTCTTTTTTCGAGAATGAGGTTTTTGGTGTTGCACATTTTGTATTTTTAGCTTTGTAAGACCATTTAAAAAATGTGAAGTTATAATTCTTAATTTTGCAGCAAATAATGTGTAAATAATAGTAAGTAGCGTAAATAATGTGAGTATTTGTACTTTGTTGTGTGTAAAATTATATCTGGAAAAAATATCATATAGTGTGTTTAAAAATTACTCTTCATTAAAATTTAAGGCATGTCATTCCCACTCTATTCAGAATTCAGGAGGGTGTTATTTTGGTGCCCTGCATGAAAAAGTGTACTATGCTCTTAAGAATAACTGAACTATGTTATGTTACGCTTTGTTATCTTAATCATGCCGCAAAATTGGGATTCATTATCATTTTTCTTTTATTATGCTTATTTTAGACTGGCAGAAGACAGATTAGTGGTCAAATAATTAACAGGAATTTTTTCCCTACTGATCACTGAATTGGTAAAAATGCATGATATGCCCCCCATAATTTTACTAAATACTAAGAACAAGACGAGAATCATGTCAAAATGTGCAGTTTACATTAATTAATGTCTGCATAGCACAACCTGTAATGTAGCAATTAACCTAATTTAAAAGGTAAAATAGAAACACCTTTACACAACTGATAAAATATGATGCACCGGAAGTGCACTGCAGACATCCAGTGGTGGAATGTTAAAGAATGACCGGCTTCAGGGGCCGTTTAAAGGAGTCACACAAACTAAACATACTGTAAAAACTGGCCCGTTGTCCAACAGATTTTTAGTAATATGAGTTAAAAAATAAATTTCCTTACAATTTGGGAGGTCCAAGTCCAGGGACAAGAAATATGACTGCAGGGGCCGAGTATACACATGGTAGTGACATCATTGGCATTGACTTGCTTTGTCGGCCATAGCAGGAGACGGAGCCTCCATGTAATGCAGGTACTGCTAATGGAGGCATGCTTCACTTCTGTAAGTTACACACTGATAGGGTATTATATATTGGTTCTATATGTTTTATATTGTTCTTATATTTCTGCTCTTTGTCATTCTATTAATGTCTTACTCTTACTTTCTTTGTGTAAAATTGTCAATGACTAATGGAGTTAGAGCAGATGTCAATACATGGGCGACACGGTTCCAGAGCAAGCAGACAGATAAGCTGAATGTCAAAGCTTATATCCACCTAGCATTTGTGTAGTTTGCTAAACTTGTTTCCCATTGTTTATGGTAATATATAAATACAATCAATATGTTAAAAAATTATTTGTCAGTCTATCCAGCTGTATCCATTTTCTGAACTGTGACACAAAAGGAAAAACAAGCATTTTGTTATTTCAGAATTAAGCTTCATTCTCCCAGGAGGGAATAGAAAGTGCCATAGTATTAGTTACAGAGAACGGGGCGGGGTGATGACATAACTGTGACTTTTATTTATGACTCATGAAGGTGTGGAAAAAACATATAGCAGATTTCTACTCGGGTTTTAAATGATAATTCGGAATTGCTTGTGCAGGTAATCTGTCATGTTTAGTGCTTTAATACATCTGTTGTCCATGAACATTCGTTTAGTTATGAATGTGCTGATCTGAAGTCTAACCCAGCACACATTGGAACAGACTTTATCTTGTTGTATAAGCCATAAGAAGGCAGTGGGGCATATTATAAATGCGCTGTTGCCTCACACATCCGGGATTAGGGGTTCTAAGCCCAAAACTGATCTGTGTGTTTACATGGTTCTACTCATGTTACGTGGATTTCAGAGGAATGGATTTGGCTGAACTGGCTGGTCAGTCCCTGCATTTGACTGGGAGAAGCCCTCCCTTGTGACACTGTACTGGATATACAGCTGCAGGAGGGATGGATGGATAGAGGGATGAATGGATTGTTGTTTTTTTACCAATGTAAAGCGCAATTCCGATGTGAAAAATGCTATATTAGAATAAATTGAATTAAATTATTTTATGTCAATTGTGTCTAAATAAACAGGGTTTCCATAAATTTCGATAGTACACATATCATTTCTTTTCATGTCTAAAAATATATTAGTACATTTGAGCAAGGATAAAGTATACTCAAAAAATTTGAAAATTTCAGTGATTCTTCCTGCTAAGTGGATTTCCAGTTCCACAAATTTACATTTTTACATTTCTGTTTTATTTCCATAGAGAATATTTTTATCCAAAAAGACATATCAAGGCTGTGGACAATTTCTATGAGTTTATAGTGGACACTGTCTCTCTTTGCTTTTAGTTACTCGTCCTTTGTCCTTAAAAAATTTAGCATACCACGCAAAAACCAATTCCTTGCTTAATAAATAAAATCAGTGCAGTATACTTGTTTGTTTATTAAATTATAGATATATTTAAGGCTGTATTTAAATGAAACATGTTTTAGGTCATCATTATATTATATATTTCAAAGATCTATATGTCAGTCTATTCTCAAACATTAATGCAAATAATTAATATTGTGAGCCTTTCATCTGGGAGGTTTTCAATTAATCTGTTCCTGCATGAGTTTAAACATTTGTTGTATTTTGTTGCAGAAAATTATTTGCATTGACAGAATTAAAGCAATTACTTATTAATTACACATCACACGGTGTACAGAAGCCATCCATTAAAAATATGCACATTTCTTGAAGAAAAGCTAAGTATTTGTAAGTATATGCATATGGCGCAGTGCCTTAGTGTGTAGCATTGTTGCCTTACATCTCCAGGGTTGCAGTTTTGAGTTCAGCATGTGCTCTGTGGAGTCTGCATGTTTTACATGGCTCACACAGGTTTCCAAAGATAGTCCACAGACATGCAGTCAGGCTGTGCTACTGACAGTGACTGTGTGCGTGTGTCGAGTGAGGGACTGTGCCCCAGTCTAGTGCTATCTGCTACCTGGGATATCCCTCCCTGTGACCCTGTACAGGATAAGTGGTTTGAAGATGGATATTTCCAACCAAAAACACAGAACATGGTTTTAAGTATGCACTGTGTTCAAATATTAGCCACCTAAAGCTAAAGTGATTTTTGAACTCCAGTGATGGCCCTTTGCTTATTGCTTATTGGTTCATAGCTGGTCACCTGACATCCTTACCTATAAGAAAAATATGAGACATACTGTACAGCTACGTTTTTCCAAGAAGGGTTTATACTTTAATTAATTAATTTACATATAAAATACATCAGAATCAGAATCATAATCAGAATATCTTTATTGTCATTGTAACAGGTACAACGAAATTAGGTGCAGTCCTTCGGGCGCCAGAGAATTATAAAAGGAAATACTGAATAAAATAAAATAGAAAAGATATATATGTATCTACATATTATGTCAGAAGTTAGTATATCAGATATCGCAAGCGTTAAGAACGGGTACAAGATAATCTTGGTAAACTCTATTGTTTACTGTTCAGGTTTACAAATCCTTTAAATGCATTTTACTCAAAAGAAATCTTTTCCTGATTTTCCTGATTCTCTGAAGAACAGAAGTATGTAAATGAGCGAAAGCACAGATTTATAAAGAATACTGTTTGATATATATTATAGACCTTATAATAAATCAATCTGTACATGCACACAGGCGAGTTCAGTTCAGAAGCAACACACATAGTCATCAAGCAATTTTCAAGCATTAAAACAATTAGCTAAGCTTAGTCTACCCTTATAGTACCATTCAAAAGTTTGGGGTCACTTATAAGTTTCTGAGACAGCAGTACACAGGAACAATGTGAAGCAGGAGACACTGGGAACGACCAGAAACCAACCAGGTAAAGGACGGAAGCAACTTTCTAATGCAAGAGATGATCCATCCATCCATCCATCATCTACCGCTTTATCCGAGCAAGAGATGATTTGTCCATTAATTTATCCGACAGTTTCTCATAAATCGGAGGACTTCAAGTGACCTTCTAAAGGAACGGGAAACATTAAGTGCTGGTGTGAAGTGAAGACAATTCATGACAAGTTCTTAGAAGCAGGACTGAAGACCCATAAAGCAAGGAAGCAGCCCTTCATCAATGAGAAGCAGGGAAGAGCCAGGCTGCAGTTTGCAAAAAAAAATGTTATTTACAGACACACACCCATAACTTGAGAAATTAGTGAAAGAAAATGTTTTGCTGTGGTCTCTTAATTTTTTTTGTATATATTTATGCACACACTACCGTTCAAAAGTCACAAAAAATTTCCAGTGGAATAGCTTTCATTTCTCAGAACAACAGACTGATGAGGAGCAGAAGAAAGTTCTTTGTTTCTGGCCATTTTGAGTTTTCAATCGAACCCACAATTGCTGATGCTCCAGACACTCAGCTAATCTAAAGACGGGCAGTTCTATTGCTTCTTTAATCAGCACACCAGTTTTCAGCTGTGCTAACGTAATTTCAAAAGGGATTTCTAACGATCAAATTTGCCTTATAAAATGATAAACTTGGATTAGCAAACACAACATGCCTCTGGAACACAGGACTGATGGTTGCTGATAATGGGCCTCTGTACACCAGTGTAGATATTACATTTTAAAAAAGCCGTTTCCAGCTACAATAGTCCCTTACAACATTAACAATGTATACACTGTATTTCTGATAAACTCGATGCAGTGTTTGTGTATATGTGTGTAAATATACTTAATATATACACGGATCAGCCATAACATTACAGCCACTGAGAGGTGAAGTGAATAACATTGATTATCCCGTTACAATGGCACCTGTCAAG
>JAAGVU020000008.1:179476-190677 GCA_011763525.2 Mormyrus iriodes | reverse complement strand
CAAACGAGCTTGATGGGCCGAATGGCCTCCTCTCGTTTGTACATTTCTTATGTTCTTATGTTCTTATGTTCTTATGTTCTAAGCAGAAGGTGAGATTTTAGCCCTAGTGGAAGACACTTTATCAATAAAAAAGTGAGGAAAGCTTTCACAGACAGCAGGAGAGGGCTCAATACAGACGGTCTGCGGAGCATTGAGAATAGAGTCAGTAGTCTTAAACAAAACACCAGGCTTATGACAGTTTGAGAGAATAATTGAGAGAAGTCATTTAGTCATGGCAGAGATTTTATTTTAGGCCGCCTGGTTTTTAACGGAGCCACAATGTCTAAAAGTTTGGCAGGTGGAGTGAAATCGTGAGCTGCGCTCCTCCATCGATGCAGAGAGACTGGGGAATGGCGCGGGTCCGGTTAAAAACGGCAGGAACCAAAGAGCAGCAGAAGGGTTACGGACACGATGGCGGCTGTTCGTGGGCCAGACTCGGACTGTACGGGGCTAAAGGGGCCATGATCATATTTATGCTTAATTTCAGCCAAGAAATCGGAAAAATCATTTACAAAGTCCTTATTATATTTAGGTGGCTGATAAACTACTACAAATAATTCAGGGTTAGAGCGACCCGCCTCACACACGCTAAGTTCAAAGCTGGTGAATGAAGATTTATACATTTATAATGACTCTTATACATTTTATACATTTATAATGACTCTTAGAAACAGTCGTCAGTGATGGCGCCGGACTCACCAGCATTCAGCCACTGCTGTCACGGCGAGGAGATCCGGTGCTCGGGGCGGGAAAAAATCCCTTCAGGTAAAAGTTTCGTTCGCTAGCGACCTAGCATTTACCGGCCGATCCTGACAGGGACCGGCCGGGGAGCCCGCTGCGGAGGCCGTGGGTTATGCGGATTTACCCCTCACAGGCAGGGGTGGCCAGGCTGGAGCAGCAGGTCCGAGCGACAGCTGCTACCAACCAGGAGTCAGCAGGGACCAGCAAGTGCCAAGAGGTACAGAGACACCACTCCATACACAGCCAAAGAAGCAGCGGAGAAGCACGCCGAGCGAGCCGCCAGCCCAGGAACCAGGGCGCGGCACAGGTGAGCAGGGATCCCCGACGGAAGCGGGGGCCCACATCCATGTCCAGCATTATCCATTTTCACCAAATCATTGGCAGAAAGTTGCAGTCCTAACAGTGTTTGGCAATCGTACACCAGTAGAGAGTTAAGATTTACAGCAACAAGCAGCATGAGCAAACAAACGCGGCGTTTGGAGTGACAGACGGTAAGCCCCGCACACAGTGACACCCTGGCTGGCATATGCCTCCATTAGAAATGTAAGTCATTAGAAGGGCAGTAACTGTCATTGTGTCCTATATGGTTGATTGAATTGCAGTTTGACATAGAAATGTCATCACTCATCCATGCTGCACATCACTGTTTAATTCAGAGGGTTCTGGTCAGTTTTGGACTTTTTTGTGTCCAATTTGCTGTAGTAGGTTGCTGATTACGTCAAGCTCCAGCGGCTCTTTGCAAGCTGGGTTCACCGTTTTCTTGTTTTCTGTTAGTAATTGCAGATTTTAAAAAAATAGTCCACTTTCTGTAGACCCTGATGTGAGTGGTGATATTTAGACATTTTGTTCATTCATTGCCCAGCTGGTGGATGGTCTGTCATCCATGCGGACGTCAGTACATCGCTTCAATTTCTAAAAAAGCATGCTTTGTTATCCCAAAGCACTATTCCCCATTTATCCTCGCTGTGGTTGTCTGTAAACCAGCATGAGATGATTTTGCGCAGGAGGGCTGCAGAAGCAGTGAGAGTTTGAAACCACCAGTAACATATTTGCTTTGGTGGCGCTTATAGAAATGTAGCAGTACACTTAGCAGTGCCTGACAGAAATGACTCCTGTCTTCTAGATGGGGCTCTAAAACAGAAACACGTGTGTGTTATTATGATGACGTGTAAGACCACAATCATGATTAGAATCCATCAAAATACAATCAAACTTTACTGGTAATACAAGCTATTTTGATAAAAACCAAGTGTTTTATAACTGGACATTTCCAAGAACACTTGCGACCACTATTCTATATTTATACCAAAATTCAAATTCATATTCATGCTGCTAACCAGGCACATTTCAGCTAATTTAGAACATGTTCAACAAAACTTAATGTGGATTTAAAAAATATTTTAGCTGGTCTTCACATACTTCTCAGTTTTACTGTCCACTAATAGCCGGTTGTGTTGAACTGGTTTAATGTTGAAAGACGGCAGCGAACGAGAATCAGTTAAAGAGCAGTTTGACTATGACATAAAACCAGCATTCATAGACATAGACCTTGATTATTTTATAAGTACTTATGGCAGAAATCTTTTCCCACTTAATTGAAACAGACCTGTGCAGTGAGTACACATACAGGCACACACATCCTGCTTTCAGTCAAAATATCTATTATCCTGGGTGGGACAGCAAAACATGTAAGGTTGGGAGGAAGGGATTTTATTTCGGTTGGTAGGGGGATGGGTGTCACAGAAGTAGCAAGAAGAAAGTATTAAATGGATGCATAAACATGAGGCAGAAGATCCCAGTAAGGCTGCAGGGTCAGCTGTCAGGATGTGGGCATACAAGCCTTTGGGGAGGAAAACACACTGCGGGGTGCTGAAGATTCACTGGGAAAAGTCAAACATTTGCAGTCCCTTATACTACATGATAAAATCACGATCACATCCTTACTGCATGAATATAGTTGCTGCAGGGAAAATGGTCTGTTTCTCACAGGCAGTCGCAGAGTTCCCAGTGTGAGTATGCTTCACGACAACATGAGAATTAATTTGATGTGTTTGATCTAATATCTTTGCATATCAGAATGTGTTTCAGCCTTATCTCAGTATAGGCTGTAAATGACATGAAAGCCAGCCCAGCACGTACTTCTCCTACTGCTGTTGGATTAAACTTTAGAGAGGGAGTGAGACTTATTTGCGTAAATGGCATAAGTACGGGCTTTAAATCAATGCATAAATCTGATAGACAGCATGCACAGGCTTTACTGTGTTTACTAATTAGAGATACAAATAAAGATAAACCAGGATTTCACATCATAATTAATTTTAAAGCTGTGAGACAGCAGCCCCTGCAGGACAGGAGCGGTGTCTCCCTGTTTTCTTCGTAGATGGCGGATGCTATTCGTTGACTTTGCCTCTTGGGGGTGCTGCTGTAACACTTTGCCAAAATGGTGCAGTGAAATGGCTATTCCGACGGGTAAATTGTGTCATCGGTGCAGAGAGAGATAGTCAGAGTGGGAGCAGAGCTGAACCGGTGCTGTCGTTCATGATAAAAATATAAGCAGTCCAGCACAAGCACGGGTACAAAATGGCAAACAGCAGCGCTGTCTGGTTATTGGTCTTGCTGCATGAAACTCCGCAGGGCCGAAAATCCCTTCAATTAAGTTGTCGCAGGCAGAGTCATTTAGAGTTTTACTTTGCACAGGTTATTTTCCTTGATAGAGGAGAGCAAACTTAGTTTGCATAGGTTCTGCCTATGTAAGTTGGTTTGTGCGTTTTCCACCACAGATAAAAGGCGGTCTTTTCACATATTTATTTATTCATGATTTACTTAGCCTTCTTCCTTCCGTCCATCTATATTCAGTTGCCAAACATCCAGTGAAAGTCAGGGTGCTGTGGAGCCCATCTCTGTAATTACAGGCACTAAGGTAGGGTACACTTTAGACAGGATGTGTTGCTGTCTCTATTCAAGAACAAGCACAATAAGTGGTGCTTTATGCAGTGCGTGCAGTGACTAGGCTGTTTTAAAATACTGAGCGATTAAGGGGCTGAAAAACCCCTCCTCACCTTCTGCTGTACCAAAAGCATGTTGCATCCTGGGTCACTAAAGCCAAAGACTAGATATAGGTGTTAAGAGAGGCTCCGCTCATCACAGGCACATGCTGAGCTGGCCTTCATGGAACGCTAACTTGAGGATGCTTTCTGTCTGGATGGTGTGAGGGTGACTCCTGAAAGAGTACTGAAAGAACTTTGCATACCTTACATAGCTGTCTGATCTCGGCTTGTTAATGTTAATACATTTTGCATCGTTCTTATCTATTCTGTACTTTTGCCTTGAAAATTCCTTCATTAACTCAAACCTTGGACATATCTTTTATTAATTGACCAGAATAAGATTAAATAAAAAATCTCTCAGTTCCAGTGGTTATTTCCCCACTAAATCTAATGATAGTGTGGAGAAAATTATCCGTCTTGCATTCAGTTGCTAAGGGACGTTCACTGAGTCACCAGTTCACCTACAGAGCCTGTTTTTGAATCATGGGGAGAAACTGGAGTATTCAGAGAAAACATTCAAAGTTTGCTCTGTCAAAGCTGGTGCCAGATTCAAATCCATAACCCAGGACCTGTGATGAAGTGACCCAGCCGTTCTGGCAGCCTCTCTCCTGTTGAAGAACCAGCCTGAAATATTTCTATATATACTTAAACTATTCACACTGTCTCAGAGTTGTTGCATTCATCCTGGCCTAGCACAACTATAAGCAATTTCATTTTCTTGCGTAATAAACACCAGCATCACACTGCAGTCGTCACACCAGGTTTCTCAAACTCCATGAGTTTGGAATCTCTTAATGTTTGCAGACACATTGTATGGTATCCCATAACGGACAACCTTTCATAATGGGCAGTGTCTGACATACCGGAGACACACACACTGTTTTGCAGTTATTATGGTTTCCATGGACACATAAGGTGAACCCCTCCTCAGTTTTCCATGTCCAAGCCATATCTATAATTATGGCTTTTCCTAAAGAGAAAGAACTCTTTGTGTAGAAAAAGATATAATTTATCACTGAAGTTCTTGTATTGATCATTGTACCTTTACTTTAAAATAACTTTTGGTGAATCCCAATTGATTAGACGATTGTCAAGAGTTTATGAGTTCATTTAAAGGAAAAGGGCTGCTTTTGTTTAATTGTATTTGGCTTTATACATGAGAAGCGCTGCAAGACACATTTAATAAAAGTTTCTGATAAACAACTGAAAATAATAATATTGTGATTATCAGTCTGAGGAGAGAGGGAAATGTAGATATTGTTACAAATAATGACAGGATTAATCTTTCCCTGGGAATCCAGACTTCTGCAGTTACATTAGTAAAAATACATTCACAGTGAGCAATAACACAAACATTCACCTTATACAATACAAGGTCATCCACAAAGTGCACCTCACTGCTCATGAGATTGGGATTCGAATGGGATTAGCACAGTCTGATATCTGTTCACAATGCACATATACATATCAGACACATACACCTTCTGGCTATGCACCCGTCCACATTTTTTGGGAAGAAATCACAAATTCACTATCATATTTCCTGGGCCGCTGCATCCCTCTGCCACCCGTACTTTGCCTGCTAGGGGAAACAACATCTGTTAGTTTAAACAAAAAATCTGCCATACTTCTCCTCGTGGCTGTAGCTGTCACCAAAAAGACTATTCTCCTGAACTGGAAAGCTAGAAAAAGCAAGCATTATACACTGGAAAAATCTCTTAAATGATTTTTTTCACTTCAGAAAGTCTCTGCACCTCCATTAGCACCAAATCACCCAGCGGAATTCGATCTTGCCCCCCCTGCATATCTGACCTGCACTACTGTCTGGTTCATAACAGCATTGTTCCTAGATACATTCAGTAACCACTGTTCAACCAACTCTTTATGTATGACACCCCCCCCCACACACACACACACACATGCATCTGTACCTCCTAAGGTACCACTTGTATCTTCCCAAACACAGACACACACGTGCTCATGCACAACACATGCCCACCATCAAGAGGGAAGTATTGTATGCACCCTACACAGTTCACATATTCAATGGGCGATCCCACTGGACGATCCCACTGAATGGTTCTCTCATTATATTATTATTTCTTATTTGTTTAATTGCTCTGTTTTGAGTTGATTTTATTGTTGTTTTCCCTTTCTTTATCTGTTCTACCTTTTTTTGCAATGATTTGATGACATCTTGCCGTATGTCTTTAACCCTTTAATAAAAAAAGATAACTTGTCCATTTCTGTGAGTGAATTCAAGTGAGAATTTATAGTTGCCATAGAAACTAAGACCTGCTCAGTGAAAGAGAATTGTACTTTTTTCCTTTGTCACATTCTAAGTTTCTGTTAGGGTGTAATTTAGGTACTCAACTAAGTTAGTAACAGGTTTTCTTCTGGTACTTTGAAACAGCTGAACAACATTGTTCATCAGGATGATAAAGGACTTCTCAGTGGGATTCCACTATTTGGGTGGAACAATATTTTATTTCAATTACTATTTCAAAATAGGAGTGCATTAGAAAAGCAGGCATTCTGCTGGTTCTGTTTTAAACCAGAGCTTTCATGGTCACCCAAAGCCGGACTGCAAAAGTTTTGACGAGACGACAAACTTTAATGCATGCTCTCTTTCCTGGGGGGTAAATGGAGCAGTGGGAGAGATTAAGTTGGAGATGACATCTTATTGCGGGCCTGAACCAATATCAGACTTACTGCAGCACCTCCATCAGTGTACCGCATATAAAGGAAGCTGAACAGATAACCTTTTAATAAAAAAAATGAATATATATAAAATAAGTGAATGCCTGAAGGGGAATGAGCATGTGAATCGCTACCACACTTGACCCCCAGCTTCAGCTAAAGCAGGTGAGCATGACAGCAGGAAGACCACAGTTCCTGAAGGCAACAATTATCTGCACTTGTAGGTCACATGCAACGTCGCGGTTATAGTGCTGTTCCTGTGAGCTGGGCCCATAATGCAATGCGCGTGTCTTTGTCTCTGTGTCGTAAACTATGCGCTTCATTTTGGAGGGGGGCAAAAGTAAAAGTGGGTACTTTAACATGTATTCAATTGAAGATTTGCTACTTAAAATGCTGATCACACAAATTATATACATTGATTACGTTCAGTGGGCACTTTGCTGGGTATACGTATCTAGTGCTGGGCAGGACCCCTTTGCCTCCAGAACAACCTGAATTCTTCTTGAGATGAATTTAACAAGGTACTGGAAATCCGCCTCGGGGATTTTGGTTCATTCTGACTCCATATCTTCAGCCACCTCCTGCTGATTTGTTGGCCACACATTCATGCTACAAATCTCCTGTTCCAGCTCGTACCAGAGGTTCTGTATCGGATTTAGATCTGGAGACTGTGCAGGTCACAGTACACTGAAGTTAGTGAAACCCGCTTGTGATGGTGTATGCTGTGTGAAATGCCGCGTTATTCCGCTGAAGTTAGCCACTGGAAAACCAATTGGCTGTATGCATAAAGGGCTAGCCAGGTCTGCAACAATTCCCAGATACACTGTGACATTCAGATGAGGTTAAATTGGTATTAAGGGACCTAATGTATGCCAAGAAAAAAAATCCCCACACCATTACATTACGATTAAGAACCATTGGCACAAGGCAGGATGGATTCATGCTTTGTGCACCAAATTCTGGCCTCATCATCTGCCCGTTGCAGCAGCAACTAAGATGTTTCAGACCAGGTGATGTTTTTCCGACCATCCCTTGTTTTGACGATACCTTGCCCACTGTAGTCTCATTGTCCTGTTCTAAACTGGTACAAGTGGAAGCCCGCATAGTCTTCCAGGGCTGTAACCCTTCCACGTCGAGGTTGTAAAGTGCAGTTATCTGAGCAGTTATGGTCTTCCTGTCAGTCTGGTGTTTAACCTCTGACCTCTCAACAGTTCTCTCAGAACTGCTAATCTCTGGATAATATTCATTTTTTGCACCACTGTAAACTGTAGAGACTGTTATACATGAAATTCCCGGGGGCTCAGCACTGAGATATCAGAGATGATGCATCTTTGCCATTGAGATGTTTGGAATATCTGGGTCTCTTAAGCATCCATCCAACCATCCTTCCATTTTTATAGCTGCTTGTCCTATGCAGGGTCGCGGGTCCAGAGTCTTTCAGGGAACATCCCAGGATGGCGCGCCAACCCATTGCAGCCATCTTTATGTATTCAGCTGCAGTGCGCGATGTTTGTGCTAATGAGCAGTGCATTGTATTATCCTATACATACAACACTCTCTCCTATAAAAGCCTGAAGGGTTTTCTATTCCTTGGTAGTATTGGCAAATCAAATCTGTTGTCCAACTCGAGGGTCCTTCTGCAGCAGGTTAAAAAAATCCTTCTTGTTATTTTTAAGAATGATGTGTTCCTTCAGGGGTCGGAGGCAGAGTGAGTGAGGCAGAAGGCGTGTACATGCCCACACTGGGGTGTCTGTGTGAGTCAGTCTGACTGCGATTGTCATTTTCTGTTTATCTGATTGCTTCTGAACGATTGCTTTCCAGATGCTCGGCAGGGTCGCTTCCTTCTCATTCCAGTATCAGGGTCATCAGTTCCAAAATTACTGTTCTGCAGTTATTATTTTTAAATAAAAAGAGGAAAAAAATAGATTATGTATTACAATTTTTACCTTTGCTGACATTATGTATCTATCTATGGCTTTTTATAGTAAAGTGCTGTCCTATTTACCATTTATTGTGAGGAACCAGTATACATTTTTTTTCAATTAATATCTATATTTCTGCTTGAGCCTGAACATAAGAAAGCCGTCTACATGTTCACAGCATGATTACAGTGTGAAATGCTTCAAATTAACCCTGAGGAAGGGAATAATTGTCCTCTGTCTGAGTTCTCATATCACTGTTCTTGTTGAAAAGGGCAATACTGCAAGTGACCTTTAGTTAATGGAAAGAAAATAACGATTTGTTTTGTGTCCAGAAGCATTTTTATTTATATCCATTGTGAATCATAACTGGGACATTGCTGATTGTATGAGAAGGGAAAGACATAACAACCTTACTGAACTTTTCATTTTCATTAATAATGGTAAACATTCACCCAATTTGGGCAATAAATTAAAAAGGAGAAGTGGAAGTCCAAGCTTCGACAGTCTTTAAAGTGTTAGCACTTTTATGAGTGAATAACTGTCAAATTAACTTTGCCTGTAATCTTGGCAAACTGCTTGTACCTTGAATGAATGTAATGGGTTGTTGTCCTCCAGTGGATGTGTATTCTGCTAGTAACTCTGATGTTCTGAACGATCACTGACCAGGCGTGCTCTTAAGGAGGATGAAGGCCACAGTCATCAGGCAGTGCGTTTGCAACTGACACTAAACACAGGGATGAAGCAACACGGATAGTTCTTATTTCGTAATATTATATTTTATTTTTTGCATAAAGCCATAATAACCGAAGAAGTTTTACACCGTCAATCTTCTGCTCTTTGCATTGAGAGCCTTGCCAGACCTGATGCATTCCTGCCGCTGGCCTTTGAATCATTTCATTTCTTTTAGTTTTTCCCCGAGTCCTGTGTGCATCGTGGCTGCTGTCACTGTCTGTGAACCACTGGCTCGAGTTATGCAAGAGCTAATTTCACCATCAGACCTCTCCTTCATAAGCGATAGACAGGAGATGTGTCAAAACGCCACCTTTTGTGTCTAAAGCACTTGTACAGAGGACTGTGGAATTTCACTAGAATTTTTATTTTCCACTCCTGCATTTGTCGGTTGTCATAAAGCTAAAATGGTAGTTTAATAAAACAGTAAAGCAGCTAAAAATATAAGATTCCTCCATCACAGCAGTGACTCCAAATGAATGAGGAACAGTTTACAGATGTGCTTTTGTCCATTGTCTGAGTGCTAGGGCCAGCAACAGCGCCAACAGGAATGCTGAGTGCAAAGTGCGTAATGGCTCTCTAAGCGTGTGCCTGTCCTGCTGTAAATGTAGCTGGCAAAAGCAGGGGGTGCTGCGTAAAAACGGTTACATGCAAAAGGCTCATCTGTCACCTGTGTTGGTCTCCTTGTTTTAAGTTCATGTGATTGTTATAAGATTCATATTATATCTGCATGCGTAGGAGAAGGATGCATGGATGGCTGGATGGACTGATTGACAGTGAGAGCAATACATGGGGATGGCAGAACATTCCTGCCCTCAGCTCATCATATAAATGATTATTAAAAGCTTGCTGTGAAGGTAATAAGACCATGGCCAGGAGAGTGGGGTGAAGTTATAAGGGAATAATGAGTTTTGGGACTTAGTTACTTTGAGAAATAAATGTATATTAAAGACTGCCGCTCTGAGTATTCATTTACAAAGTAAAGGCACGGATTTTGAAAAAGAGGGTTACAGAAAGGGCTACAGAATGCTGAGCTTATTGGTTTGATGGTGAAAGGTCTCCTTGCTGTTAGACGTTATTCAGCAGTGGTTTATTTAATACTCCATTAATTTTAGGTCAGCTTATCCATGGTTGATGTCACTGAGACCTTTCTGAAGAGTTTCGTGGATGAATATACAATCTGCCGAGCTTGTCTAGATAAGGGAAAGGGTTCATATGTGGGGGACACATGGAAATCTAATTGTACAACTAAACATGGTTAGTTGTCCAGGCAGCTATATGGCTAAGATTTCCATTGAGAAAGACCTCTCCGGTTCATGATCAGAGCTGCTGAATTTGCTGTCACTGAACCCTAGAGTTGGATGCTACATCAGATGATGAGCAGTTGCTCCTGCCTGAACCTGCCGGAGGTCTCCATGTTCAGTGTTCTGGTGCATTACTTTCTCACTACTGTTATTTTCTCACATTATCGACGTACCACAAAAGCTATCTGATGTGTTGCGTTATGTCCGTATTGGAAGATTTGTTTTATTGGAGCATTTTGACATGTGTGAGCCAGTGCAGAATGGTAAATGTATGAGGGGGAAATCTCAGTGATTATGGAAATATAATTCCCGTTATAATCACAGTATTAATGCATCACTAGTACATGAAGTGCAGGCAGCTCACATTTCTGGGACAGCGCATGCTTGAGTGTGTGGTGTCTATATGTATTAGTGCCCAGCTCATTCTGCAAATGACAGCTGACCTGACTGCTCTTTGGCCGATGGGGAGCCTGATGGATGGAGCTAGAAAAGCTACAAAAAGCTCAGCTAGAAGTTAGTGATTTACAATGTAGGACTTTATTAGCTCAAAATAAATGTTGATCTCCACCAACGTACAGGGAAATTAATTAATATTTGATTAAAGTTGACTTTTGGTTACACGCATTTAGCTTTTGAAACGTTTAATATTAAACTGATCTGTGAACAGATTCATGTTTAGCAGAACATTTCTGTCATTTTGATATCAAACATGACATTAC
>JAAGVU020000008.1:97238-120487 GCA_011763525.2 Mormyrus iriodes | reverse complement strand
GCCATACTCAGGGAGTCGCACTGATGGCTGCCATACTCAGGGAGTCGCACTGATGGCTGCCATACTCAGGGAGTCGCTCTGATGGCTGCCATACTCAGGGAGTAACTCTGATGGCTGCCGTACTCAGGGAGTGGCTCTGATGGCTGCCATACTCAGGGAGTCGCTCTGATGGCTGCCGTACTCAAGGAGTGGCTCTGATGGCTGCCATACTCAGGGAGGCACTCTGATGGCTGCCATACTCAGGGAGTCGCTCTGATGGCTGCCGTACTCAAGGAGTGGTTCTGATGGCTGCCATGGGTCTGGTGACTGGGGTGAGAGTAGCTCCATGTTCATTGACTTTGCAAAAGGATTCTCCCTAACACATCATAATATCAGTAAATTGCTCTGCTTCAGATATTTGATGTATTTTGAGATGTAATAGGAGTAGTTTTTTAAGCTACAGTTCATTAGAAAATGATTGCACTCTGTTTCTACTCTTTCTCTCTTTCTGAGTTCACCCAGCTAACAATTTTTTTTCTAGGAACGTTTACCGAGTGTCACGATTAAGATATGGAAATGTTCAAAGTGTTCAGTTTTCCTGATGTTCCCAGAATGATAGGTTGAATTGAATGACAATTCCGTGTAATAAGTATAACTTGGATGTGTTCTGAATATCTGGTCTTTGTCCAGAAAACACATATCCATCACATATTCCCTCTCCTGCCCATTGTAAATACAATCTAGAAATCAGCATGAAATCCATTATTTCACATAACTTCCACCTGACTGAGAATAATATATCTTTTCATAATACCATCTCATGTATTCATTCTGTAATATGGTTTTGCCTGCACAGGCATTTAATGGGGCGTCCATGTTTCATTTGTTTTGGACTGAGCTTCCTGAGAATGCCTCCTTTTCCTGACACTTATTTTACAGTGCAGGCCTAACTTCATGTGCCAAATGAATTTGTTATAATTACATTTTGGCAGAACAGCGCCAGCTGGCCTTCACTGTTCGCTGTGGTCATAAATCGGTTTTGCTCTTTAGGTTTATCAGTTTGTCAGAGAATTAACGCCAGTGTGCTTTTGCTCCGGTGCTTGAATACCGTTGGCATGACTCAGCAGATTGAAATGCATACACTATCTATGTTCAAACAGATTTATGTTTTCAACACTTCACTCCAAAAATAGTGAAATGATAACTGTTTTGCGTGAATGTTTGTGTGGACTGTAGCTTATATCACGCAATATGACTAAAATTCGTATGTGGCTGACATCTGATGAAAGGTAAGTCTGATGTGGTACTCTGCAGAACGGGTACACCGCAAGGTACAGTGCTCTCCCCCTTCCTTTTCACTCTGTTCACATCGAACTTCAGACACAACACAGACAGCTGTCACTTCCAGAAATTCTCTGATGATACAGTCATTGTTGGATGTATATCAAAGGGGAACGAACTGGAATTCATAGAGGTTATCGGCAACTTTGTGAAATGGCGTGGAAGGAATCACCTCCTGATAAACGGTAATAAGGCAAAGGAGATGGTAATCAACTTCCAAGGTAACTCCATCTGCACCGGTGAACATTCTGGGAATGCAGGTAGAGGTTGTGTCAGTCTACAAATACCTTCATCTCAGTAACAAACTGGACAGGTCACACAGTACAGATGCCCTGTACAAGAAGGGCCAAAGTCGTCTCCACCTGCTGAGAAGACTGAGATCCATCGGTGTGCAGGACACTGTTAAGGACATTCTTTGACACAGTAGCAGCATCTGCTATGTTCTACGCAGTGGTCTGCTGGGGATGCAGGAGCTCAGAGAGGGACAGGAAGAGACTGGACAAGCGGGTCAGGAGTGCTGGCTCTGTCCTGGGCTGTTCTTTGGACTCCACTAAAGATGTGGGTTACATCCATTATGGATGATCCCTCTCACCCCCTATACGTGACAGTGGGAGCATTACGAAGCTCCTTCAGCACCAAACTATTTCATCCAACATGTAAGAAGGAATGCTTCCACAGGTCCTTCATTCCATCTGCCGTCAGACTGTATAACACCTATGTCACCTAAAGTTCACAAATTAAATTGTGTGTGTGTGGGGGGGATCGTAACAAATATATTAGCCCTAGGGACAGTATTAACCCAGTGTTAATATTACTGCCTTAAAATATTAAAATGCTGCTGTTCATAGTTGTTACCCTAATACATTTGCCATCTCAATGAAAAAAATCCTAGACAGAACCTTAGCAAGGTCCAGAAACTGATAATACTGGTATTTGGATTACGTATTTTTCAGTGATTCTTTTTATTTAGTTAAAAATATTTATACCCAAAGAGTTCTCTAATGAAACATCAAGCAGCTGTTTGATCTTAGTGCTATAGTAACACATTGGGCTCTATTTTTATGATCTAATGCAAAGCGTATAGTGCAAAGCGCAGGTAACATTTATGGGCGGATCCAAATCCATTTCGCTATTCTGACAGTGGAAAAAACAGATTTTGTGCCAGTGCAAGGCACAAAAAGGTTGCCCTAACTCTCTTAATAATTCAGGGTTTTGGGTGTACCAAGCAATAAACCAATCAGAATGGCATGTCACCACACCTTTTAAAGGCAAGGGGTGCATGATCTACAGCAGATTGCTAATACAATGGGGGGTTTTCCCGGCAAGCTGGATCGCTTGTCGGCTGAGGAAATGGACATGTTTGTGCGTGAGGTGAAAAGACAGGAGCACACCATCTACAGGAGTACCACTGTTCCACCTAAGCGATTTGAGGTGAAGAAAGCATTGGATGAGGTAGCAGTGAATGTGTCCTCGTTTTCTGGCATCACCAGATCATTCACACACTGCCGAAAGCGGTATAATGATGTCAGAAGACGGGGAAAACAGAAGCTCGCTGCTGAATGAGCACAGCAGCTGGGAAAGGCAACTTCATTATGCTTGTGTGTTTTTTTTTAATTTTCGGTCTTGCAGTTCAGCATCACGCCTTCTAAAGTCCTGTAATGTGCCCTCATTTATGTCCAACAGACATCTATCCCGCATGGCAATGTTATGCAACATACAACATACCACAAAGAATGCCATGACTTTTTGAGGGCTATATTGTAATGTTTAACCTGACTTATCTAAATATCTGAAACACATTTTCAGCAATCTAAATGTCCTTTCAATTACAGTATATACATATAAAATACATATAAAACATATAAAATGTTACTTATAAAACATATGTACATATAAAAATGTTTTTCCGTATGGTCTTTCATTAAACAGTATGATTACATGAAAGGACCAGATGTACTCTATAATAAAATGTATAATAATTAAATAAAATAACAAAAAAATGTTAGTGCACTTTGAGCCTGTACATGTGTCCATAATGAGCATTGTGTACCTGCACGTTTGTAAAATGCTGCACTTAAATACCATTTAACAATGCACCACTGACTTTAGACGTGGTTTTTGTTGGTCAAAAGCACAATGTCATTTCGCTGCCTTAAAATGGCAACGCGCAAACAATGCAACCGGCCACTCCCCAATTAAATAACACCATTCCTACGAACAGAAAGCAGGCACAAAATCATTTCAGGACATTCACACATGGCCAAGCCACTTTGCGCCACTCTTTGCGCCGGTGGAAATTAGGGCCCATTTTCTGTCACAAATATCTTGATAACTTAGTAGTTGTTTGCTTCTTTCACATTAGGTGTGAAAATGACAGATGCTTATCTGGAGTACAGACAGTTTTCAATACGATATCTTTCAGCATTAACATTTTAATAAGGCTCTTCTTCTTGGGGCTTCAGCAGCATCAGGGAATTTGGGAAAAATGTCCCAGAGTGCACATCAGCAAATTAAAATAGCATGAAATACCGGAATAACAAACATACCACAAAAAGAGGTCTCTCCTCTGAAGGCCTTTATGGTTAACATCATCCAGTGTGTGCAGAACTTTGGATCAGTAATTATGCCCGGCCTTTGCCTGTAAATCAACTTTAGTACTTATGTAGTAACTTATGTTGTTGGAAAGAAGCATAAACTTATGTGTAATCTGTGTCATGAATCATACACATACAGACATATATACACACACACACACACACACACACACACACACACACAAAGATCATTGATCGAGATCGAGATATCATGTGAAAGGCTGCCATAGACACACTCTGCATCCTCCAAACCAACACTGTACATGCATTATATGCATTTATGAGTTACTAAACTTTTTGTGTCATCTGCTGGCCTTCACATTTCATCTATCACTTTTACAAAACCTCCAAAACATTTCCAATTAATTTCTTCTGCTGACCCCGTGATATATCTTAACTGTGTTACAGAAGGGTCAGCTGTATATATAAAGAGCAATATTTAACAAATGGTTCTTATTGGTTTGTGACAATCACAATTATATAGTGTATATGAGATGCAATATATGTACGTTTGTATATAATGCATGTATAGGTGATAGGTAATGAAATATGGAGACAGTTTTTCATTTAGACTATAAGGATCTGCTGCAGGCTTTCAAAGCACATACAAGGTTTAACAGACAGTAATCTAGGGGCTTGGAAACAGAGCTATGAGCAGACAAGATGCTGAGCACTGAATGACTACAGCATGATATCTAAAAATTGGTATTCAAGCCATTCTTCAAGCAGTAAGACCTGTTTGAGATTGATCCACCCCACCTTCAGACATGTCTGTTCAGTGCATAGTGGCTAGTGGACAGCTTCCAGAGGTAAACAGACATCTGGCCTGTTTCTAAAGTCAGTGCTACCAGTAAGACTTGCTAGGCTGCATGATATAAGGCATACTTGAAAACGGGTGCTTAAAAATTGAGGTTGATTATCATGGCTGGGGATGTTGTTACGTGATCATGTGGACTGATATGAGGAAAAAGCAGTGCTTGAAAGTCAGATTAATTCTTCTCAGGTGGTCCGACTGGTGTAAGACAGTACACTCTCTCTATTCATTATGCATTCTGTGAGATACATTCTGATCATGCTGAAGGGCATTCAGTAGGGTGTTAGAGCGGCCATAATTCATCCAGAAATCAAGCCCTGGTATAAGCTTGGATGTGTTTCTTAGATGCAAAAATGTTTTGCAAGTCAAAAGAGATGTCAGGAGCTGTGACAGTTCCAAGGTCTTGTCTGACAAGTCGATTAATGAGAGCCTCTTATATCTCAGGGGAATATGCTAAGTCTTGTTTAGTAGCATGGACATTTTTTACCAGGGATATAATGGGGAAAAAACAGTGAATCATCCATACTTTCCTATGCCTCACAGAGCTAGCATATGTGAAAGTAACAGGGACATAGGTGTATGGCTGTGGCATCCTAAACTTGAATTTTGTTTGATGGATATGGGTGAGCAGATGTTGATGTTCTCACTGGAATAACAGATTCTGCTCTGCTTGTTCTCACCCTGCCTGTTCCTACCCACCTGCCCTGGTTCTGCCTGTACCTGCCCTGGTTCTGCCTGTACCTGCTCCTGCCTGCCCACTTGCCCTGGTTCTGCCTGTACCTGCCCCTGCCTGCTCACCTGCCCTGGTTCTGCCTGTACCTGCCCCTGCCTGCCCACCTGCCCGTCCTGTCTGGTGATTTGGTTGTCTAGTCTCCCAAGTAAAACCTTCATTCTCCTGCACGGGGGTCCCCAGTCATCTCTGGTCTCCTGTCGTGACAGACAGACAGACAAACAGACATATGATAGATAGATTAAGGACAAGTAGAATAGGACAAGTGGGTACAGAAGCTGGAATGGTGAAAAAATATGCTAAAGGTGTACATTGAAAACTTCACTGTATTATGTAAACATGTACATATATTATTTTTTTCCATTGCTTTGAGACATGAAGTAGTTTCATGCCTTAATCTGTCCATCAGCGAAGGTCTCCAGGGTTTAATCTAGGAACCTAGACTTGCTGACATTAAAACTTTTGGGAAAAAAAAACGCTGAGCTACTTGCAAAGTACTCATCAGAATTGGGGCACTCTTTGGAGTAGCTGCATGGAATTAATGATTACTGCTGCATCTGAAGTGGGTCTTGTATGTTTTTAAATCCAGAACCTACTTTTTCAACACTTCCTTCAACAGTCTAACATCAGCTCTACTCACAAAGCAGCTATGGGGAAAAAGCAGGGGTGGCGTAAAAGTCACCAGGTGCTAAGAAATAGATTTCAAGGTCAGCTCTGCTTCAGTTGAATTTCTACAGGGGGTTTTATTCCACTTCTCCTCTGCTGGGAAGTGAAGGTATAAACTGAAGCATCAACAAAACAGATGTAAAGTGTCTGGGTTATTTAACAGCAATGTACTCCTAAGTCTGTCTCTAAGATGTTTATATATTATGCACACTCATCTATTATGTATTACTGTAGGTGGGTAAAGCTTTGAGGAATCACTGCATGAAAATATAAAACACAGTTATAAAAGTGACACCTTTAGGTTTCCTAGGATTTCAAATGGCTGTCTGAGCATTATGACAAACCTTTCACTAACCGGTCATATATGTGTATAAGTGCTAAGCATAGAGGGGCATATTGGATAAAGGTCATTTTCATATACTAAATGAAAATAAAGCACAATAGAACATTTAGCCTTTTTCAATAATTTAAACCCTGTTATGAAACATACCAAGCTATTGGAATCGGTGCTTGTTTTGTAATACGCATTTCAACATTTGGTGACTAATGTGTTTTTGAATTACACAGAACCAAATATAGCATGAGGTCGGTATGCTGTGTGCTTTGGCATCATGAATGCTGCAGGATTCCTAAAAAACCTTTGTAATCTAACTTATTAATAGCTGCATTGTTTATTGTCTTTGGGTGTGTCAACAGGTACTTCAATACGAAAAATAATTAATTTCTTCTGTAGAAATTCAACAAGATTCAGGGAAAGCAGTAAGGAAATAGATTATCTATACAAATATATCCTAACTAATATAATACCAGTTACTGAATCATGTAGCTGCAGAGGGCATGTGTGTGTGTGTGTGTGTGTGCGTGTGTGTGTGTGTGTGTGTGTGTGTGCGTGCGCGTGAGTGTTTGTGTGTGGGTGTGTAATTGTGTGTGAATGTGTGTGTATGTGAAGATGTGTGAGTTTTTGTGAATGTGTGTGTGAATGTGTGTTAGTGTGTGTAAAGGTGTATGTAAGGGTGTGTGTGAGTGTCTGTAAAGGTGTATGTAAGGGTGTGTGTGAGTGTCTGTAAAGGTGTATGTAAGGGTGTGTGAGTGTATGAATGTGTCTGTAAAGGTGTATGTAAGGGTGTGTGTGAGTGTGTCTAAAGGTGTATGTAAGGGTGTGTGTGAGTGTGTGTTGTTACGTGCCGTAAGGTTTTCTGTGGCTGTGTTTGTCTGATTCTGCTCCACCTGCAGACCCGCCTCCTCAGCCCGTTCTCCGCTCTGCCTCCAGGTTCCCGTCACGCCCTCCCTCTGAGCTCCGCGCCGTTTCACACTTCCGGTCCCCAGACCTGAAAAGGACGCGGTTCCGACCATTCCCCAGCTCTGCTCATTGGTTTGATTATTGGGCTTTTCTGGTCTTTGTTTTGCCTCTGTAGGATTTTGGATTGTTCTGGTTTCCGATTCTCGCCTCGCCCTTTTCTGTATTTTCGCTGTCTTTTGCTTTTGATTATTTGGCTTCCGATCTCTCCGCCCAGTTTTTGGTTTGCGTCTTCGCTCGCCCCCTTCGGATACTTTCACCTTGGCTTGAGTGTGTTCTGTGTGTGTGAGTATTGGTGCGTAGGGAGCGACTGCCATTTTCGTTCTGCGAGTGTGTGTTGGGTTCGGTGTATTTGTTAGGGAGTCAGGAGAAGCATTTGTCTTTTGTTTTCCCTTTTCCTTTTGCACGTAGTTTAGATTAGTTGTGGTCTGCGCTCGGTAGTTGGGTTTTGTTTGTTATTTTGGCCATGGTCACTCCTGAAGTCTCTTGCACCGGGTTGTTCGTTCAGTGTTCCTGTGTGTGTGAATAAAATATAAAAATGACAAAGAAACGCCCCCTCGCCCACTGGTGTTCCCTTATTCCCTGACCCTGTTTGTCCAGTCATCCCAGTTCCCTTTTCCTTTACTTTCTGCCAGGCTCCCACCCTAGACTGGAGCTCATAACAGTGTAAGGGTCTGTGAGTGTGTGTGTGTGTGTGTGTGTGTGAGTGTGTCTGCGTGTGTGCACTTTCTTCCATTTGAACACCATTTTTCACTCATTGCTTTGCAATAATGGAATTCCTTTCATATGTACTAAACATTTGTCTATAATTTAACAAGAAATTCGACATATTATCATGAACTGTAATTTCAGGATAATACTCTAAAGAAATAGCATTTTCCATTAACCAATGAGATGGTCCATTTAGCTAGTGAGTCATAGCACAGTTCTTAACATTGCACTGAAAATACAGTAGTAGTTAGTGCCGTGATTAATGAGCTGTTTTGGTGATCAACTGTGGAAACAAATTAATCGTACAAATGCAAACAATGTGAGTCATTTCTGCTAGGCATCTGGTAAGCCACCTTAAAATAGTGTGTGTGCATGTGTGTTTAATTGGTCAAGTATATATTACCAAATGTCCCCACAATGTGATAAATCCTGGTATTTTGATGGTGTGGGGGCCACCTTTTCTTTCCGGTTTCCCTAATATTCTCCAACTTCAATGAAAATTTTCAAAGAATTTGACCATTTTTTACTTTTTTATTTCCAAAATCTTTTATATAAATATACCACTAGAACAGCATTCCCTCTTAAAAATAAGAAAGAACCCCCAACTGGCCTGTATAAGCTTTCCTTTTTTTGTTATTTTTTTTTTACATAATATGACCAAATACAATAAAATTTCACCACTAGAATCCAACCTGAAAATCCCAAAACCAAACTGAAAAGTCAAAGGGGTAATATTTCATTTTAAGATTTTAAGTGATCTGAGACAAACATCCCACCCATACTCTTTACAGTGCACACAAATAAAACTGGCAATGATGTACATGATTATGTGTATAAGGGTATAAACACTTCCAGGGACTTGTAAAATGTGTGTATGTAAAGGGCACTCCTTTAATGCTACCTTCAATGAGGATAGACATTACATATGAGAGTGACACCGAAATATAACATGGATGTCCTGTTAAACGTGTTTTAGTAACAATAAAAATAAAACACAGATTCAATATTTTTCTAGAAGAAAAAAATATTTTGATGTAAATTAAATGGAAGGATCAAATCACAACATTTAAAAATATTCAGTTTTTTTAAAGATTTAATCCATAAAGGGCAATTTTTACCTTAAACCGAGGCTATATTATGCAATAATAATAAAGTGTACACTCGATAACATAAATATTATTGTGTGTAGTAACTGAAGACAAATGTTTGGAAACTAATGATTGAAACGTATTCCTCACATTCAACTTCTGCATTTTGTGTTTTTGTCCAGTGCCGTCTGCCACCATTAGTGTAAACGAGTAGCTTCAAAGCCATATGTGCTGTTAATGAGAGCAGCAGCGGTGGGCACAGCTAACTGAAAAGTTAGCTTCAATAACCGCTAATCTGCTAACTCCAAAGTTTAATTCAATAACCCTAAACCAGTAAACCGCTAAAAAATCTTGTGGAAACCAAGAATAACCACTAACTTTTACCATATGAATTTAGCTTCAGTTTGGCTTTTGGCTCTGAAACCCTTAAAAACATAGAAAACTAAAATTTTAACCTGTTTAACACTCAAGTCCCATCTGTCAGACAAGAGTGATTACCAGGGGATATTTAGAACTTAACCAATTGCGTATCACTGGATTCTGTAAGAGTCTCCGGAATAAATCTGCATTGAAATTTTCTTGAAATCAGAACCCAGAAAATACAACCGGGGCCTGTGTCATTTAGAAGGAGTCCTTGTTGAACTGGATAACTTATCAGATTTAAGATAGTCTAGGCTAAATGTAAGTGAACAAAGATAAAGTCCATTTAATGTTGGGTACCTTAAATCCAACAAGTTATCCAGCTAAGCAAAAAATCCAGCTTTGTGATACAGGCCCCAGTTCTCCGTTTAATTCAGGGTATCCCAATGGACTTAAATTTAGCGTAGATTTCTGCTAGCGCAGCTGAAATTTAGCTATTTTAAATCCGACTAGTTATCGACCAGTCATGTCTTGTGTTTACACAGAGTCTGTCAACAGCCTGCCAGATAGACTGCTACAGACATGCTCACAACAGACAGAAACAAATATGTATGATTTTAGGGTTGTTTTTGACCATTAAACCTTATTCACTTGACGTGCAAAATTTTTTTTAGCAGATTTACAGATAGCAGAACTAAATTTGGCAGAAGCTAACTGGTCTGCTAGCGGTTTTTAAAGTTAGCAGAAATGCTAATCTGCTAACGAAAAAATATAGCTTTGCTAATTAGCGGTTAACAGATCAGTGGAAGCCAATGGACCTACTACAGAAAATGGCTGCAGTATCCATTATAAGCATGAATATCATCACAAAATGAGTCATGTAACATTATGATTAAAGAGCAAAATAAATGTGTTATCCTTAATATACTTATTTAACCCCCTGAACATTATCTGAATTAAGCAAATAAAATAAAATAAATCAAAAGAAATTTCACTCATATTTAAATATGAAATAATGTGGATGCCATGAGTGGGAAGAAACTTTGTCATTGTGCTCCAATTGTTCTGTAATGTAGACGCACTTAAATTTTTTTCATCATCATTATTATTTCTACATTATTTGTTGATTTTTCCAGCAGTATTGCATTGCCAAATCAGTTTTTTAAAATAACTTCTCCCAAATTTTCTACTGCTAGACAAATCATTACATATCTTAAAATTCTAAGTAGTGCCTTTGCGTCTAGCTCCAGGACATTTAGCTGGTTGAGGGGGTATATTTTCACCCATAGTTTTTTGTAAAAGTCACTTATATGTTTTGCTATGTCTGTCAGGCTAGAGGAACCAGGGTGGCGTGTAATGATCCGAGCTTGCAAGCACTTGATCCTTAAATCGTTCTTTCTCACAGTGAAAAAAAAACACATAAATGCTGAAAAAGATTTTCCGTTTAGTTAAATCATTTTCTTGATTTAACTGCAATGTTTGTTTATATAATAAATACCCTTTCTTTTTTAAAGACTTTTGAAAATGGAGATATACCACAGTTCTTGAAGCAATTACTGTCATCACATACTGCTTCACTCCTAGCTTACTAGTTTTGCGTGTCCATTTTTAGGTTCCCTTCATGAATTGAATCAAATTTGGGTCTCTTGTACATTGTCTTTTGAGGTGGTTCGGATTAGCAAAGGTTCATGCCCAGAACTGTGCAAGGATTTGAGAGCAGAGGCATGGTTGTACATAGTCTTATAGGAATTGTAGTGGTTGAGGTGCTCATGCTCCAGAGGAGGGAGTGCCAGCTGGGTCTCCATAGCTGGTCCCCCTGTCAGGTCCTCATCTACATTGATGATCTCAATGGTCCGAGTGGGAGATTGGTGGCTCTGCTGGTGGTGCTGTTTACGCATTTTATAAAAGATAACGAGCATACCAGCAGCCATGAGAGTGATGGCCACAAAACAGCCAATGATGATCTTGGTGGTCTTCATCACCTCATCCAGCCCATTCAGAGAGCCATCACTGACACCTGTTACAGGAACGGAATAGGCGTTTTCCGTGCTTTTGGTGGAGAAAGGTGTCTGTACAGTGGAGGTCTTCCATCCACTAGAGAAAGGGGTGGGCCTTCGGTTGTGTCGCCCCGGAGTCCTCTCTTCATTATCAGACGGCTCAGTAGTCTCTACGGTAACCGTTGTGAAATAGCTAAACCCACTGTTCTCTAGTGAGGACACGTTAAGCACGGCTGATGCCGTAGTGTTGCCTGCTGAATTGCTAACCATGCAGGTGTAGGTGCCTGTGTCTTGGAGTGTGACATTGGTAAAGTTCAGTGTCCCATCATTAAGCACAGAGATGCGTACCTTGTATGCTCCATGTGTTAGGATGGAGCCATCTGGAGTAATCCAGCTGATGGAAGTCAAAGAGCTTGTACGACATCTCAGCTCTGCAGCCATGCCTTCCGTCACATTTGCATCTGTAGGAGGCTCCACAATAATGGGGGCATAACAATGAAAATAGTTTGGGTCCAGCTCCCCAATATAACGACCCTTGTGGCTAGAGGGTGAGCTGCAGCGGGCACAACAGCTGGTATTAGCTGGCACCATCTCTTTCAACCACCAGCTTAGCCACAGGATATCACAGTTACAGTTCCAGGGGTTGTGGTGCAAATGCACCCTCTCCAGTTGGTGCAGGGGGGTAAAGAGGTCATAGGGCAGAAAAGTGAGGTTGTTATGGGCCAGATTTAGCTCTACCAGTGACTGCAGATCATCGAAGGAGTTCCTCTCAATGATATAAATCTGGGCATGCATCATCCACAGTTTTTGCAGGTAGACCAGCCCTTTGAAAGAGCTAGGCTGAATAACAGAAAGCTGGTTACCCGACATCTCCAGCTCATCTAGTCTCACTAAGGGGAGAAGGTTGGGGATCTCTTTCAGGTTGCACATTCCCAGATTCAAGTAACGTAGGTTGCTTAAGCCCTCAAAGGCCCTCTCAGAGATATAAGATAAACGCTTCAGCTCACCCAGGTCTAATCTCCTCAGGGAAGGCACCCGGTTGAAGGCATAGGAGGGGATACTCTCAATGGGATTATTTCTCAACCAGAGCTCCTTCAACTTGGAGAGGTATTCAAAGGCCCCATTGGGAATGGTAGTCAGGCGGTTGTCAAACAGTTCCAATGTGTTGAGGTTGGCCAATCCATTGAAAGCGCCAATCTCAATGCTGCGTATGTGGTTCTTGCTCAGCTGCAGGATCTCGAGGTGCAGCAGGTGATTAAAGCTGTCCACCCTGATGACTTGGATGAGGTTCTCCTGGAGGTTCAGGTAACGTGTGTTGGTAGAGATTCCATCAGGTACGTCCTTCAGTCCACGGCGGGTGCAAATGACCTTGCTGAACTGGTTGCTGCAGGAACAGACTGACGGACAGGTCTGGGCTCGTGCCAGGCCTGCCACCACCAGCAGCTGGAGGGCTAGCACCAACAGCACAAACAAGGGGCTGTTCAGGGGTGTGTTCCACCTAGGACCTCTCATCATCTGCTCCTGTGCGTAGGATGTCATCTTCTTTAATATTCATAGTTTACAGGATTGTGGTCCCCGTCTGTGAATCGGTGTAACCGTGGAGCCTGAAAAAGGACAACAAATTGAATTAACTGTTGAGCTAAGCTGTTGTCACAATTTATGGTCACAAAGAAGTTTATAGTTGTGTATGCAATTTATAATAATAATAGCGGATATTTTATTGGTCCCCATGGGGAAATTCTCTTTACGCCTCCCCCAACTTGCTCTCTCTAGGTGAGAGCGAGCTGGCCGTGAAGGGCAGCCACCCATAGCAGCACCCAGGGAGCTGGGGGTTAAGGGCCTCGCTCAAGGAGCCACAGATGTGCCGAGGCCAGGCTTGAACTCAGTTATGCTATATATCAATCACTATGTAATCTGAACAAAGAGAACTGTGCACATAACAAACTGAAAATCAATCTTACAAATGGCACAATAGATCATGTATAATGTTTTAATGAATACTGTTCTTATAGGTCATCAATATCAGTCCAAAGTATTTACATTACAGTTACAACAGGAAGAAAGGAAAATGTGCTGTTGTTTTAAGGGGATTTGGAATTAAATTTGTACACATGTGAATGCAACTTGAAAGCTGAAAATATGTGTACTTTCTGCTATAAAAGTGCTAAAGCTTAAATAAGGTTTTTTTTAAACTGAAACTAGAAGAAAGGATGTGAGCACATCATCTGCAGCTGGTGTTTTCTTCCATCAGCCATGCATACGCAAAACATCTGCAGTCAGCCAGGATTGGGTTATTCCCCGCACCCACCACAAATAAGACGTTTCATGCAGCCGAATATGCAGACGCACTCACATTCACACAAGCACAACTCACAGAGTATGCTTTGTATCTCTTTGACATTAAACTCAGATTGAAATCTTCACTGGTGTAAAAGAAAGATTACAATATCGAGAATATCGAGTTTTTCTTTACCTCTTTCCAAATATCCCTCTCAAAGGGAAGGGACAGCAGCCGACTTCATGTTGTGTGTGTGTGTGTGCATTTAATTTTTTTAGATTTTAGATCATTCACGCAGTTGGGATTGAATAATGTTCCAATCCGCCTGTTGAGTTATATGTACATGTGCAGTGCCAGCCAATCCTGCAGGAGACGGATGGGGGGCACTGGCGGTGATGCCCGCCTAGGGTGCCACAATGACTGCAGCTGGCACCGTACATGTGGTATATGCCACTAAGTGCCAAGGAAAGCAATTTAAAAAAGAATTTTACTGTTTTTGAAGATATTGAATTATTCTTGTACTTGCGTGCAAGTAGTTTTTTGGTTGGAAATGAATAATCTGTATAATTCAAGTTTAAGTTAAACTATTAGAAATATTAAAGTATGGGTCATTCTCACAAGCTTGAGAATATTTGGGAAAAAATGTTACGCTGAAATACAGTGTTTATTTTTTGTGTAGAGCAATTGTCATTAATTTTCCTTTTTAGGTATCTCTTATGTCAATTGTGGTTCTAATTTAATGATTTTTAAGCCATTTTCCGAAATACACTGATCAGCCATAGCAATAAAACCATCGGGCTCATATTGTGTGCTGCCAAAGCAGCTCTGACCCGTCGAGGCCTGGACTCCATAAGACCTCTGAAGGTGTGCTTCGGCATCTGACAGCAAGGCATTAGCAGCAGATCCTTTAAGTCTTTTAAATTGCCAGGTGGGGCCTCCATGGAACAGACTTGTTTGTCCAGCAAATCCTAAAGCTACTCAATCGAACTGAGATTTGGGGAATTTGGAAGCCAAGTCAACACCGTGAACTCTTTCTCGTGTGTTTCAAGCCATTCCTGATTTATTTTTGCAGTGTAGCAGGACGCATTATCCTGCTGAAAGAGGCCACTGCCATCGGGGAATACTGCTGCGATGAAGGGCTGTACTTGGTCTGCAACAATGTTTAAGTTGCTGGTACATGTCAAAGTAACATTCACATGAATGCCAGGACCCAAGGATTCCCAGCAGAACATTGCCCAGAGCATCACACTGCCTCCGTCAGCTTGCCTTCTTCCCATAGGGCATCCTGGTGCCATCTCTTCCCCAGGTAAACGACGCGCGCACACCCAGCCGTCCACATGTAACAGAAAACATGACTCCTCAGACCAGGCCACCTTCTTCCATTGCTCCACAGTCCAGTTTTGACGCTCACATACTCATTGTAGGCACTTTCTGCAGTGGACAGGGGTCAGCATGTGGCTATGCAGTAAGCTGCGATGCACTGTGTGTTCTGACACCAATCTAACTTTTTCAGCTATTTATGCTACAGTAGCTCTTCTGTGGGATGAGACGGGCTAGCCTTCGCTCTCCACACAAATCAACGAGCCTTGGGCGCCCATGACCCCATCGCTGGTTCACCGGTTGACCTCCCTTGAACCACTCTTGGTAGGTACTGACCATTGCATACCGGGAACAGTGCAAACGACCTGCCGTTTTGGAGATGCTATAACCCAGTTGTCTAGCCATCACAATTTGGCCCCTGCCAGAGTTGCTGAGATCCTTATTCCTGCCCATTTTGCTTACTTCCGGCACATAAACTTCAAGAACTGACTGTTCATTTGCCTAATATATCACCGCACCTTTGACATTGTAATGGGATAATCAATGTTATTCACTTCACCTGTCAGTTATGGCTGACAGGTATAAGTAAACAAAAAACAAACAATACAAGCTAGATAAAATGTTTTTAAATAATTCAACTTCATTGCATGTAACCCACAATAAACAAGCAATTTGCATAAGATCATTGCTGATGATGCTACTTTGTTATAGTTGGTATTTTTCTCATCTCTTTAATCTCGGTGTAGATTTGATGAAATACCTTTATTACCAAAAAAAATGGTAATATTATTATTATTATTATTATTATTATCATTATTATAATTACTACTCCAGCAGCAAAATTGACCGTTTAAACAATGAAGTTGTATAGTTTGAGTCACTCTCAAGCTAATTTTAAAGAATACAGAAAATTGATATTTTATGGTAATGAGTTCGTGAGGATGACCCATATACTCCCCTTTGTGTTAATTGTACATTAATTTGGGGATTTAATTTATGATCATAAGTTTTAATATTAGGTGTGATTAATCACAGAAAACTGTGATTAAGTCGTAAACTTTTTTTAACCAATTTATAAATATATGTGTGACATGGGACGAGACACCTAACCCTAACCGATTTATAAATATATGTGTGACACGGGACGAGACACCTAACCCTAACCGATTTATAAATATATGTGTGACACGGGACGAGACACCTAACCCTAACCCTAACCGATTTATAAATATATGTGTGACACGGGACGAGACACCTAACCCTAACCCTAATCGATTTATAAATATATGTGTGACACGGGACGAGACACCTAACCCTAACCCTAACCGATTTATAAATATATGTGTGACATGGGACGAGAACCCTAACCCTAACCGATTTATAAATATGTGTGACATGGGACGAGACACCTAACCGATTTATAAATATATGTGTGACATGGGACGAGACACCTAACCCTAACCCTAACCGATTTATAAATATATGTGTGACATGGGACGAGACACCTAACCCTAACCCTAACCCTAACCCCACCCCTGACTTACTATGGAGAGCGTCCCCATGCACCTTCATAAGTCTTCACAGCACATTGTTGTCGTTCACATCCTTCTCAGAATCTGATCTAATGTGAACCCTGTGCTCTAACAGCACTTACATAAACTTTACTCTTTCAAATATTTGAATATAAAATATTTATATTTTAATCAACTTTGAAGCCCCAGACATAAATATACATTTTGAATGAACTTCTGAAATTGCAGGTAGTGAGAAATCCTCAGGGTGCCATGTTAAATAAATGTTATTCAGTTTCTGCATTACCCCCCCCCCCCCCGGTAAATGTCTCTCTAGGTGATTATAAATTTTTGTCACTTTTTTTTGTTTCTTCATGATTTTTCTCATTCTAACATTATACGTCTGCTTTCTCTGGTAACTTCCTCTATGTGCATGTATTTTTCATGTATCTTGATCATATATCTTGATCTTATACTGCAGTAATTTCAGTGGCCATAAAGTAACACAAATAAAAGGTCTTGGCAGTCAGAAGGCAGCTGACAGTGTGAACCTATGTTCTGCAGTGCTGGAAAAAAGTCCTCTAACTAATTGTTTAAAGCCTATCACTGCTTAGGTGGGCAGCTGTCACAGTGCCGGAGTCGGGATCCCTTTGCATCTGTTTGTCAAGTCTGCATGGGCCACATGCTGTTAGGTGAACTTCCGTTCCAGTGTCGCCCATAGTGTATGTGCCCTGCTACAGTATCTTGTGTTCTGTCCTTCCTGGGATGGGCTCCAGGCTCACCACCACCATGTACTGGATAAACCACTATTTACCCACATCAACTGTATTGAAGAACAATTCAAAATGAATGTAGTTTCTTATATTGTAACCTTTTACTCCTGAATGATAATGAGACTTTATTGGTTCCTTGTGGGGAAATTTCGCCTACCCCATCTTGCTCTCCATGATACACAAACAGACAGTGCTCAGCATAGATGATACACAAACAGACAGTGCTCAGCATAGATTATACACAAACAGACAGTGCTCAGCATAGATGATACACAAACAGACAGTGCTCAGCATAAATGATACACAAACAGACAGTGCTCAGCATAGATGATACACAAACAGACAGTGCTCAGCATAGATGATACACCCCAATAGGTTTGTCAGAAAACCTTTACTTTCCTTTCAGAATCAACATTTTCTATTAGATACTTTACTACAAAATACTCCCACAAATGTGGGCCATTGATTGCAAACAAGATTTGTTAATTTGCTCACACAAAAAAAGTAAAATGTCCTAACAAAATCATTCAAGACCATGTTGCAAAAATGAGTACATCCCATTGAAAGTCTTAGGAGCAAAGCTAAATTTTAGACTACATAATTCTAATTAACATGATATCAACCACAGGTGAGTCTAATTATTCATTAGACAGGCATTTTGACTATAAAAGGGCATTACTTAACAAAGGAATCCCTTCCCATTCCATGCTGTCAGCAATGGCACCACATGGAAGAGAAAAGTGACAAGATCTGAGAAAGGAAATTTCTTTACACAAGAAAGGAGTGGACAGAATGGAATGGGAAGGGGGTGTGCTCATTTATGCTGAGCACTGTATATGTAGGTGTGAGCAAGCTTGTCAGTGAAGGGCAGCCACCTGCAGCGGTGCCCGAGGAGCTTGGGGTGAAGGGCCTTGCTCAAGGGCCCACAGATGCAACTGTTCTGTTGAGGCTGAGCACAAACTGGCTACCTTCCGAACACAGGCACAGAGGATTAGTTCACTGAGCTACACACTGCCCCCCCATGAAAAAAGAAAATGTGAAAAATGAATTTGCTCACTTATTTCATGCAGAGTAGATAGGTATAATATATAACCCTGAAATATTAAGCAAATTCTGTTTACAAAGCAACATACAACTGAGGAATTATTGGGGTCATAGAACACCCACGGAGTACTTTGGGGTAAGGACCATGCTCAATGGCCCAACAGTAACATGTTTACTCTTCCAGCTACAGGATTCAAACCCATCTGGGCACAGGGGTAGATCCCTTACTCACCAAGTCACACACCACAGCGTTTAAGGTACTGGCAATGCTAATTAGGTTGATTATTTAGTCTAACTACTGTGTACACAACATCTGAAATTAATCATTTCAAGCTCTTACGATTTAAAAAATAGCATCCTCATCTATCTATCTATCTATCTATCTATCTGTCTATCTATCTATATAGCAACTGTCCTTGAGGTAGAATCTATTTATTTTTTTGCAGATTTTAATTGCATGTATTATTTTGTTTTGTATGAAGAGCTGTTTATCATAGTCAGGGCTATGGGGTGTCCTGAAGCATAGCCCAGACAGCATGCAGCACGGAACTGGGGTGCACCCTAGACAGGGGGAGAATATACAGAGTGCCAGGTTCTGAAATCCAGGAGAAACTTACCATGCTGCTATTTGTCTATTAGGGATGCATAACTATATATACTGAGAAATCCTATTCAGTTTCCTGCATGACAACAAAATAATATATATTGGTATTATTAGCTGTACAAGAATCCAATGAACAAAAAGCATAATTTAGTATCTTCAATAAGACCCCTTCACTGGCCGATATGCAGGCGTAGTATACGTCACTGGCTCATTTCAATACTTCCTTCAGTACTTCACACAAAAGATTTTTGGTATAAATACGAAAGTGGACAGAACATCTCAAGCTATGTAATTTTAAACAAGAAAATAAAATTAACAGAATACATATGAATTACTGCTTCCAAAGCACGGAGTCCTGGTGTCAATCATGTCCTCAGCAGGAAGTTTTGTGCAGACTGTACAGAATTATGCAAAAAGATAATCAAAACAAAATTAAATTAAAAAATGATCTGCCTATAATTAAAAATTTAGATATAAAAAACCTAGAAAATCTCTTACACTGAACCCGAAAACTGCCTTTCAAACATTTTTGTGCTTTTCCTCATCAGTTATAAACAACTAAAACACTAGCATGTAACATTTTGAATTATAATAAAGAATCCCATAGAGCACACCTACAATTACTGTCATTTCAGACATAATTATATGATGAGGTTGGACCTTCCTTGTATCCTTAGGCGACTCATATATCTTGATCTGAACAAAGAAAAAACATAGACTACTGTTACAAATTTCACAATGGCAAAATATTGTATCATGTACCTGAACATAATTGTAATGAGAAATTTATTTGCTTAAAAATATGTTAGCTTACTCAAAGGCTTACAACCTGTACTCGCTTGCTGTGAGGTTTGACACTTAAAAACTGCTTCTGTAATATTCTTGTTTTTTTTTGGACGACAGTAAACTGCAGATACCTGAAACTGCAGTTACTGGAACCAAAGATAAGGAGATCCCGCTGTATCAGCAATTTTAGAAAACCAAATTTTTGGATTAGCCATACATTAGGCGAATTACAGCTGAAACAATAAGTATCGGCATATTTGCACAGAAAGAGTCACCTTCATGTTGCTTGTGGAACCCAGAAGAGCCAGGAAACCCTTGCTTTCGTTCGGTTGTAACTTAGTCATACGTGTTGTCTTGTAGTTCAAGTGGGATATCGCAAACTTGGTGCCCTTGTTTTGTTGATCGCTTTGTATTTGTTCCAAAATCATATGATACTGTCTTAGTCACCTGCCTACCTGTGTCATGTTAAACAGCTTTTGTATCTTTTTGGGCAGATTTTTTCCTCATTGTTATTATCACCAATCATTTCTAAATATTGTAAATATTTGTCTTCCCACTAACGAACCACAGTAAATCACAGTATCCACATTACCAATTGTCTCTTTCCTTGAACCCTGGACCGGCCGTAACACTCCCAAGAGGCTAGTGTTATTCAGAGCTCTTGATGTGGTTGACTGGTGTACCTTCAGGGTTCTAGACTAACTTTTTCCATCAGTGGCACTAGTGCTCCTTACTGAAAATTTTAGGAGCACCAGGGCAACATTTAGGCATTCCAACACATTCATAAGGGGGACATGATCCAGGTGTGTAAGATTCTAACAGGTCTGGATGCTGTTCAATCAAATAGTCACTTCAATATTAGTTCAAAAGAAGAACTCGTAGCCACAGGTGGAAATTAGCAGGAGAACATTGCATTACTGATAAATGCTTTGGTAATAAACATACAATTTAGGGAAATAACAATGTGATGTTTTATTTTACAGGAAAAAGTCACAGAGTGAAGTGATGCTTTAAGAGAAAAAAATCATTAAGTTAAATGTTACGTTTTTAAATATAAACCCCAAAGTTCAGCCGAACGAAGGTACTGACATAGCCACAGCCCACGCTGTTATGATGACAAGAGCCTTGCATTAGCTCTCCGCTCTAATTACGATCTCCCTCACACACAGACACCCCAACAGGGTTGGGTATCATTTAGATTTTATTGATTCTAAATAAATAATAATAATAATAATAATAATAACCAATTTCCCTCAGGGGATCAATAAAGTGTCTTTTTATTCTATTCTGCTCTGCTCATTGAATCCGGTTCTTATCGATTCTTGGTTCAGATTATAAAATGGTAAAAAAAAAAATGGTCAAAATGTTTTAATAACAAGACACTGCATTTATTCACTTTAAAGAACTCAACTTCTACAATGTAATTCTATGTCATTTTCATAATTAGTTAAAACAAAAACAGGGTGTTTCAAGATTAAATAAGGACAACAACCACATTCTGAATCTTGGATGTCAGTTTGCCGCTGGTGTCAGTAATGCTTCACACTTGTCTAATCTGCCTAAATGCGATGGCACACAGCTCCGGTTTTAATAATCACCAATGCCAATTATTATGTCGATGGTAAATAAGTGGGGTTTTATCCATAACGCAGCTCAATACCAGGAGGTACATAAAGCTAAATTAATGAGGCAATGGCTAAACGAATATATATACTTTCCCTCCACAGTCGTGCATTTAAAAACGTATAATATCCATTTAAACCATGGTTATTACATATTTGGTTTACACATTTGTACATAAGGACTGGCCTTTGGGTTTAGCAGCAGGCAATATCCAAACTAACAACTGGCTCTTGGTCTTAGCAACAGAGTATTTCTGAATTAAAGACAATGGTTTGGATCATATATAACTAAAATATTTAAGTAATTTTATTTATGTAATTTTTACACTCGAGCATATGGTATTTCAAAAAACAATGCTATTCCGGTATTTCGAAATCCCCCAAGAAACAGTTTCATGGAAAGGACATACTATGGTATGCTGTGGTGCTGTCGTTATACCAGCCAAGATGCAATAGTCATTTTACTAATGCATGTGTTTTCAGTTTGTAAAAGTGAAAATTATTTCAAGTAGAATAGTTAGATAAGAGTTATTGTGCATTAACCCTTATAGAGTTGATAAAAAATGCACATGGTGGAATCGGAAAGTGGAACCGTAATTCAAATGTCTCATCAAATTCCCGGTTCTCAAAAATGTAGAGCCGTTTCTAATTTTGGAACGGTTCTTAATGCCCAATCCGACACACCAAACTTCGCTCCCTCCTGGTGTTTCATGTGATATACAATGATGAGTCGCCCTGGCGCGTCACTCTGGTGTGCCTAGCTATAAAATTAAATTGCACTGCCTCCAAAAATGGTTGCAAAATGCAACAAAATGGTCGCAGTCTGGAACCCTGACCTTTACTCCCCTTTACTTTACCTGTAAGGTGCTGGACTCTGCAGTTCCATCAAAGTGATGATTAGCCTCTCTGTCGCTTCTCTCACAGGTCTCCTTGTCTGGTCAGGTTTGGAAGGACGACCTTTTCCAGCACTGCCTGGGTGTTTTGATGTAACTAGCCCTTGCTGAAAATTGAACCAACCGTGCCCACTCAGACACGGCTGGATATTGTTTTATACCCTTTTCCAATTTAATTTAACTTAATCTCAAACTTACTCGAAAAATATTTTAGTCTTCATTTTCATAGTTGTCACGACATGAATAATTAAAAATTAATAATAACCCTAAACCATTTTATTAAAAGAATGTGGAAATTATTTTAGTGGTTCACAAGCAGAGGCCGATTGTAAAGTAATTGTATCTTTGTTAATGCGGTTTCCTTTTCAGGGACAGAATACAAATGCAAAGAGCAAATTTCACGTCTCCCAGTTTCTTAAGAATATTTTCCAATATATACAACAATAAAAGTCTTTAGAAATACAAAATATTACAAAAATCAGATTTCAATGTAAGATTTTTTACATCAGTAAATTCTGAAAAATCTAAATTTGTAAAATATGACACAAATCAATAAAATCAAATTCATTCCACCCCATCTAATGAAAAGAGGTGATGACTGAGAGCTGCACTACAGATCTATACAAACAGAAGAGCCATCTACAATATACCTGAAGATAAGGACGAGATGACCAACTACAGCTAGAATGTAAGCAATATGCCAATCTTGACTTTGTGCCACAAATCGATATCAGCCAGCTGAAAATCCCATGCAATGCAATTACAATATAAAACAGGGCCCTGTATTTGAACAGAGGATCATTTACAAAATCCCCAAAATCAACCCAGTGTAGCGTTTCCA
>JAAGVU020000008.1:85273-97138 GCA_011763525.2 Mormyrus iriodes | reverse complement strand
GTAGAGTCTTAAAGCACTTATGTAAGTCGCTCTGGCTAAGGGCGTCTGCCAAATGATGTAAATGTAAATGTAAATATAAAACAGGGCCCTGTATTTGAACAGAGGATCATTTACAAAATCCCCAAAATCAACCCAGTGTAGCGTTTCCACACATTTCAGATTTTTTTCTTGGAAAAGAGGTAAATAAAAGTATTTATATTGGCTTTTTAGCCGAGGGAAAGGCTCCATGATGAGACAAGCGAAAAGTTGTGCAGAATAAACTCTGGTAAATTATCTAAGAAAGAAGAATGAGATCCACAGAGAGACACTTTTCATCACACGTGAAATGGAATCAGGTCACCTTCTGGAAGGAGTTAGTATCACACTGATGAACAAGAAGCACAGTCCACATATTTGCTATTTGTTACTCCATCACCCGGCTAACATCAATCCTCCAGCAGTATCTGCAGTGCAGTGTGTTCTTGCAAAAGAGTGAGCTGTAGGTAAATATGCAGCAAAATGGACTATAAACTCAATGGATTAATAACTTGTTTGCACATACGCCTTTGTTAAGATCATAAACAGCCCACCGTTGACCCTGACCAGGACAGAAGATGGATGGTTGCATGGATGAATGGATAGGTGAATGAACAGTGCAATTCACAGAAGTTCATAAATAGCAATATTAAAAACATATATTAGAAAAAATCTTTCACTTTTATATTCCATTTATTGATAAATCACATGCTAATGAGATATTTCTTGTGCTTATGAGGGAAAGGGACAGTAACTCAGGTCCGGTAAGTGTGTAATATACACACGCAACCTGCCCCCCGTCTCTGACGGCCCAGCTGCCTCGCCGCTCCTTTACTTGGCCACATAAAGTTTCTGCTCTTTGTCTCTTTGGCAACCATTTTCCAGCTGGCATTATATTACTTCCTGTCCTTGGTTGCCATGCCAACCCGCTCAGAGAAGACAACACTGCTGCTTGTGTAGTGCCTGTAAAAGACGACGAATCTGATGTTCAGGAAAAAGTTAGCATCTATTTTGTAGCAAAAAATGCCAATGCAAAAAGAGCCAGGAAAAGCAGGTACCAAAAATATATATCCATCACCAAGTTTCAAATGGCTGTCGTCTGTGTAATTCTGGAGCAATAATTGCATCAGAGTATTATGTTGTCAAACAGAATGCAGAGGGAATACAAATCAATTCACATCCCCATGACGATTTATTCTTACTTTCTTTGGCACTTCAATAAGCTCAGACTTGGGCAAAAGCATCATAGCAATATGAAGTGACACTTTACATTATAGCTGCACCTTCTTAATTCATTCGTTATGCATTCAAAGAATATTCATAAGCAGCCTGTAAATGTACCTTAACATCCTAACATACCTTTCTGCTCTTTGTCTCTTTGGCAACCATTTTCCAGCTTCTCGCACACTTTATCAAACGGCTGTAAATCACTCCAAGACAGCCCCCGTCGCCAGCATGCCAGATGCATGCTAGTGCTAAGATATATTCAAGGGATGTCTCCAGTATCTTAAGTTAATGCTGAACAGGACTTGTACTCACGTTATGTGTTGTCCCCAAAACACAGACAACACTCAGTAGGACAGTATTTTATTGCACTGCAAAATTTACTGTTAATAATAATAATTATTATAATAATCATTGATACTTTATTGGTCCCCATGAGGAAATTCTCTTTACGCCTCCCCCAGGTGAGAGCAAGCTGGCCGTGAAGTGTCCTTATACAGTTTATTATAACTGCATTGTCACCTGCGCACAATACAGACACTATGAAGTTTCAACCATTTATAAAAATGATAAAAAATATATTGTTGAGTATTCTGTCATGTCCAATGCCATTGACATTGTCAATGATTACACATAATAACAAAGCAAAAACAGAATTTGAGAAATTAAAAAATATATATATTTTTGCAAATTTATTTTAAATTAAAAATTGAAATGTCACCTTTACGTAAGTGTTCAAGCCCTTTGCTTTTTCTTGAAATTTAACTCGGCTGCATGATATTTCTATTGATCATCTTTGAGATGATTCTACACCTTTTCTGTAGTCCACCTATGGTTAATTCAGTTGATTGGATATGATTTGGAAAGGCACACAACTGTCTGTATGATGGTCCCATGGGTGCCAATGTATATCAGAACCATAACCAAGCCATGAGGTCAAAGGAATTGCCTGCAGAAGTCAGACACAAGACTGTGTTGAGGCTGATCTGGGGAAGGCTACAAAAAAGTAGGCACTGAAGGTTCCCAAGAGGACTGTGGCCTCTATAATTCTTAAATGGAAGAAGTTGGAGATGGGTTGGTGCCCCATCCTGGGTTGTTCCCTGCCTTGCGCCTGTAGCCTCCAGGATAGGCTCCATACCCCCGTGACCCTGAATAGAATTTCCCCTGCTTACACACGTATGGAGGTGAATTGTAAATTACCTGGACTTTTAATGTCCAGTACAACTAACAGGGACATTTGCGTTTTCACATACAGCCCCTCCAGGTAATGTCTCATAGCGGTAGTGCATGTCTGAAAGGTGCTCAAGATTGAAGTGTTTGCCCTCAATTCCAAGCATCATGTCTGAAGGAAATCAGACTCCACTTACCACCTGCCTGTGTAATGATGACTGCAAATGTCCTTGAGTGGCCCAGTCAGAGCCCAGACTTCAACCCAAACAAACATCTCCAAAGAACCCTCAAACTAGATGTATACTGACAGTTCCCATCCAAAATGAAAATGGAATGGCAGAGGAACGGCGGAATGTCCCCAGATCCAGGTCTGCAAAGCTTGTATCATCATACCCAAGACTCGAGGCTGTAATCACTGTAGAATGTGGCTCAACTAAGTACTGAGTAGTGGGTCTGAATACTTATGTCAATGAGAGGTTTCAGTTTTTATTTTTAATAAATTTGCAAAATATTCTAAAATCCTATTTTCAATTTTTTATTTTTCATTATTTTGCAAAACATTCTAAACTCCTGTTTTCCTTTGTCATTTTGTAACATTGAGTGTAGGCTGATGATGGGGAAAAATAAATTTAAATTACTTTTCACATAAGACTGCAACATAAAATTTGAAAATGGGTCTGAATACTTTCCAAATGTACTGTTCTTTATATTTATATACATATTTCTTTATATTTGATTTTCTGGCTACCCCCCTTTAAATGAAAGCAAAACAGTTTCCAAATACAATGATGTTGCCTTAAAAATGAAGGGCTCCCAAATTTCATTCATTTTTTCAGCTCTGTACTTAGCAGCAGCTCATATTAGTTTGTGAAGGGAAGTTGCTAAAACATGTCGTGAAGCCAAAATTGCAGCTTAATGGACAGAATTACTACAGGGCTCTGCAGCCAGTGGTGTTTTTTATGCCCTATCATTGTTGTCACATATGAAATGCTGTACAAGCCCAACATTTTTCCTTTTTCTAAGATAGCTCATATAGCCCTTAATGGCCCCTCACATGGCACATAAAGCCCAGGCTGAGATTCATGAGATTCTCATTCTGCCACTTTCAGTGCTCTGTCCCAACTTCCTTTCCGTTTGGAGCAGGGGTGGGCAATCTTATCCGTAAAGGGCCACTGTGCGTGTAGGTTTTCACTTCAACTGCCCAATTAGATTACTAATTAGAGGACTGATTGGCTGAAGAATTCTCACACCTGGGTTTGAACAGCTGATCTAAAGGTTATCCCAAAAATCTACACACACACTGGCCCTTTGCGGATAAGATTGCCCAGCCCTGGTTTGGAGGAACCATTATATAACCGAATCTGAATAAGTTTAGTTATGCTGCTATCTTAGGAGGTCAGGGACATGCAAACTCTGGAAACCAGGCACATACAGTGGAATGTATTTGACCAAGCTGGTTTCAGCACATATATACTTACAGGTACATTTTTTTTTCAAGTAAATCTATATGGACGTCATCTCAAAAACATTTGAAACTAATGACAAATCAAATAGTGAGGCATGTTGCCTCAGTGGAGAGCACTGTCACCTCAGTAAATGTCTCTAAATTTCCCATAGTGTGTGACTGTGTGTGTGTATTATAGCCCTGTGACAGACCGGCATTCTGTCCCAGTGTGCCTTGGGGAATGCCAGCGTGTACCAGTCTTGTGCCTGTCTCACTCCAGCTCTCCCCAGCATGCCCAAAACACCAACCATGATAAGCAGACACACAATGCGAATATGGATGAACAAATCTAAAATCATTAAAGCTGCCTCCTTTTGCAGGCTCCAGTAAACTAGAAAGGGCATTTCCAGAAGAAAGTGCTTGATTGCCGTGTGCAGGAAAATAGAGGGATGAAAAAGAAGGGGTGAAGGAGGATTAAGAGAAGAAAGATGGCTTAATACTTTTGAGCTTCACACTGGATGTATTCGGTAAGTTTGGAGGATTTTTTTTGAAGATTGACTGAACAGGATCAGTTTGAAAAATTTCGCCATGCAAGTCTAAGGGAAAATTTTGATGGAAAGAGGGACGAATAAAGGGATGCACGTGGAATATCAAAAATAAAAATACACGCACATTTCTCAGTAATGGTGGAATATCTGAGAGGTGGAATGGAGTTTTTAGGTGAAAAACTATAGGACAAGATACTTACCAAAATTTTGGGATGAAAAAAAAAATCAAATAACAATAATAACAAGAAGAAGAAATATGTTGGAGACCATAGTGAGTGCTGAGTACGCACACAGCAATCACTATCATACCTTTGTCTCGTAAGATGAAAAAAGATCAATGTCTATGTACCATATAAAAAAAATACACTGAGTGCCATTCACCTGTTTGACCTCCATGAAGTTATTGGTTTTGGTTTGAAAGTTTTTCTGATAGTTTCAAAAACCTATTTCTGCTTTCCCAGTGTTGAAAAAACAGTTACTTACAGTGAGGACAGACGCTGATGCTTTTTGCACTAACATAGTTTCAAATGGTGTATATCTCATGCAGAGTGGACTCAATGTTTGCACTCCTGAAATAAATTTTCATGAATAAAGACAATATCCCTTCTTCCAAGTACAATTTGTGGATCTGTGGATGTTTTAAAATATCATAAAAAGCACCTTATAACAGAAAAACTATCAACTCAGGTGTGTTTTGTTTCTGTTTAGATATAAAAAAAATCAATCTATACTTTTAGGAGGGCAGCTGCAAGCCTGCCTGCCACATTCAGACATACCCAGCACATTAGGCCTGGATTTACAGTGCTTTCAATACTGTGCTTGACCCCTTTCTACTCAATTCCTTTTTTCCCTACTTTATGACAAAGCTCTACCGATCTTTGTTGCCGAAGCTGTATAAAGATATCATCAAAGCACAGGAAATACACCATATGGACAAAAGTATTGGGACACCTGGTCATTACATCCACCGTAACTTATGGCATCCCATTCTAAATCCATAGGCATCAATGTGGAGTTGGTCCCCCCCCCTTTGCAGCTGTAACAGCCACTCTTCTGGGAAGGCTTTCCACAGGATTTTCGAGTGTGTCTGTGGTCATTTTTGCCCATTCATCCAGAATAGGATTTGTGAGGTCAGGCACTGATGTTGGATGTGAAGGCCTGGTTCGCAACCTTCACACTCGGTGTCCTCGCTCTGTTATTTTACATGGTCTGCCACTTCATGGCTGAGTTTCTGTTGTTCCTAAATGCTTATATTTTGCAAAAATACCACTTACAGTTGACTGTGAAATTTCTAGCAGGGAAGAAATTTCACGGGCTGACTTATTGCAAAGGTGGCATCCTATGACAGTACCACGGTTGAATTCACTGAGCTCTTCAGAACGACCCATTCTTTCACAAATGTTTCTAAACCTGACTAAATGGCTAGATACTTGATTTTACAGTATACACCTGTGGCAATGGGTCTGAATGAAACACCTGAATTCAATGATCAAGAGGTGTGTCTCAATATTTTTGTCTATGTAGTGTACATCTTAGGTAAATGAAAACAATTATTAAACTGAACAGTTGTCACGTAGAGAACTGCAACGATTTAACCTTTGTAAAAACTTATTTCGAACACTGTGCTGTAAGGGAGGCTGTATTTAATGGGGGGGTCCATGTTGAAATAAATCTTAGCCCTGCATTGGCATAGATCCCACTGGTGGACAACATGCGCAATGCCTAAATGTGGCAAGTGGAAATTATAACACAATGGCTACTTTACAGAGATTTCACATTCATCACATCACAAACTCACGCTGGGCAATTAACTAAATGCACACAGTGCAACAGTCTGGGAATTGAGAAGCAGTGACTCAAGCTGTCAGATAAGATTTTCATTTCTAAAACCGGGAAAGATATGGTGAGAGTCTGATTTATGTAGGTCAGAGTATTAGAAATCGCAAAAGCAATAAATAACGGAACAGCGTTGCCCAAAACAATGCAGATGCAGAAGCCAGTCCTGTAACCTTGAATGACTCTGGATGCGTGGATGCTCTTGTTTATTAATTATAATATAAATGCTAAAGCGTATCCTCATAGTACCTCAACCAGGGCAGAACTTGGTAGCATCTTCAAGATCTACATTGGCTTCCTATTTTCCTGGTTACAAATGAGATTTAGTTTATTTTGTAAGACATTAAATGAACATTCTCTACATGGTCTTTGTGATTTGCTCATGCTAGTCTTCTGCTCCCGTACTGTACACTTTCAGAGGCAGATTCCTTGCTCTTTATATCCTGGCCAAGGCCCTCACACAGACTCCAGCTGCGCTCTCTTCCCACACACTGGGAACCCCTTCCTCAGTGCATTAGAGCTGGCCCTCCTGCTCCTTCAGTCTAAAACCAGGCTTAAGAAGCATCTTTTAAAGTAGATCTTCCCTGTCCATTTTACTTCCTTCATCTTTATTTTTGAAAAGGTGGACTGAATAGCAGCAACAACAACTGCGATAATAACAGTAATAACTTTGGCTTTTGAATGAAATTGTAGTGAACAGCTCAAGATATGATATAATGAATGCATGCATACATTCATCAGTACGGTTATTACAAACATTTGCATGTAATGCTAACAATCTGCTCCTTGGCCTTACAGTGGTTGAGAGGCATGATATTTACGATTCTGAATGTGGTATGACTGTTGGTGCCAAACATGCTCAAATACAGCCTCCCTCCTGGGATTTAGAGTTTACAGAGAATGGTACAATAAACAAAATAAAAACACACAGTCAACAGTAGATCTGAGGACTACAACGCCTTTGTTAATGAGAGGTCAGAGGAGAATGGGCAGATTCCTTAAAGCAAACAAAAGGCTGCAAAAAGCAAAAACAATAGGCAAGAACGACAGTGGTGTAGAGAGAGGCTGCAGCCACGTCTTATAAGTGAGTTTAAGGCATGAAAACACGCTGACAGTATATTATTTAAAAACCTGGCCTTTGTTCACACTGAGTACAGAAGCAGTATATGAAGGTGTCAGCCAGAGAAGGATCAAAACATGGCATCTCCTTTAAACTCCAAACTGCTAAGACAAATCCAAATTGCTACTCCCCTCATTTTGTATAGATATATAATAATAGTTCCAGTTTGATAGGAATTCTGTATATTAATAGTCCATATAAGATGTAATTCTGTTAAGCAGCACCAGATACAACGGCATATTTGCAGATGCAATTCAGGTCAGATTCAATGGGATTGAATCTGATGACAGTAACACATGACTGCTTACGTGTTGGGTAAAATCCATATTTGGATATTTTGGTGTCATTCATAACGCTTATGGAGGAGCTACTGTGTGACAAGACAGCTTACAAAAGGTACAGCTTGGTAGATCTGTTGTCAGAATGATTAATGCACTGTTGCTGAAATCTAGTAACTGCTGAGTGCTGCTCCAAGAGACACACTGCAGAAATGCAGAACTAAAACTGGTTATGAACCTGGCCATCTGCCAGCGACAGCTGCACAGTGCTTCCAGCAAATCCTGTTGTGGTTGCAGGTGCCCTAATGAATGTGTAAATCAAGATACTTAATTATGTTAAGTTGCATATTTTTAATTAATACACAAAAATGGCATTGTAAATATATAAGTGACTGCAACTAATTATGAATGCTGGATTTTAAATTTTGAAAATGTAACATGTCAGCCCATTAATAAAATTGTCACAAATCTACAGTATCCAAATTCCCATCATGTCTGGTCAGCACTGCTAATAATCGCAACTAAGAATGCAGGGCAGTAAAAAATCCTGTGAATGCTAACTGTCCAATGCACTGTGTAAAATCTGTCAAGTTTACACATTCAAACCCTTAAAAAACCCAGCAGGAAAGAACCCTTACACCATGCTCACCATGTGCATGCTGCTGTGCCAGATGAGCTGAAAGAACGTGTTTCTCAGCAGCTTGGACATAAAGACAACAAATTATATGAGGATGGTAATTATTTTTCATCAGAAGATGGAGCTGTTTATAACATGCCTTGGCAGTTATCGGCTGTCAGAGGAAACATCTGCATCATCTCTCTCTTCCGCCATTAGTATCTCCTCACTATGCCTCTTCCGTTCTGCTCTTCCCATTAGGAGGGATGCCTGTGCTGTACATCTTCCCTGGCCCACAGGGGGGTGCCGCTTAATGCCCTTTGCAGACACTTCGTGTCACATTTTTCAAATTCCTTTCATAGGCTGAAGGCATGGAAATCTAAACCTGATCACTCGGATGCCAGTTACACAAATACACATTCACCTCTGATCTTTATCCAAATTCACAACTGAAATTCAGTGAAGAGGTTAATTCCATTTCCTTTTGATTCATATTTCAAAGCCCTAATTGGGTGGGTTACTCCCAAATTCGCAGAGGTCATCTAATGAACTGCATTATCAACAACAACTACTCCTTCCACTAATACTTGGCAGGCCTTCAGTCTATTTGTTTTCATTCAGAATGTCTAGAAAAAAACCTTAAGTCAGTTGAATTAATCTTAATTTCATGCATATTTTCCCCTAAAACCTGTATCCTTAAAATGCCAAATATGCTGTAAAATGTTTGCTGAGATCAGTACGTTATGTAAACCTGCCCCACACCTTTTTACTGAAACTGGATTATTATCAGACAAACAGGTCACTGCTGCATCATGTATGGAATAAACTTACACCGTTTGTAAGATAACCAGCTACCTTTAATTCCATTACTCATACATCAATATTTTGAAGAAAGGAAAGAGGCATTTTTCCCGTATTTTTAAAAACTATTTTTTTTTATTTTATATTGATGAACCATGCCTTCTTTTGTAATTTGTTGTGCTCCTTTACTGGTGCAGGTGACACCCATCTCTTCCTTGTGCATAATAATTTTAAGAGTCCTGTAATTAAAGGGACATAGTATTTGTAGTGAAATGGTCCAAGAAATGGCCTGCATTACCGGAAGCTTCTACCTGAGAGTCAAGATGACAGCCATGCTGCCGTTCCCCAGTGTCCTGTTTTACACAGTCAACGCTGCATTCAAGCTGTGCATTAAAAAGACACAACAAGCCCAATAAACACAGCATGACATCACCGGGCAGGGCCATAAATCAGCATTAGCATCTTCCAGAAATAGCCTATACAGCCACCTCCAATCATTTTTACCACCAGCAGTGTGGAGAGAATGAGATCTACCAACCCGTTTCTCTAAAAGTACAGCCCTGCGCGCCCTATATGAAATTATCTTTATTAGTATGAGAATGAGTCAGGGAGAATGCCGAAAAGACCGAGCCAGGGGACACTAAGGCCAAATAGTTCATAAAATGTTCTCTAATTTATTCTCCTTCATGTAAAAAAAATCCTCAGTACATCAAATGTATGTAAATACGATGTATGGGTACAGTCAGTCCTGCTACAGCACAACTAATACGTTCCTGAGTAACCTCACATTCACTAAAATCGCGGGCTAAAATACACATATCTACTGGGGAAAATGGGGTTAAGGGAATGCGACTCTAAAACCTAGTAAGTTACGGCAAACAAAATTAATTAAATAAATAAAACAGTGATTCCAGTGGCTAATAAAATAATTATATGCATTGTAAATAAGAATAACACATTATAATACAATAATAATAATAATAATAATAATAATAATACATTAATCAATTGTATCATAAACATCTCCTATGGGTCTTATGACTTTCATGAGAATTGCCTAGTAACCGCTTCAACCAAATGTGCCAAACTTGCTAACTTGTTGACAGTGTTGGGCATTTCAGGTCCAGAAACTACAAATCCCGACCAAGATTGTGTTTCTACCAACCAGCTGAGTACTCTGTGACTGGGACTCTTTATGCTCAACTGGTTGTTAGAAACAAAATCTTGGTCAGGATTTATAGTTTCTGGACCCGAAATGCCCAACACTGCTTGTCGATTGGTAAGAGTAGGGAGCAGTTTAGTAGGGAGCAGTGAGCAGTGAGTAGGTAGCAGTGAGTAGGGAGCAGTGAGTAGGGAACAGTGAGCAGTGAGTAGGGAGCAGTGAGTAGGGAGCAGTGAGCTACAGCTGTCAGACAGGTTAGGGTGCGCCCCCCCGCGCTGCAGGCGGCATGGCTGCAGACAGTCTACGACACCAAAATGTAAGTGAATAAAAAATGTTGCTGTGATTTTAGATGATAATTTGCCAAATATTTTCAGATTTTTGGAATCTAAGCTTTAGAATCTAAGAATTTTAACCTGTGCAATGCGTAGATGTACAAAAAGTTTGATTCTTTTAAATTTGAAAATTGCTTCGACCTATTCACTGAAAAGAACAGGTTTAAAATAACGATTCATTCATGAATCAGATATCACTATCGTTCACTTGGATAGCTGTTTCTGCATGCAAGTAGTTATTCAGTAAACGCATATTGCATTGCAGTCTGCATAGTGCTTTTCTATCCGACTGAAAAGCGCACAAGAACAAATGCGATTCCATGTTACATTGGACTTGGGTACTAAGATATTAATCACGTTAGAACAGATTTTCAGTGCGATATCAATGGAACGGTGCAATGGAGGCCTTAATTCCACAGGCCTGGCACATGGTTGCATGTCTTTTCCGCATGTTTTTAATAAAAAATCAGTAGCAAAAGTTCAGGAACTCTGAGTATGTGGGTCTGTAAAAGGCTACCAGCACTTATGAATTCATAATGATCTAGAGGACATTCTCTCACGCTGACCAGGGTCCACTCATTCCATTAGAAGGTGACAGAGTTCATCCAGAGTGACGTGTGATCATCCTAAAAAGTCACCTGCACTCCAGTCTGCACTCTGCGATGCACATTTCTTTCCGATCGGCAAGAATGTCCTCCACAGTGAGAATACAGGGAAATAAAAGGGGCCTGTGTGATCCAAATGTGGGCTGAAGATCACAAATGTATCCTAATTCCATTGAGTAAGGTTGGATGTATTTGTAACAGCTTGCACCGAAGGACAGCGATGATGGCAATATATTATTTTCAGCTCCTGTCCTTTTCCTCAGTGTTGTAAAGGAATAATCTAATTCACATGTTCATTTCATGAAAATAATGGGGTTCTGACAGACCTCTGCTACAGCATCTGTGTTAATGTTATACCTCAATTTTACAATTAGCCTGTTTAAAATAAGCTGCTGTGTGAGCAGGCTGCTTGCCACTAACAAAGAATAATGTCTGCTGTTGCTGATACACACAGAATGACTAAAATGTACTGGTGCATATATTCATCAGTTCATTTTCTCCAGAAAAAGTATTATATATTATTTATTCTATAATGGTAGGGTGTCATGCTGTGCTTAAGGAAATAGGGGACCTGCACGCCGTAATAGTGATGCTAGGGTGTCACGCTGTGCTTAAGGGAATAGGGGACCTGCACGCTGTAATAGTGATGCTAGGGTGTCACGCTGTGCTTAAGGGAATAGGGGACCTGCACGCCGTAATAGTGATGCTAGGGTG
>JAAGVU020000008.1:60905-79246 GCA_011763525.2 Mormyrus iriodes | reverse complement strand
ACCCAGGCGGAGACGTGAACCCTGATCCCAGAGGTGTGAGGCAACAGTGCTAACCACTGCACCACCGTGCCACCCCACGAGCTTTCCATCATCACTCAAATTCAATTACAAAATCACTCGTATCTGAAAATGAGGGGACTTGATGGGAATGATTTTTCACTATAAAAAGACATTGATCAAATCAACAGCCAAATTTTCAATTCAAAAACTATACACCAAGGAAGAGAGTCCTCTGCTGATATTTACACACATAGCTTGTATTTTCTAAATAACCCTTGTGTATTTTACTTCTTCTGTTCTAAATTCTCGAATCTATAGAATTTAACCTCATTTTGAAAATGGACTGGGGTCACTTCAACCCCCAAAATAACACAGGAGATAAACAAATGAATAATTCATCAAGGCATCAGTCCACAAAGCAAAAGTCCACGTTTTTCAGACACTTCTCTGTGACACTGAGTATTAAAAGCTGACTGTGCCTCAAACCTTCATGTCTGGCTGGCTCACGTCCAGCTCTACATGCTTCCTCTGGACAGAAGATTCGGGTACATCAATCACCTGTGAGTGCAAGGAAATTCTACCAGAGAAAAAAGCCTTCAGTGCCACTGACAATGTCATCTCCTCTGCTTCCCTGCTCCAGGATGAGATGGAAATGAGATGCTCTGATCACATCACGCCCAAGCACCCTGGCCACTCACACATCAGTTGTTGGTACTCCCCACAGTATCACTCACAACATTCTGTGAGATGTAATTATTCACAATCTTCCAAAATATGATAAATTAAGCAAGTGCTTTGCGTTTTGAATGGAAACAAATGAACTAACACATTACTCAAAATGGGGAATTACGCAAGAAGAAGAAACTGTGAAGAACTACTTATTGTTTACTTTGCAGCTGCTCCACAGTGTGAGCACAAGTGCTCAGATACTGAGTCCACCATGTGCTGTAGGGGGTTTCAGCTGGGCTGTGCATGTGCAGATGAATGCTTGGTCACCTACTGAGCACAGCATGGTCGTACAGGTCGAGTGAGAGGGCAATTTCCAACTATGGGGTCCAAAATCATGTGCTTCTTCTGGACTTATGGCACTCTGTTTAAATAGTAATACAAGGTAATTTCTTACTTAGAAACTGACCAGATCTACACTTCATCTGTTTAACTAGCTTGATATTCACTAAAGATAATTTTATATGACATACATTTACCATCTATTTCAAACAGGGATATTGGGGGCTGCTGCATTGCAAGATGTTTGGTGAAAACACTGTTATCTTTTCATACTTGTTGATCTGGCCTTTAAAATATCACAAACAACTGATTCATGACCATCGACACCTGTGGGTCTGTTCATAATCTCCAGAATAGACTTATGTGGCTTCAAAGAAATACTTTAAAAACAACCTTCTCAAGTATATTTTTTAAAAGAGGATTTGTAACACAACACTCGACCTTCCATGAAACTCAACTAACAATATAACTGAGTTGAATGGTAAAAGGATTGTTGATAAAGTATAATAAACCTTTAAAACAGCCGTCTGTGATGGTGCAGAGGGTTACATCGTTAAACTAGTTAGAAGACAAAAGGCGACTCAAAAGCAGTTATTCTAAGACCCAATGGCCCAAAAACAGAAGGAGCTTTTTCTAAGGTTATCACAAGAGCAGAGACTGTAAAGAATTAGGACGTAACACGATCAGGTCTGATAGGAACTGGACTTCAATGTAAAAAGGTGAAAAGTAAGATTTTGGGAGTGCCTGTGCTAAAATAAGCACTAGTGTTGAAGGCTTATTCATAAAGCACAACTCTCTGACACAGTGCAACACGGAAATTTAGAGTTATTTATAACCACAGTCTTATCTACTAAAAACCATAAACAATCTCATAGACAGTTTTGTAACTGATTCGCTTACAATCTAACAGTATACTTAAGGGAAGGTTTTGTTACCATGGTCACCTTTTCATGTTTCTTCTGCATTCTGTAGCTGAAAAACCAGGATGTTACAGCTAATTTGTAAAAACCCTACATTCTGAACTACTATTTAACACATACAATACATAGGAATATATGTAATTTAAAAAGAAACAGAACAAAAAAGAGGCAAATGAATAGATACATTTATAAATGTAGTTCATACAGCAACACTGAACCTCAATATTGTTAAATAAAATTATTGAATATTGCCCACCATAAACTTATTTTGATGAGAGAAAAGGCATTGTGGTCCTAGGAGGCTATACTCCGCTCCAGAGCGAAATGGCACTGCACTGCCCTGGGATTATTCTCATTTGCACTGCTAAAACAAACATCAGAAAGTTGCAGCACACCAAAATGGCATTTCTCTGCAATGACAATCCTATAATAACTGTCTGCAGTGAGCTGGGGAAGGGTGTTAGGCTGAGTGGGTGAGGGGTGCTGTGGTTGTGATCCCAAAGCATCTCCACATCAGAGGTCCCTTGATTGATATTGCCATTATTTCTGCTTGAAAGCATCTGCACAGTAGCACTATGAGGAAATTGCATTAATGAACTTAGACAACAGCAATCAGCTCCGACAGCCTTTTTAAATTTTTAAATAAGCTATTAAACACAAGCCTTGATGCCCTGTCATTAATAGTTTCTTCTATTTGCCTTCTGTTTTAATATATCTTGAGCAAAGCCATACTTTCAGTTTTTATCACTTCCAATTAGTCCCCCACTTCTGTTTATCTACTTTCTGGATTTATATTGTGCCACTAAGAGTTCAACAAAACCTTGTGCTAGGGAGTCATTTCTAATCTAGCATAGTGTTGGGGGGGGTGCAACACGGGAGGTGACTGCTGTGGTTTGCTATCAGTTCAGTTGAATTCAGTTCAATTTGGTTTTATATAGCGTCTTTCACAACAGAGTCCCCCCAAAGGCGCTTTACATGGGGGTTGAGATACATCACAACATCATTAAAAGAGAACAAGACAAAAGACATAAAGAAAGCCAGATGACAATAAAGGAGAGGAACCAAATACTCCCAAGCAGGTGGGAAAAAAACTTCTGGCGGACCAAAGTCCCCCTGGGCACGGTAACATTAGTGCAACGTGCAAGACAACACAGTGCAATGAAGGACAGAGAAGATTTATCGAATAATTCAAATAACTCGATTCACAAAAATCCTTGAGACAAATGTTCTGCCTCGATTATTTGCTGTAAGATACACGGAACTATGCACAGATTGCAGCAGTGCACAGACGATATTAACTGGAGCACAAAGAGAGAAGCGTGTTGCACAAAAGAATGAAGGAAAATGAAAAGGGGGAAGAGTGATAGGAATAGATCAGTGGTAGCAAATGTCAGCCGGCGTTGCCAAAAAAATCTGACTAGAAGTCACTACTGACTCTCTGAAATATCGCTAAACGTCACTAGGCTATGCAATGATGCAATGCAATACACAAACACATCTAATACATCATAGCTGTACGTTTGTTGTTTTTTCCTTAATTTTTTAAGCTTTTGTAATATGCCTCCTGGATTATATTAGACTGTGGCTATTTCTTAATATTTTTATTTTTACTTGATTTATAGACCTATCTTTATACAATCAATATCCAAAAAAATCCAGTTAACCAAACTTATGTATTCTTTTTTTTCTCCATTGCTCTGGGTAAATAATTGACAATAGATTATGTTACTGCCTTGGTCTTAATATTAATATTGCTGATCCTGAAGTACTGCTAAACCCACTTTCTGGAATATTACGTCCAAAGCTCTTTATAGACTATCTGAAAGTTTAAGTTTTTTAGAATGGAATGAATCCAGTATATTCTCCCTTTTCATTTCACTTGTTTGCTCAAAAAATCAAAACTGTCAGTGCAGCTAGCACTTGTTGCTAGCTTAATTTCTTTCAGTACACACACTTTTCTTAATCAGTTTCACATTGTGTTTAATGATAAAGTTTTTGTTCTTCAAATTCACATCTGAATATTTTGCAAACGCATGACAATTTTTCATATAGCATTCGGTGTGAAACAGCCTTAAGTCAGATGTGACGAAATCGGTAAAAGGTGATTTTTTTGCTATTGCTCGACAATGAAAATATACGTTGCTAAAATTGCAAAAATTAGCTAAATTTGATGTTAGTTGCTAGATAAGAATATATGTTGCTAGCGAAGGTAAAAAGACGCTACATCTAGCCACAAAGTTGCTAAATTGGCAACACTGGGAGAATCCATAACAGAAAACTTAATTTTGTGTTGTTACAATGCTGCTGTAAACTGCAAAGTTTATTGTCTTTAAAATTTGCTCAGAGCATTTGCAGAAAGTTTCCAAACTGCTTATTCAGCTAAATTCTCCTTCCATCCACTAGCAATGGTATGGTACAAATATGAATATCTTAAAATGTTGCTGAATACAGTCCCTCCGTGAACTGGGGGACCTAACTGTAAGCAGCTCATTATGCTAGTGGCTACAGGTTACTGTGCTAACTACAAACAGGGACAGTGTATATTATTTAAAAGTGATTTTTGTACATTCTGTATTGTCATGTGGACAGCAGAAATGTGCAATAAACTTCAGACTTTGGACTAAGTAATATTTTATGTGCACATTCTGTCACGACTTTTGAGAGAAAGGACTTAAGGGCAGGCATTTTGACAAACCAAAAGGGATTTTATTGAAGTAAAAAAAACACAGACTTGAAATAATCAGGAACACAAGGGATCATAACGAAAGGACTACAACAAGGAAGGACATGGGCTGACAAGAGAAGCGAAGTTAATGACAGGACTGGGGACAAAGAGACAAACCTTATATACAAAGACTTACAAGGGGAAACAAGCATCACGTTTGGCTCATTAGGGCCACGTGAGGGAGGAGATAGGAAGGATGAATAGGGGAGGGGACCAAGTGGCTGAACGACAGGGCGGAGACACAGGGCTGGGAACAAAATGGATACCGGACAGGACAGAGCACAGCACAGCACAGCAGGACTGGCTGGGCACACGGGACAGACACCACAAAGATCAGAGGGATAGAGTCACAGGACAGGACGGGACAGGACAGGACGGGACAGGACAAACGGCACAACGAGGGACACAGAACAGGCATGGACTGGACCAGGGACCAACAGGACCACAGGAGAGACCAATGAGAAAACCACACAGAGATGGGACAGGATAAAGGACCCGAGGGACATACACCAGATCTCAACAAAGACCAGGGGGCAGAAGAGACAGAGAATATGCCATGCCATACCCTAACAGGGCAGACAAGAAAAGGAACAATGAAGACAAGGATGGATACATTGGAGGGAGCAATAAGGGACACAGGCCAGGGCAAAAAATGGAGGCAGAACCGGATAGCAGGACAAAAGGGACAGGTACACAGACATGAGAGGCAGAAACAAAGGACATAGGCTGAGGCCAAATGGCCACCGGAAAGGGATCCGGGACTCTGGGGAGCTGGGCGGCAAACGGGACATGGACCCCCTGGGCCTGCTCACTGGCAAGGCAGAGCCCATCTGGACTGCAGGATCTAAGGGCCTTGGAGGATCTGCGGGGCCAGAGAGCACCAAGGGACCAGCTGGGCCGGAAGGTGAGGAGGGAACAGCAGGGCAGGAACAGGAGGGTGCTGCGAGTTCTTCCCTCTGTGCCTCAGCAAGAACATCACTCAGGCGGGCAACATTGGGCGAAGGGAAGTCAGGAAGGTCGGCACAAATGGGTTGCCCCCATCTCCCTGCCCAGGAGATGGAGACTCGGCCAGCCTCTCTCTTAGGCCTCAGTCACCACCAGTGGCTGGACTCCAACCCAATCTGGCTGCGGCTGGGAATTCGGGCTTTGGACTAGCAGTGGCTGAGGAGCCATGCTGGTTGCGACCTGCAGGGGATAAGGAGCCTTCTAGTGGCGACCACCAAGGCAACGACAGGTGACGGATGAGGCGGGACATCAGGATGCAGCAAGGCGGATGCTGGTGGGACATCAGATGATGCAGACACTGGTGGGACATCAGGAGATGGAGCAAGGCTGAGACACCTGGAGCTGGGCAAGGCACGGCCGGGACGCCTGGAGGTGGGGAGGGTGAAGCCAGGAGCCTGGAGTGTGGGCAGTAAGGCAGTTTCTGGGCCAGGAGCCTGGATCATAGCCTCTGTAGTCATGGCGAAGTTGGGTTTTGGAGGTGGAGGAAAAGATGGGTTCTGAAGGTGCAACAGAGGCAAAGACAGGCTCTGGTAGTGCAGCAGAGGAGGAGACAGGCTTTGGAGGTACAGCAGAGATGAGGACAGCCCCTGCTGGGCTGGGTTCTGGAGGCTCAGGAAGAGCAGTGACCTTTTCTGGGTCTGACTGTGAAGAATTGGGTGCCGGCTTTATAAGAGCAGGAGGACTGGCGGGCTCTGGAAGTGCAGTTGTGACCTCACTGGGGTCAGGCACTGTAGGATCGTCGGCGGCCTCTTCTGGGCCAGACACTGGAGGTGGGGCAATGGTCTTCCCTGAGCAGGAGAGGGCAGCCATTGGCACAGCCAGCTGCCTCTTTCTCCTTCAGCCAGAGACAGAGGCAGAGATGGAAAGCTGCAGGTAGCCGGCGGGCTGGGCCATAGCAAGCTGCAGGGAGCCAGTGGGCTGAGCCAAAGCGAGTGGCGGTGACCAAATGAGCAGGATGAAATCACCCCATGAGGAAGTGGCAGGCTCTAGAGAAGCAGCATATAGCAGGACCGCAGCAGGCTCTGAAGAAGTGACGTGGTGACTCGTTTCAGGCGGTGAAGAGGTGGCAGGCTGAGCGGTCTCGTGTTCGACTCTTCCCCACACTTCCGCCAGCAAGCACCAGACCTTCTGAGCCTCCTGGGAATCCGTGTCCAGGGTGAGTCTCCTTAACACCTCCCCCGCAGATCGGAAGAGACCTACAGCTTCGGGGATCCTCCAGACCATGGGATTACTCCTCCACTCATGATGGGCCTTCAGGAGGAAGATGAAGTCCTCTGCTTGAAGGCGGGGTGGTCCCCGCACCATTGGTGACCCCTTTGGTCCCAGGATCCAAGGCACCCAGGGTACAGGGAGTCGTGGAAGCCAGAGTGGAGGCATAGGCTGCTGGGATTTTTTGAGAGCCCGGGCATTCTATGACAACTTTCGAGACAAAGGATTCGAGGGCAGAAGTTTTGACAAACCAAAAGGGGCTCTATTGAGGTAAAATTAAACAAACAGAGGCTGGAAATAAACATGACCATGAGGGATCAAAATGAGAGGACTACAATGAGGAAGGACACAAGCTGACAAGGTGCAACATTAACAACTGGACTAGAGATGACGAGAAAAACAGGTATTTATATACAAAGACTAATGAGGGGCAACAAGCATCAGGCGTGGTTCATTAGGGCCATTAGTGAAGAAGAGACAGGAAGGTTAGGCAGGCAGAACGTAACAATTTTAGTACTACTTTCTACAAAGGTTACTGGCTTTAGCTGACCTTATTTTAACCTGACCACAGCCAATTTTCTCTATTCAAAGAGACTAAATAAATGTAATAAAATTAGATCTTTTTCAGTAAACCACAGCCTCATATGGACAACTTTATGCAGGTAGTTCAACCATGTGCACCACTTTGGACATCATTTTGAACATCGTTTGCTCATCAGGTTCCATCTACATATTCGCTTTTATATTCTGAATTTTTCAGTAAATGTTTACCTTAGCAGTATATACAGATGCAGTATGGCAGTTAATGCACTGAACAGGAATGGATTTCACTTTGAATACACTGTTTGTGTACTCAAAGACCTGGTTGGCAGAAGTTCTTTTATTCATTCTCACATGAACAAAATATTATTTTATCCGATTACCTAATTAATCGTAAAAATAATCCATTGAACACCCAATTATAAGAGTAATAGACAGCTGCAGCCCTATTGCAATGATACATAAAGCACAACTACTTCATACAAAACAACACAGTGCAAGAGTGGTGGAATGGTGCAAGATAAGTGCACAAAAAATGTGACTGCAATTTTTTCAGCCTCCACTTAGAAGGACCGATAACTGATGCTTCTTCAAGTCAAGTCAAGTTACTTTGTCATTTCACACATGTGAGATGAAATTGCATTTCTATGGAGCAATATACAGCCAGAACAAGGAAGTCTTCTTTCAGACTTTCATTTGTACTTCCACTTCCCTGATAATCTACACAAACTGCTTCCACCACTATAGCATTCTCCTAACCTCTGTTGTAAAATATGCCGAGTTTCACAGAAAGGCAATTATGGAGTGGAAATGGTGGGGAAGGTATCTCAAATGACTTATAATCATTGGGTCAATTGGCACCTTAGTAGCACTTGACCTCACTGGTTATCCTTGAAGGTGCAAGGTGCATGCAGCACCTAAACTTTAAAGGACACAGAAGACCCATACATCAAATCAAACATTCATTGGCATGGGGAAGAATTTCAGTTTAGCCCTGTACAGTGGCTGGGCTGCACAGTCTCAACACGCAAATACCACGCAATTACATATTTGGCAAGCACAAAATCAGGCTGTCAGGTACTTCATGTCAGTGAAACCATCCACTTAAGGTATATTTGAAGTGATATAATTTCTATGCTCTGCCATTGTCTATGAATGTGCACAACCCTTTCTTCTTCTAAACTTTTTTTTTATTTCACCTTAAAATCAGCTTTAATTAAAAATGCTCTAGAGACATTTTTACACAAAGCACTTCCAATAGGTGAAGAAATCTATACTAAGGGCTTCCAGTGACATATGTTACCACATTATTTATGAGCAAATTGTCTCCTCAGTATTTGAGAAATTAATGTGCAGCGCAATCCCAGGATAACAATTTAAATTTAGCAGTCTTTAGTACTTCCCAAACACAGGTTTTTCATTTTTTTAATTTTTGATTTTAACATTTCATTTAACATTTTTAACATTTAACTCCAATTATAATTTGTTGGACTACTCCAGAAAATGTTTTAATAGATCACACAGTTTGTCAAACCAATCTGTTTATCATTTATTTTCCTTTAAACCCGTACTAGCTCTGTATCTTGGCTCAGGGAATAACTGTCTAATTGCATGATAAAAACAATTAACTATTTTTTCCCTCTTTGAACTGAACCAGACGTGCTGTTTACATTTTGCAGTTTCTCCTAATCGCCTAATCAGGATAACACTTATTCCACCCAGAATAAAGAATGGCAAAGTGCAACAGAGCTTTGTTCTATTCTTCTTTTTTAACAGTATAATCTACTGGAGCACAATATAAAAATGCAAATGACTGGTTTCTGACAGCATCTACCTTTGGGCCTTATCCATAAAACATGACTGAAACTTATACATGACCAATCACCAGTACAGACGCCAAACACCCTCACAGGAGACCAGAGAGTCGGGTCATTTAATCCCTTCTGGGAGCATGAAAGCACATAAGAATGAGTAACATTTAGCTGTCCTGATTAGGATGACCAAATGTGTCACAATTTGGCCTTTGTTTTCCTATCCTAAGTATAGAAGTGTTTAGAGAGAACACAGAACTCTCTGAATCATATCAAAATTACTTCAGAATCAGCCCCTTCAGGGGGGCGAAGGGGCTTCATGGCCTTTCCTTTTGATCTTACCCTGAACATTTTTTTTGATCACAACAACTAATTTGAGCTATAAAATTTAAACAGCCTATAGATATAAAAATTATAATTTGTAAACATTTGATTTAAAAATATATATGACAAAAGGAAACTGTAAATGGAAATTAAAATATGTGACAATAGACCAAGCAGCATTAGATTTAAATTACTGAGCAGATAAAAAATAAAAATGAATAAATAAATAAATACACAAATAAACATCCGTTATCATAAAACTGTAACAAGCTAAACTGAATAGCATCTAAATCTAGTGCTGAAACTTAAGGAAATTACCAATGCGACAATTGATCAAGCACTAGCTGAAAGCACTGACTGGATGTGTGGCAGGTAGCTAGAAGGTTTCTGCGGTTACATGTTTTTCTGTTGGACCTATACAATTATCTCGAGTCCTCCCTTTACAAACTGCATGTATATGACTTCAGCATGTAGCGCCTCTGGGAAGAAAAGCATGCGCGGCAGAGCTCTTCAGCGTGATCCCACTCCTCAGTACACTGATTTTGTTCATAACCTTTCGGTTTGCCTGAGTTTTCAACAAGTGCTGAGCTTTCCTCACTTCCCTCCATATTCCAGCTGCTATCTGCATAGACCTTTGTTACGCAGTCTTTGCGCGATACTGTCTAGGAAGAAAGGCATTTGTAGAGCAATGCCGGTTGCCAGATTTGATTCTGTCCTGTTGCAACATCTCATTAAAGCGACACAGCATATTAAATACTGAACTGTTTTAAAAATAACCCAGTAATGACTGACAAAGTTTCATACGTGTATAATTACTGTAGCAGCCTAAGCTGCGACAAAAAAACATGAATAATTATTTGTTCTGTCATTAATATTACATTTACTGTCGTCGGGTATTTTAAATCAATTACGATACTGCACTAGTTCAACTGTATTGCACTAATCCCATTTTCCCATTATACTGGTCATTTACGGCCTCGACCCCGTTATACATATGTTAAGGAACGGCTCGGTTGAGGCAAATTTATTAATAATAATTTACAAAAATCAGACTGGCATGCATATCGATTTCTTTTCTTAAATAAACGTTATTCAAATGTGTTATTGCAAATGCTGACGCTGGGAAGGAATTGCTGATCAAAAGCAAAATATTCTTATACAAATTTGTGTATGTACATTAAAATGAGGTGCGGTCATTGATATGAAAAACGAATAATAAATAGGATCGGAAGGACTCACTGGTTATCTTTGAAGATGTGTGCAGCAAGCAGTCATAAGGAGAAATCCACAGCCACCGCGTCAAACGCCTTCCTGGATAACGGCGAAGGAAATCCATCCGTGATTTACCAACAATTTAGCAGGATCCCACTGAATACCGCGTTAATAAACGCATTTCGAGTGATCTCTGCAGAAAATTGCATATGCCCTACCGATTCCTTCCCTTCCGGTAAAATTAATGATTCGACTGTCAAAGTACTTTAGCCATCAAGAAATTTCAAAAGAAGAAAAAATATTATTTACATATTGGACTCCCACTAATACCATTTAACTGACATTTCGGTCGGGGGTGGGAAGGCCTTTGGGATATAATGTTTGTTTTAGCCTTATATTTTCCTTAAGCGATATTAAGTTTAAATTTATTTCATGATACACATTTATTTGAACTGATACTAGTGTAGCCTAATACAAGCAATAAATAAAATGAATTAATAAACAAATAAATAATTAGACGTAATACATAGGAATGCCAGCATGGTGCCACATACGGTCCTTCCTTAAGGTTTCACTATTTTTTTTCCTTGGATCTGGAACATTCTTCAAACTAATCAGGAGATTGCGTAAAACTGTAATTTTCGCCCTCAAAGATAATAAGGATTTTCATGTCTCAAAGAATATAGTTGTGTTCATTGACTTTCTATCGCTTTAAGATCAAACTTCTTCAAGCCTTTCTTCGCCGTGTACCTAAAACAAGGCATATCTGATTAGATTTCCAATCACAGCCCAGTGCGGTTTTCCCGATTCCTATGAAAAACTTTGTTTTTTTCATCATTACATATCAGATGTGCCATGGGCTGCAGGGAAACGTCTTCCTTCTCTAGATGGTTTCGATGTGGAATCAATCGCTGTTCAGGTTTTAAGCGCACATTTCCATTTATACTCAGCAGTCGTCAAATGGTGGATTTTTGGAAGTATAGCGCCCCTCGGCAAATAAAAATAGGGCACTTTTAAAATGCGGTGTCACTAAATTTTCACGAAAAGAACCAAAATATCAATCTCCGCTATGGATATTCATGGGTATTTCCAAAGATAAACCGTTTAAACGTTTTGATTCATCATAGTTCCGTAGCTCTGGTTGCCAGGATTAGTAACAATCTGTCACGAGGAACATCCATCAAAATTCACGTACATTAACCCACCGGAAAAGAAAACAAATCTGCGCGAACTGGTGCATTTCCAGGTATTTTAGTCAGTATATACCGAGCAATCCAGGCAGGGTTAGGAAGGAATATTACGAAATGCGTAAATATTTTCTTCTGTTTCCCCCAGCGGTTTTAGCAATGCTTATAATGCTGAGAATACACCTGCATTCGGCTGCGGATAAAACTGAAACATTTACGGAGCTGAAATGCCGAGAAGCACCTGGATGAGGCAGTCCCTGCGCACACCGCGTCTAAGCCATGATCCACGCCGCACATCCACGGAAGGCGCTCGCTATTTTCACAGCCGCATCTGATGCGCGTCTGAGCGCGCTGCTTTGTAATCCGCCGCTGAATCCGGAACAACCGGTGGGTCTGTTCAGGCTTGCAGGGTTAGGGTTAGTAGCGTAAACGTTAACCGGTGGGTCTATTCAGGCTTGCAGGGTTAGGGTTAGTAGCGTAAACGTTAACCGGTGGGTCTGTTCAGGCTTGCAGGTAGCCGATGCAGCGAGAAATACTTAAAATCCCTTCCCTCGACGCACGGAGCGGCCGCTGCAAGCGCGTTCCTGTGTCGGTCTGCCGCGCTGCGTTCTCTCACCGCAACGTTTCTCAGTGGCTTCCGGGATGGAAAATGACCTCTTTCCAAGCTACCCTTTTTGTTTGTTTACTGCTACATTTTCTGTTGTTTCACATCTTAGCGGGGGGAGGGGGGGCGGTTGTGCGTGCCTGTGTGTCCGCGCATGTGCGCGCGCGCCGCACGCCTACCGTTTCATCCGCGGCTGTTTCTACGGAGACGGAGCGCGTCGGCCGCCGACCGGCCGTCAGCCCCAACCTGGGGACCGAGGCGCGGCTTCTGTCCGCCTTCATGGCACGGCAGGCCACCAGGGCTCCATCTGCGGCGTACGCGGACCGAACATGTCAGCGCGTGAGACACATCCAGAAGGTAAACCTCAGAGCACGTTATGTCCAGCCCAGCAGCTGAACTAGGTATAAAGCGAGTTCGTGAAAACCTAAAACAACCTGAACAACACCTTAGCATTGATCAAATGCAATGTGTACCAGGGAAAGAAAAAAATTATATTATACACACACACCGTATATACCATACATAGCTCATACAGGAATCTTAATTCACGATTTCCACTTAAGTGTACTTTATACTCTCCTTATGACTGCTTGTTGCACACTTTATTTTTTTAAATGAATATATCCAGCAAGCCCTACGTCGTTTTTTTAATAGTAATGTAACAGTCGTATGCGTTAATGGCATACGGAGTGAATAATAATGTAATACAAATACTTCCGAAGAAGAAACATTTGTCGAGGCTAATGCCACTCATTAGAGGAAATGTAAATTACTAACATTTTTCTGTCAAGTTTACTGTTATTGTATATTTCTGATTTAAAACTGTGATACACATACTGAAATTAAATACAAGGAATAAAAAGACTCTACTATTATTTAAGAGGTCCCTTTAATTTTACAATGTGCCTGTTGATTATAGTACTTTGAAATCCAGTGTAGCTGGAAAAACTCCTCAGTGCTTAGATGTTTATCCTCTTTGGTTAGATACTTGCATTTGAAAAGATGCACAATAATTCGTAATTGAATAACAATTGATTAACTAGTTATAATAATTGCACCGTAACAGTACATTTCATTTCAGACTTGAACCATTTATCATCCTGTATCTCTTATGGTCTTTTGCAAAAGAAGGAAAATATTTCTTGCGTTAGGGTGGATATTGGTAACTTGGGAATTTTTACTTTCCTGCTTTAAAAATATGATCCTAATTAATATCAGAGGCTTCATTCTATAGCCATCCCTCCACCAGTATTGGGTGTCATGAAAATCAGTCCACTATAATTTGGGTCACGTTGGTTAGACCTAAGGAAAAATGTGTTTATATAATGCTAAATTATTGGATACTGACATCATCCATAGTTAGTGTGCAATGCAGTATATGAGTTTTTCACATCAGGCTGTTTTATTGGGCTAAAATTTTCCAATTTTGGAAATTTTCAGGCTAAAAGGCAGTATAGCCACAGAAAGTTCTGGGAATGAAATATTGCTGACAGGAAAATTGTAATGGTATTCATCCTGACATCATGAATATTATCTGGTAGCTGGAAAATCTGAAACATGCAAAGGCCATTATGCAGTGCATTGGACAACAGATTGCATTCTATATCTGTGCTTTCAGAGAAGGACAAATATTGCAAGGGACACAAAATATTTCCAGTCCAAGACAAACTGCTACTGCAGTCAGAAGGAGAGATCTTTTCAATGTAAGGTTAGCTGGACCGATGATGGCAGTTATATAGAGAGACAGAAATAACCATGTGAATCTGTCACTGAAGCTGAGGTTAAAAAAGGATCAACATAAGGATGAGGCATCTGCTCCTGTCTTCTCTTTTGTTTCTTTGGGCCAGACGTTGGTTTTTTGGAGGAAGTAGGTAAATGGAACTTGCTGCAAAGGGGCAGGATTTAATGTCCCGAGTCTTTGTGTTGGTTTGGGCCAGCTGTAGTTGTTTATGTGTCTGTTTCACGTTGCAGTAAACTGCGAGGGCAGTGTGCTGTGGTTTAGAGGGTGAAACCATGGGCAGCTTTGGCAGTGTCTGTTTTGTACTCTTTCCAGAGCAGAGCACGTCTATCCCGGAATGGCTTTCATTTCCAAAAAAATCAAAGATGAGAAAGATGGCTGTCAAGTTGATTATGCATCATAGAGTCAAGTCAAAACTTTTACTAAGATCAGGGGCGTTGTTAGTCCTATTTAAGGAGCGCTTTAGCCCCCCTAAAATGTTTTTCAGCCCCCGCAAATAAATGTGCATTTATTGGCTTAAGTCATGAAAAGTTTACTATCAGCCTCCCCAGTAAAATCTATTTATCCATTTATCTCTAGCTATGCCTCTGACAGAGATACTCAAGTTAAATCACTGCATGAAATTTCACCTTTGTGCTTTAGCCGATTGTCCTGTTGAAGCAGTGTTCTGTAGTTTTAGGAATCTAAGCGGTGAACACCTCACACTTTTTATTGTGAATTTGGGTCGTGACTTATGGACCAAGGAATCATGTGGCTCCTGAAGGGCAAAACCAGTTAAGAACCTCTGGACTAGGGGATCTGCTTCACTGGATACAAGATTATCGATTAGCATTTACAGCAGATATTACCATAATACAGTAATCCCTCGCTATATCGTGCTTTGACATTCGTGGCTTCACTGTATCGCGGATTTTATATGCAAACATATCTAAATATATATTGCGGATTTTTCGCTGGTTTGAGGATTTCTGCGGACGATGGTTCTTTGTATTCCTGGTACATGCTGCCTCAGTTGGTTTGCCCTGTTGATTTCATACACGGGACGCTATTAGCGGATGGCTGAGAAGCTACCCAATTAGAGCTGTTAAAAAAAGTGTTCACTTCTGTGCTTATCTTTGTGCTTTTTGTGCATAGTCAAGCCGTTCGTTATGTCCCCAAAACTCCAGACGACAACGACGGTGCTGCACAGTCGCCTGAAGAGGCTCGTTTTGAAGAGTTGTAAGGTTCTCCTTTGCAGTAACACACATTACCAGAATGGAAATGGCGCATGACTGCAGTGTTCATATTTTAGAAATATATTATGATTATTCCTTTAATATTAGTTATCACATGTAATATAACTGGGTAAGTAAAACGAGTGCATTACTGTGTATTATAGTAAATATACAATTATTTTTGTTAAAATATGTATTACTACAATGTGTTTACAACTACGTTTTACATATTAAATAAAACTCTTCAATGATATACAATACGTATATTTGTGCGTAGTATATAAACAGTGTGTTTACATGCATAATTACATACAAAACGAATCTTACCTAATATCTAAGAGAATATAAAGGGTTTAAAATATACAAAAATAACCATATAAACATATGGTTTTTACTTTGCGGATTTTCACCTTTCACGGGGGGTTCTGGAACGGGATCACAGTATGTATGGGAAGGGGAATGGACAAAGACACTGTATTATATGTTTTACAAAATCAGGTTGACATGATGTCTACTGGAAGAGGTGCACCCTGGTTCTTCATCTGCTGGTCGGTCGTGCTAGAATGATATTGTAGTTGGAATCCACATAATATTTCATTTTATGCTAAAACTCTGGAATATTTTTAATTATTTCCTGCTTCCAGTGCTTGTAATAACCTTAATGAAGTAGCTGGTCTGTTAAACATATATGTACATGACAATGCACAAGAAAAAAAAAAACATGGACTGATTTCACGGTGTATGAAAGACATTCGTTCTGTCTCCAGGAATAAAGTGGCAATGACTAGTCCTTCACCATCCATTTAAACTCTTTGTGCTATGCTTTTCCCTCAAGCACTGTTTTAAACACTCAGCGGAATTTATGTTCCAGAACATAGCCATCCTTCTGATATCCTCTTCCCCCACAGTGACATGGAGATCAATGGACAAGGTCAGCAACTCTGCTGAAAATGTTTTTTGACTGGGTGTCACGACTAGTCAAGCATTATGCCATTCTGTTCCAGCATAATTCCACAAGGATTAAATAATAAATGATGAAATGTGTTACTAAAAGATATCATCCCTGTCCATTGATGTGATTATGGGATTGAGGCAGACCTGCCCCATTTGCTGAAGGCTAACAATGCTTGAGATGCAGAAGTCGTGAGTCACTGGGATTTTTGTCTGCTTGCTCATTGGGAAGCTGGCGCTCATCAACTGGCTTGTGGTTGCTTATAACAGAGAAAGCATCAACAGAAGTCATCCCACCTGAACAACCTTCTTTATAGAACTCAAAGTCTTACTGAACTGAAAGTTACACTCTTTGGTTTGAATGTACTCAAGGCATCTTTTGCACTAGGTATTTGTGAAAAAACATTATGAAAAAATACTCTCATCCTCATTTTGTGCTTTCCAGAAATAGGTCACAGACTCACTGTGAACTTCTACTGAATAAGCAGTGTGAATGACTGATGGACAAACATGTAACAAATGGCATGCTGTGAAAAAAATTCTGTGATTTGTCTTATTTGGTGAAAAACTGACAATGAAGAGAAATCTTAGGTATTTAGCACTTTTGCTTATTGGATGCTGTTTTGCTGATTTCCCAGTTTCCTTTTTTACTATTTTTACTGACTCACCCTTACCCCTTTTAACTTACTTAGCCTTACTTGTCTATATCAGCATATTTTTGGTCACTGAAGTAAAATTTCAAAAGGATGAGTGCTTTTTAGCACGCTGGTCCCTATATTCAGTATTTCTAATATCTGATTAACTTTAAACCCTGCGATGGGTTGACTTCCCATCCTGAGTTGTTCCCTGCCTTGCACCCGTAACCTCCGGGATGGGGGTCCGGAACCCTGAATAGGACAAGTGGTTTCAGAAAATGGATTGATTAACTTTAATTTGTTACTACGGTCTAATTGATTCAATATCAATTGTGATTCCCAAAAGTTAGTAATCTGTATAAATTTGGCGTGTCCTATTGTTTATTAAATTCAATTAGTGGAGCACGCCATTTGCTACTGTTTTGGTATATTGTGGAAGCGATAAGCACTGAAGAAAGGGACAGCTCAGCAGCCACAGCATTTTTTAAAAGAGGATATATTTTGGATAAACAAGGTAAAATGACGTTAGTGGTGTGGTGGTACTTCCGTAACATAAGGATACGCCAAATTTATACTGATTAACTTTTGGGTGTCACAATATGCCTCTCATTAATATTTTAATTGTACTACTAATCTGCTTATCATAAGTAAAAGTACCGAAAAGCTGGCATCTGGACAAATCTTTACACCCAATCACGTCACATTTGTTGGCACTGATTTGTGTCTTTTGACAACTTGTGGCAACACCGCTAACTTATTTGATACACTCTATTGGTAGATAATAAGTTCTGTTTGGTTATAGATTATTTTGGGTAAATTTAATCTTTTTGTTTTATAGAATATTTCAAATAATCACGATGTGATACCGTGCAGCCCTACTTTTGGTGGCGCATCTCCGGCCATGTGTTTTATCTATTTTTGTCACCAGATCTCGTTGCATGAGGCTGGCCATGCAAGACTAATGGGGGTTAAGCTTCACACATCCACAGGAAAAGGCCATGGTCAGCCACACACAGCTATGTCATGCATGAACATACACACGTAACACTCACATGGGATGGGGGTGCGACAGCGGCCGAGGGGCCTCTCCCATCTCTCTGTCTCTGCTCTCGCGTGGGTTGAACGGGGGCCCAAGGTGTGGTTGTCATGGGGGGTTGCTGGTGGCCATGGCCATGGTGGGGTGGCCCGTTGCGGATAAGATTGGCCATCCCTGGTTTAGATCCTTACACCCCCCGGTAGATAGCACACTGGACTGATA
>JAAGVU020000008.1:5757-16322 GCA_011763525.2 Mormyrus iriodes | reverse complement strand
TCCCCAAACGAGCTTGATGGGCCGAATGGCCTCCTCTCGTTTGTACATTTCTTATGTTCTTATGTTCTTATGTTCCAAGCCTCATTGGAATTATACAAGTGTTCATTGGCATACTTTAGATGGGCTTTAACATGGGCCATCTTGAGCAGGAGTACTTTGTAAGCACTGCAAGATTTCAAACCGTGACTGTGGTCCCTGCTGCTTTGAGATCATTAACGCATTCCTCCTGTGTAATTCTGGGGTTAGCCTTCACTGTTCTTAAAATTACTGATGCTGCACGAGATGAGATCTTCTTTGAGGCCCAGGCAGAAAGTGACTGAAAGTAGGTGATCAAATAATTATTTCCCTAGACAAATGACAAATTGATTTGTACCTGTTACATGATGATTTGTTTGTTTTATTGAAAATCTTTCTTCTGGTGTTAAAATAAACCTACCAGCGAAATTATAGTCTTTTCATTTGTTTATAAATGGGTCAACTTGGGAATTCAACAGGGGGTCAAATAATTGATTCCCTCACAGTATAAGTAACACACTACTTATTATGATAAACTAATCTTTAACATTGGGGTATGTCCTAAATTCACTCAAGGTTGCTGTTGTCATACCTATCCTTAATAAACCAAACCTGGATCCCACTGATTTAGCTAATCACAGACCTTTTTCTAACCTTCCATTTATTTCCAAAATCTTATAAAAAGTACTTGCTGGTCAGCTATCTCTGTTCTTGCAGAAGGTCATCATTAATGAAACGTTCCAGTCAGGATTTAAGTCACATCACAGCACTAAATCTACACTAGTAAGTGTCATGAATGACATGCTTATGGGTGCTGATGATCATTGCGTTACCCAGTTCTGCTGGGTGTAACCACAGCATTTGATACTGCTGACCATGACATTTTAATGGCAAGGCTAGAGTCTTTAGTTAGTATTAAAGGGCAGGCACTGTCCTGGTTCTGCTCATATCTAACTCACCATCACCAGTCCAAGTGACCATGTGAACAATGAATCCTCTGATTCCAACAGAGTGAGTTATGGTGTCCCACAAGGTTCTGTCCTGGGCCCACTACTGTTCACTTTATACATGCTGCCCCTTGGTGATATTATTAGGAAACATTTAATTGTTTCCTAATAATATATTTTTTAAATTTAGTCTGTGGAAAGTAAATTGGTAGGCCAGGGGTTGGGTGGCATATTGGGCTTGTTATGTCTTAGGCCTTAGGCAGGAAGAAATTGTTTGTATACTGTGTGTCCTTGTTTCATGGCCAGCCTGCATGTAGGCAGTCTCACAGGCCTTGAGCCCTTGGAGACGTGGCCAGCACGAGGTGGGGTGAGAGCCCCTCACAGAAAGAGATTCGATGCCGTCTTGACTGAATGAGCTCAAGGTCCAGAATGTTGTAGTGTCAGAACATAGCTGCAATATGTTATATGCATCATACTAATCATAATAGTGTAATCCATAACCACCAATGTATCTGCATTATCCGTGTGATCCTTCATTGATTTGTGTGTTATTACCCATATTATCCATAGTATTAACCGAACAGTAGCCCCACGGGATAAGTAGGATGTTTAGAGAGTAGCGCAGACGGGGCGGATGTTGATTGTGGTTAACCCAGTGCCAAAGTAGACCAATAGAAGTAGAGGGTTATGTTTGTTATATGACTGAGCTTGGTTTGTTTTTGATTTCTGACCAATTAGGGCTTAAAAGGTCTTATAGGGAATTGGAGGTTAAGGTATAACAGCTGGCTGTTGATTGTGCTGGGTGTGCTAGTACCTGAGTGCGGCAGAGTGCTGTGCTGGATTGCTGAATAAAAGGAAAAGACTTTGCTCACCATCCACATGTTCTAGAGCCTTATTACTAAGTTATCTAGTTGTCTCTGAGACTTGCTTGCAAAAATTGGAACCTGTAAATTATAACAGTAGAACAAAGGTTATTATTAAAACATAAGTAAGTAGAGGGGGGCGGCATGGTGGTGCAGTGGTTAGCACTGTTGCCTCACACCTCTGGGGCCAGGGTTCAGGTCTCTGCCCAGGTTCTATGTGTGTGGAGTTTGCATGTTCTCCCCATGTCATTGTGGGGTTTCCTCCGGGTACTCCGGTTTCCCCCCACAGTCCAAAAACATGCTGAGGCTGATTGGAGTTGCCAAACTGCCCGTAGGTATGCATGTATGTGTGAATGGTGTGCGAGTGTGCCCAGCGATGGGTTGGCACCCCATCCTGGGTTGTTCTGTGACTTGCGCCCACAGCCTCCGGGATAGGCTCCAGACCCCTCGCGACCCCAAATGGGATAGGCGGTTATGGAAAATGGATGGATGGTATTAAGTAGAGCTTTATTGTCATTTCAGCCATCTACATTAAGGCATATAGTAAGATGAAACAACATCCTCCAGGACCAAGGATACAACATACAACACAACAGGATAACAGCACACTCAGACAGATCAACAATGAGAATATTTGGGTGGGAATAGTTACCTGTACATATATCTCCGATATACATATGCCTAAAAATAAAGTATCTAAAAAAGGCTGTTACAAGGGTGACACATCAGGGAGGCTGCAACAGTACAATATACAATGTTATTCAGCATTAGACTATGGACTACAAGAAATATGCAAACATGCTGGCAGTACAGTTGGTGTAGGCATGTAGTTTGCAGTGCAATTTTCTTGTGCAATTACATTGTGCAAATATGAGCAATTGTGCAAGTATGCAATGAGATGAGAGAGGCCTGTAAACATGTTGGCATGTAAACATAAACATAAAAAATGTTTGTCAGAATAAGGGAGCTTAAGTAGGGCAGAGCAGGGTGTGGAGGAGACAGTCCAGTGTGGGAGGGAGCAGCATAGTGTTCAAGAGCCAGACTGCTTGGGGGAAGAAATTATTGCACAGTGTTGCAGGCCTGCTCCTGATGCTGCAGAATCTTCTTCCAGATGGAAGCGAGGTGAACAGTCCATGGGATGGGTGATAGGGGTCGGCCACAATGCTGATGACCGTACGGACACAGCAGGAGGTATAAATGTCCTGCAGGTTTGGTAGAATCACCGATGATGCACTCAGCTGTCCACACAGTCCTCTGAAGGGCTCTGCGGTCTCAGGTGTGGTGGTTTCCATTCCAGTCTGTAATACAGCTGGTACAGAATGCTCTCAATGGTGCCTCTGTACAAGGTGGTGAGGATGGGTTTGGGGAGGTGTGCTTTCTTCAGTCGATGCAGAAAGTGTGGGGGCTGCTGGGATCTTTTTGTCAGGGAACTGGTGTTGCTGGTCCAGGAGAGGTCCTCTGTGATGTGAACACCAAGGAACTTGGTGCTCTTTACTCTCTCCACTGTGACGCTGTTGATGCTGAGTGGGGAGTGGCTAGCCTTGGTCCTTCTGTAGTCAACAATCAGCTCTTTTATCTTGCCAACATTAAGAGACAGATTATTGACCTTGTACCAGACAGCCAGACATCGTACCTCCTCTCTGTATGACGTGTCATCGTTGTGCTTGATGAGACCCATTACTGTGGTGTTGTCTGCAAACTTGATAATATGGTTCAGGCTGGAACTGGAGGTGCAGTCATGGGTTAGCAACGTGAAGAGCAGCGGGCTCAGCACACATCCCTGGGAGGTGCCAGCGCTGATGTTGCAGATCTGGACTGTCTAGGGCCTCTCAGTGAGGAAGTCCGGAATCCAGTTGCATGTAGAGGTGTTCAGTCCATGCAGGTCTAGCTTGCCAATTAGCTGCTAAGGGATGATGGTGTTGAACGCTGAGCTGAAGTTGATGAACAGCATTCTTACATGGGCGTTATGGTGTTATAGGAGGGACAGAGCCAGGTGAAGTGCAAGTAAGATCACGTTGCCTGTAGACCGGTTTGTGCTGTACGTGAATTGCAGTGGGTCTAATGTGGGGGGGAGCTGGCTCTTGTTGTGGCTCAGAACTAGCCGTTCAAAGCACTTCATGATGATTGGTGTAAGTGCTACTGGGTAGTAGTCATGGAGCTCTGAAACTGAAGCCTTCTTCGGAACAGGCCTGATGGTGGTGGCATTGAAACACTGTGGGTTGACAGCCTAGCTAAGGGAGGTGTTGAAGATGTCCACTAGGATGTGAGTCAGCTAGTCAGCACAGGCTCTGAGCCCTTGACCAGGTACGTTGTCAGGCCCAGCAGCTTTGCATGGGTTGACCCTGGCGAGAGTCTTCCTCACACTGGCTGCAGACAGGGACACCACTTGGTGATATGTCTGGCAGGGGGGGCTGGTCTTCCACGCTGGCTCGATTTTCTGAGCCTCAAACCTGGCGTAGAAGGTGTTGAGTGCGTCTGGTAGAGAGGTGTTGGTGTCACACACGCGCCGCGGGGTCCTGTACTCCATGATAGCTTGGATGCCCTGCCACATGTGCCACGCATCTCTCGAACAGAAGTAGTAGTTATTAATTTTCTGCATGTACTCACACTTTGCCAACTTAATGCCCTGGGACAGGTTAGTTCTTGCTGCTCTGAGCGCCATGTCGTCATTCGTTCTGAAAGCAGCATCCTGGATTTTCAGTAGTTTATGAACTTCTGCTGTAAACCATGGCTTCTGGTTGGCATGGGTTGTGACAGTTTTAGTGACTGTGACATCCTCGATGCATTTATTGATGTAACCAGTCACTGTCACAGTGTACTCAATGTCCGTGTGCTGGCTAGTGGTCACCGCTTCTCTGAAGATGCTCCAGTCTGTGCACTCAAAACAGCTTCAGTAGCTCTCTCTGGCTGTGTGCTGGATCTCCTGCAGCGGTATGTTGGTATCCAGAGATGCTGTATGGACATGCCAAGGCCTTTGACCAGGAGGTGAGTTTCCTAGCTAGTAACAAATTATTACATTCATTTTATATTGAGTTTCCAGTGCATACAGTTCTTCAAATAACTAAACCAAGGTTGACGGCCAAAAGTGTACAGGAGCAATAACATGGGTTGTTAAATGGTGTTTCTGCGTTCCTTTTTAACAAGAATTGAGAAGCTAATTGCATGTCAGAAATAAATATCAGAACATATCACCACATAGCTGAGAAATAAATGAAATCATATTTCCTTTGTGCTAAATAAATATTTTTGCCGAATGCATGGTGACAAGAATCATCCAGTGTTTGCCCAAAAATTAAACCAAGAGAGGTCAACAGATTAAAATATTTCATGCTCCGTTATTTCATCAGTCAGCTGATGGGTTTTCAATATGGACTGTTGATGTCATTCCAGGTACAATTTTTTGTGGCTAAAAAACATCTTATGATGAATGTGCAGACACACAACAACTTAAATTTGTCAGATGTTTGGTTAATCTATTCGGTCCTCTGGACTATTGTTCCACTTCAATAGTCTCAGTTTATAAACAAGTCACTAAGTGCATATTGTCACTTTTTAATCATATATGCATAGCTGGCACTTAGCTACACATACACAGTAGGAGGTATCTGATGAATATAATGAAGAGGATATTACATAGAAAAGAAATATCTAAATCACGGGTTAAATTACACCGTTACAAAAAATGCCTGAAAATATAGTGTAGGCTTGGCTTCTTTTACTTGATTGTTTTTACCAAAAAATGAATAAAGTGCTCTTAAATATAATGGTCTGCATAAGTGTTTTAAATGATTCATAGAATAGTCTTAGAAGCAGCAGGAAACCCAGTCAGTAGCTTTGGGCATCACCCAGCCTTCCATCTGCTAACCTTTCATCCAGTACGGGGTCTTCTTCAAGTACTTCTTGAAAGCATGGCATACACACCAGACTGGATGTCAGTCCACTGCAAGGCATACAGACACACACACACACTGAGCCACACTGAGATACTGATTCACCTAACTAATTGTCTTCAGATTGCATCAGGAAACTAGGGTAGCCTTAGGAAACCCAGAGACACACTCCAGACACACAGGGCATGCGCAGCGCTCAAAATCCCTGACCCTGAAGTCATGAGGCCACACTGCTGTTTCTTATTTGATTTGTCTCATTACACAAATAATTTCTTTGATTTAAAATAAAGTATTCTGAATACTCTGAAAACAGTTGTTGAAAAGAGCATGGAATATCAGTCTTAGTACTCAATGACTGTATCTTTATCCTTTGTCAAATCCTGCAAAAAAGTTCAGGGGTGTAGAAGATATGAATCATGTGAAAATGTAAATAAAATTACAATTTTCTCCTCCATTTTCATCCTAGTTTCAGTTTTGTTTCCAATTTTCTGTTGGCCTTAGCTAAACAAACTGCCTCAAAGGTGCATGTTTGGAACTCTGAAACTCAATATTCCAATTTTTTTCTTTATATATTGCAGGTTACACAGTATGATAAAGGACAAATAGTGCCTAGTTGAGCAGTAGCCATTTTTCACTGATGGCACTAAACAACTTGAAAACGCTTGAATAGTCTGAGGGGGGCCAAGATACTCCAGACGAATTGGCAGAACAGTGGAAATTACAGTCTGTCTGTTTGCTACAGAACTCAAGGACACAGCTGGTGGGTAACACCAGGAATAGGAAGAGTATCTTTACTGTTTGAGCTACTGGAACATGCAAAATAGAACATACAAGTTTTATATTGAGTAACAGTTGGCTATTAATTCAACAGGTAGTCCACTTTTATTTAAGTGTGAGGAATGGCCATGGGACTCAGTTTCGTGGAAATAACAGCCTTACATACTGTACAATTTCGAAAAGAAACACTCATAGTTGTCAAGGATTCCTGCAATGATTTTTATTTTTAAATTATTAAAACTATTATTCCTTACCTCTGACTTTGCCATACACAGAAAAGACCTCTGGGGTTGTCAAAACATTGATAAGTTCATTTCCTTATACCTGCTAAGGGCAATACTCACTTAAGCAAACCTTTACATGGTGAACTAATTTTATTAAATATTTATCCACATGATGCAATGGGATGTATGGCCCTGGAAGTACCTTTTGAAATGTGCAGTCAAACAGAAATATATTTGTTTTTGATGTGATTCTAAGCCGTTTTCCTATCATAGTGCCTTTTCCCTGCACATAATATTTAAAAAATATTAAAAAGATGGGAACAAAATGGTGCTCTATGATGATCAACCTTTCCTGCTTGCATTTTCATGCATTTCACCTTGCCTTCCATTTGAGAGATACATGTCCTGACTCAATGAATAATTCCACTTGAATGTTCAAAAATTGTTGTTGTCTATACCTGGGATAAATTATGTACTGTGCAGTACGGAAACTGGTGTTTATGGCCATTATTTAAACTCTGTGGTCCGATTAGACAGGAATAGATTGTTTTTAGGAGAAATACTCTGATGTATCTGGGACTGAATCTCTGATGTACAGTTCTTGGCCTAACAGGTGGAGCAGTGCTTGTCGTGTTTAACATGAATGCAGCAGTGAATGGAACTCCCACTGATGATTATTGCTTTTATCCACAGGATAAAAAATACAACACATCTGTTGGGCAAGAGAGCCTGTACAATGGTTGATATATCATCTGGGATCTTTATTCCAAACAGTGCCTCTATGAAGAGCTTGGATTTCATGAAAACAATGTACATTTGAAAACATGTTTTGGTATGTTGCAAACTGGCTGCATGATGAGCAACTGGAGGGGGGGTTAATCTGCTCTGCCCACTGGTGACACTGATTTCCCGTGTGTAACAGGAAAAGCCCCAGAGAAAAAGAAGTAAGGTCTTCTGTTTGATGCCGCTCCTCCCGCCATCGCTTCCCCCTTCCTAGTGGAAACCTGTTATTCTCCCCAATTCCTTGTCAAGAGGGAGAGGAGGGATCCAAAGCAGCAGTTTGATGATGATGGTTTTAAACTCACTTCCTGAACATGTTTCTCTGGAGTGCCACAATAGACAGACCACAGTGGTGCTCATCTAATGCTTGAACAAGTGTCCCAGGTTAGAAATGGCGTGCCATTCAGCTGAAAGTATTACCATATATGCAGACTATATGCCAGTCATTGTCATTCTGTATTTGAGCTGAGAAGCTAAGAGACTGTTAAATGAGTGACCACTCATGTACATTTTTATTATACTGTCAGGCAGTAAATCAAAAATACATCAGAAGATCCACTGTAATTAAAATGAATGTGCAGTTCAGTCACATAGAAAAATATTTTGAAAAAAATGTATCCCTTCCATAAATGTTCCACTCAGGATTGTTTATTACAGCTGATGGATATGTTTAGCAGAAGCAAATTTACAATACTGTTTAACATCACGCATGACAGGAGTAATATAAGAGTACCCTGCAGCGTCTCTCTGAAGGTCATAAACCACAAGGCTGCTGTAGGGTGATCATTTTAATGACAGCATGTTCTTTCTCCCTCTTCTGCCTTGTGATGCAATGACATGAAGCAGAGCAGTCTGACTAAATGTTAGAAGATGAACGCCCACACAGAAATGCAAGTGAATGAGAGAGCATTAGTCTGCATATGAGAGTGCGCAGGCCCCTCACTCGCTGTAAGTTTTTCATGTCATCCAGGAGAATAACATGAAACAGAATGCGCTGGAAAGATGCAAGGAAACCCTGACACTTATCTCTTTCATATCATATTTCTTCTCAAAAAAGTACTTCATTCATTTTCAGCTCAATCAAAAAAAAGGCGAGTTGCTTGTTTTCTGATTTTTTTTATGTATTTACTGCCGAGCACAGTGCGTGATGGCTGTCTGAGATAATGTGGTGTCTGTGAGGAAGAGATATTTAAACCAGCTGAAGGGACACTCAGCGGAGGCATCCCCCAGGGAGAGACAGGTGGTTGAATAACTAGTGCTTTGAATTGCACCCACCTCTCCTTGAGTAACAAATCGCACCGAGAGCTCAGTGATTTCTCCTGGCATTGGATTATTCCCAATTTGAGTTACATAAAGACAGACACACAAAGTATAATATAATGCCAGCCCTATCCGCAAAGAGAAGGCATGGCTCTTTTATTTTAAAATCCACCAATAATAATGCGTAAGGCATTTCTAATCATTCTCTCAAACATGTAAAGCGCTTTGGGGCGACACTGTTGTGAAAGGCGCTATATAAAAATAAATTGAATTGAATAATCACATTTATGTGATACATAAAGAGCACATGCATTAAACTAATGGAAAAACCCCATTAATATTGAATAATTGATATGAATTTTATATATATATGTGTGTGTGTGTCTGTGTCTGTGTGCGCACGCACATCCTTGAATTACTCCTTTGAAGTTCTTAGATTTTTGAATTTTGTCTAGGAACCACAAAAGCACATAGGCACAGATCACTACAGGAGCCCTTTAATAAATTAATGTCTAATCAGGAGCTTAACATTGTTATTCCAGACACATACTCCGCTCCCACTCAAGCCAAGCTCAGTTGTCATCTGAATTGTGCCACAATAACTTGCCGTTTTTGTTGTGGCTAAATCCGAGAAGAACAAAAGAGGCATGATATTTACCTGTTCCAATGCATTGCCAAACTCCAGGCACATTTTTTTGTGCCCACTTCTATTCATCTTTTCTGCCCTGCCGATGTCATAGTAGCAAGATGTATCTATTTATTTTTTAGGTAAATGTTTGGATTCACCAGGGATCTAATTCGAAAATGTAAATTTGTCTCCCGCATGACCTAGAGACCAATGAATTAGCATGAATGAGTCACTGCCTTGAATAAAGCTCAGATAATGATGAGCTTTGTCTCAGCTTCATGTGAACAGATGCTCTCAATGAGTGCCTGGTGGAGTAAATTGCCTTTATTAAACCCCATATTGCTGGGATGAGGCAGGCTGCCATTTTCTCATCCTAGCCAGACCTCTGAATTCTTCTATACAGCTGTTTATTAGTTTCAGTACTGCCAACATATTCAAAGGGAAGAGATCTTAGCCAAAGCTGGATTGACAGATGACCTCTGGCAGGTATGTTGGGAAAATGCCCTTTATGTCAGCCAGTCAGAATGTTTCCTGCTGAGGTGTTAACCATCCTTCTCAGTCCAAACTAAACACAACAGATGACTTGTTTGTTACAACAGAAATCTATGCATTATGACATCGATGGTGACATCAGTAAAAATTGTATATAGTGTTCAGCAGTTCTATTGATCCTCTCAGGTAATCAATAAATTTATACATTGAATTCAGACTGAACTCCATTTGTTCTGTCTTCCCAGACCTGTAGGAAATAATATATTCCCTAAATTCAATTATTGGCAGACAGGAATAACAGGGTAATTATTTGAAAACCTGAAAACATGTTTTCAGTTTAAAAGCTTAATTTGTCCATCATTTTCAGCCAGGGAGTGAGCACAGAATAGCATGACAGTATGAATTAGAACTGAAGTGGTGCTGGTTTTAATTTATGGTTGAAAGGCCAGGTACAGCATTCTGTACTGTGAAACACACCCACTCAAACATGAATTTTTCTAGACATATTTAGGCCATGTCATTTGACAAAGATTTTCACTGCGAAGAGAAATGGCCTTGAGGTTTGAAGCTGTGGGAGGTAATGGATCCAGTCATTTCAAATTTGGTTTAGAATGTTTAGCTTATCATTTGGCCAAGCTGTAATTCCACTTCCATCCTGACCAGAGCTGAATTGCTTTGTGTGTGTGTAT
>JAAGVU020000006.1:366001-378868 GCA_011763525.2 Mormyrus iriodes | reverse complement strand
AAATGAAGTAGGAAAGCTTTTCTTACCTTCCCTGTCATGTAGGCTGTACTCTACTGTACCGTAACCTCACCTTACTACTCCTGCTGCAGAAAGAACATTAAAAGGAGTCCTGTGATTTTATGACATTTTGAAGGAGCGTTATTTGAATGATGTGTTGTTTAATATAAAGGCACCACCCATACCAGTTTCCCTTCACATTTTTGATGATTGTCACAGGGGACATAATGGAAGGAGTGACAAACTACGGTGCAGCTTACAAATAAATGGGAACTTTATTCAAACCAAACTCAAACACACATGAAACCAAAGGGACCATGGGAGGTCTAAAAGATAGGTTGGTTGGGCAAGGAGAAACAAGGGCTGGAACTACAAGCGAGGGTAAGCAAGGGACCATGAGCAAAACCACCTACTGCAATCACGAAAGTGCTGGCCAGTAGCACATTCAATGACCACCTAAAGAACAGAGCAAAAGCAGGGACATGTATACACAGGTAACCAGGACTAGACAACAAACAGGTACGGCCATTGACAAGCCAAACACTAGTGTAGGGATTAACAATAATCAGGTGTGGGTAAGTAACAATCACAAAGGACTCGAGGGCTGTGGTCAAATATTCTTTTTTTGCTTAGGAGGGTTCCTACCTGAGTGAAATAAGCCAGAAGTATCTAAGTGGCAGCCATAATAAGAGCTATTTGAATTCTCTAAACTGCTAAGGAAAGGTGCTTCAAAGCTTTCTTAACTTACCTTCTGTAGTATAGGATACATTGGACCATCCTTTATAGAGTAAATGCCATCCCACAACACAGAGTTCAAAGATGTTCTTTGTTTTGTAGTACAGTTTTTGGACATTGGGGTTTCACAGGGCAGACCCATGTCATTATCATCCGCCATTGTATAACTGCGTAACCTAGAGTAAGTGCAGTCAGATTCTCTTATCACTGCGGTTGTCTTTTCCTAGGTCCTTATGACTTTTCCTTCACACCTTTCCTTCACCTCATGACGTTTTCTATCGAGATCAAGGAAATGTTGTTAGGGAAAAACATAGGACATACTATTTGACCGTAACAAAACACTAGGAATGGGATGACCAGTGATACCTGCTAGCCAAGCAGGGAAACGACAGACAGGATGGGGCAGGGACTGATCCTGACAGACTGATCAAATGCTAAAAAGGATTTCATTTACGACATGTTAAAATTCAACCTCACTATAATATTTGTTACTAAATATTTACAGGTTGTAAGCGCAAGACCAAGTGAAGCTACTAGCCACTTTATTAGGTAAACCTTGCAAGTACCAGGTTGGACCTCATTTTGCCTTCAGAACTGTCTTAACTCTTCAATCCATGGATTCAACAAGGTGCTTGAAACATTTCTGAGACTTTGTTCAATGTTTACATGAAAGCATCACGCAGTTGCTGCCAATTGATGCTCTGTTGGATTGAGATCTGGTGAATATAGGGGCTGTTTGGGTACAATGAACACATTGTCATGTTCAAGAAACCAGTTTGAGATGATCTAAGCTCTGTGACATTGCGCGTTATCCAGCTGGAAGTAGCCAGTTGAAGCCGGGTACACTTGTCATAAAGGGATGAACATACTCAACAACAATTCTCAGGTAGACTGTGACATTTAAACGATGCTCAATTGGTTCCAAGGGGTCAAATGTGCCAAAAAAGATCCTCCACTCCATCACCACCAGCCTGAATTGTTGATACTAGGCAGGATGGATCCATGCTTTCATGTTTTTTACACCAAATTCTGACTCTACCATCAGAATGTCACAGCAAAAATCAAGAGTCATCTTACTAGACAACATTTTTTCAATCTTCCATTGTCCAGTTTTGGTGAGCCTGTGCCCACTGTAGCCTTGGTTTCCTGTTCTTAGCTGACAGGAGTGACACCTGGTGTGATTTTCTGCTGCTGTAGCCCTCTGCTTCAAAGTTCGACGTGCTGTGTATTCAGAGATGCTCTTTTGCATACCTTGGTTGCAATGTGTGGTTATGTGAGTTACTGTTGCATTTCTATCAGTGTGACCCAGTCAGGCCATACTTCTCTGACCTCTGCCATCAACAAGGTATCTTCACCTACAGAACTGCCGCTCACTAGATGTTTTTTTTCTTTTTTGGGCCATTGCAAACACTAGTGATGGTTGTGTATGAAAATCCCAGTAACAGGCTTTTTATTCAGATGTTGGGAACACTGACCAAGGTCATATTAGATTAGTGCTTCTGTCAGCAAAAACTGGTAGAATATCTATCATTGGTGAGTTCCCCTAGTTAATTATTGTTTGGTTACTGTTTATCACAGCTGGGACTTCCTTTTATAAGGAATCAAACAAGTTAAACTACTAAATTTAGCTAGATGGACAGCCTACACTGCACATTATTCAAGTTAAGTGAGGGGAAAAGTTTCTTGCTGGCTAGTTTTCTGGGGCAGATCTGTTGTCTATCCAGGTAAAACTGATACAGGCAATGTACACCCTGCCACTTGACCACTTTCCACATAAAGTTTTTCTAAATAATTTATGTTTTACGTATGGTTACACATAGAATAATTGTATTGTCTTCTATAGTTATTGTGAATAACTCTCCATTGTCTGTACAAAGGTGCAAGGGACTGTGGAATTCCACTCGTCAAATAAACATTACATTAATTCTGATGGTCTCCAACACCTCATGTCCCTGGGTGTGTCATTTCATGCTGATATCGTCAAAACATTAACAACTGAAACTCCCACTACTGCAGCCCATAATTTGTGCCTTTGTAAGATATAAAAAAGCTTTGTGGCTAGCTCAAAAGTTTCAAACCTGTCAAAACATTTTTGCAAGGAAACCACACCTTTCACATGATTCATAGTGGAAATGAAACAGTGTTTCACAATTGTTGGTTTGTCGAACAAATCCTAATCAATGGGGCAAGTTTTTCCTCTATTATTAAACTGTACAGTACTCAGAACCAAAACTCAGTACTCAACGAAGAGCTTTCATTAAATTTCCAAATTTCACCAAGTTCACCAAAAAAAAGTTACCTGTAGACTGAGTATTGAAAATGTAAATCACATTTAGTGTTGCAATTAGTTGTCTAAAGATCTTTAACTTAAAATATTCAGCTTTCTGAACAATGAGACAGGACTCAAACCCTTAACCACAGTAATGTGAGACAACAGAGCTCCATAGCTTTGATAGCTTAGCTATCAAAACCAGAAAAGAATCTGGGAAAAATTATGGCAAAAGTCTGAACTTTAATTTGATGATCTAACATGATACAATGATAGTAAACTTATCAGATACAATAAGTATTAAACCATCCAACAGAGTATACTGTTCAAACACAAGCTTTGTTTCCCTTCAGCTTCATAGTAAGTGGGAAGGGAAGGTCAAAGGTTACTCATAGAATAAAATAATTGCAAAAACAGGTGCTACCCACAGGTCAGAAGAAGAACACCCCTAGTGTGTTCAATGTGAAACTCACCACATCTGCAGTATTTCAAGTCTAGCACCAAAGTAGATCAATATGACTGGCATGGCAGAAAGCAATTTATTCCCGCTGCTTTCACTTCAGTGCATGTACCACAAACCTGCCCTTATATTGTGTTTTTGGTGCTGAATAGGAAATATGAGTAACTATACACATATTTTCTTATTTGAGGAGTTTCCATTTTCTGATAGTGTGTCAGTAAAATTCAAGTATAAATATGCAGAATGCAGTCTTATTATACCGAGCACTGGGTGTTCTTTAAATGCCCAAAGTCATTTAACATCTTAAATGTCATTTAACATTCTTTAACTACTGTAAAAATGACATATACAATAATAATAATAATAATTGAGTCGAAGAAGACTTTTGTAAAAAACAAATCTGACTTGTTAGTAGACAGCATTTAAAACAAATAGGTAACTGAAGAGCATTTATCAGAAGGAGACAATTAAGGATGTATTGTGTATTATAAAAATAATGCATTATAATGTGTGTGTGTGTGTGTGTGTGTTTGGAGATTCCTCCACAGCTTTATCCCGAGAATGTGGCAGCGAGGAGATGAGAACAGGCATCACATTCAGACCAGTATGAGAGCAAGCAGTTTAATTGCAGTATTTCCCAACTGGGCCTGAGGGGACAGGCAGGGGACAGGCAGACAATCTACTTTCTGGGCTGTCTGGCAGGGATCTGGGAGGGAGCAAAAACATGGACTACGTGTCCCCTCGGGCCGTGTTGGGAAACACTGGTTTAATGTAATCGCCAGGTCAATTTGGTGAAATGGGGTCGGGTGGGACTGGGGGGCATGATGGAAAAAATTCCTCTGTCCCCACGGCTACAAGAGGTCTGGCAGGTGTCCGTAGACAGAGTCCAGGAGTGTCTGGCTCGCCTCCTGGCTCTTCACGCCAGCAATCTCAAACAGCCGATCCAGCTTGTCCTCAGCCATGGGGATCTCCTCAATCACGTGCAGCTCCTCCGGGTTGAGGATGTGCAGCATGTCGTCAAAGATGGGCTGCAGGTCACACGGGTCCAGCCGGACCTGCCGCAGCACCGTGTCCTTCTTCTCTGGAGGTGGCACATGTAAAGAAGAGTTTTAAATGCTCATACTAAATACTGAACAGGTGTAAAGTGAAGAGTGTAACCACAGCTACAAAGGGGGCACCGATGTGACTTCTATGTCTAACTGAAACTCCAGCATATTTCAATATTCTATTTAGTTAGCACTTTTGTTTAAGGTCTGCACCTTAACTAAAAATAAATTGCATCTAATCATTTCATAATATGTTAGTAAATAAGAAAGATTCACTTACAATCAAATTTAGAAACGTATTACAAAGATATCTTACTCCAGTCTCATAAAGTATTTACTAAAGAGCTTGTGAATGCCCAGTTATAACGCATTTCTAAGTATGTTTACTAACCTATTGTTTTATACTTGCAAGAGATTTACAAGCTGTTTTGTAAATTCCAAGGACAAAATATAATTATAATACATTTCTGAATTTTTGAAAATGTTTGTAAATGAACCTTTATCTATTAATATACTACCAAATGATTACTAACAGTTCATGAACAGTTACAGACCAGACCTTAAGCTAAAGTGTTACCCTGTATTTATAATCATTTTTGGTATCCTTTATTTTCCTAGTCTAGAAACTAACTTATTCTGAGCTGCGTATGTCCTGTGTCATGGAAGAATCCAAAATGAAAAGGTTGCTAATTGTCCAGAAGGGGGAGACACATTCAAAGCAATACATCAAATTCCTATACAAAAAACATCAAACTCAATTAAGATCTTTACAGAAAATGAATATGTGAATTATGGTGAATTGTGAAAGTTTTTAACAAACGTATTAATAGAGATCTGGAGTCATTTGTTGATGATAAAAATTCACAGGTTATGATACCACAGACTTAGTGGTAGTTGGTTTGGGCACAGTACTTGAGACAAAGCACTGAAGGAATAATGCTGGGGTCATTCAAGGTCATTTCAGACATAACTTTAATATGTATTTGAGACACAATGACATGTTTGCAAACTCAAAGGGTTTTTTCTCTTTTCTAATGGTGTTAGTTTTTTCAACAATAGTGGTGCATGTTCAGTTCTATTGAGCACAGGGTGTGATTAGCCTAAGGGCTGCCTAAGAGCTTCAAGTAAGGGGGGGTGGGGTTAGGGGTCACTCACCTTTGGTTATGAAAGAGCCAGTCCTGCTGAGGGCGGAGTCCTTGCTGGAGGTGGAGTCACAGCGCAGCAGCGGCTCGGACTCGTCGGCAAAGAAGCCCTTTCCCCGGTCCACAGGGGACTGCTCCACCAGAACACCGGGGCATTCCGGAGCCTTGTAGGATGGGCTAACGCACTGAGTTATGTTCACAGAGGTCATAGGCTGGCTCAGCTCAAACTGCAAAACAGACAAGGGGGAACGGCAACAAGGAGCAGGGACATCATGTCATAACATAAGTGCAAAGGCTGAGAATGTGAGTAGCTCAAACAACCATGAGGCTCTCTCTGACTACAGGAGTCCTCTTGTTCTGCAATGGAGTGAGAAGGCTCAGAACCACCAGCGCAGGACTCAGCCTGCACACGGATCACTCCCTTTTTACGTCAAGCTAAGACAAGAGGTCTGTCGCGCACTACTTTCATTGGCTCAGAGCGGCAGGAAAAAAATTCCTAGGCCTCCTACACTGTATGACCTCAGACTTGGTCATTAACTCAGAAGATAATGCACAGTAAACAATGGCTTTCTTTCTCTATCCACATTCAATCCATCCACACTGCAGATTCACACTAGTTTACAGATCACGGCAGTCACGCGCCGAAAGCTCTATGGCTCTATGCAGTTGGGGGTAAAAGCGATTACTCACCAGGATTTTTAATTTTTTTTGCCACTAAGATTACCAGGAACACGCACAGAGGTCTGAATTGATCAGAGCAGTGAAATAAACAATTTCCTATGGAGAAAGGTAATTGCTAAGCTAACAGAGAATTATTAACCACAGTTCAGTGGCAAGGGAATAACTCATTGCAGTCTGGTCGAGCTGCACACAAAGGTCGGCCTGGGCTGGGTGGGGCTCGGCTCAGTACTGAGGCAGCGTGTAAGGCAGTGACAGCAGGGGGCAGGTCGCTTGTCTTTGTATCTCAAACTGAAAGGCGATTGTTTGCCATCCTTTATGGGTTGTAGTTTCCTAAATAATACAGACATGTCCTGTGAAGTGTGTTTTAAGCATTAAACTATGGGGGAGAATGTACACCATTTAACTTACATATTATGTTGTTTATACGCATTTATTTATCAATATTTGAATATTTGAATTAGAATTTTAATTAATATTTCAATGTCTGTGTGTGCACTTCACATTCAATAGCCCTGCTGTCCTTCTTACAGTCACTGGTTGTGAACAGATACAGTGCAATTATTAGTAAATACATATTAAAACACACATATGAAAGTTACATGGTGTGCATTGTCCCCCACAGTTTAATGCTTAAAGCACACTTTATATGACATGTTTGTATCCTTTAGGTTTGTACTTATTAGTCCATTAATTCTATGTTTTGTACTTTAAACGGACACAGTACAGTCATTATTAGTAACACAAAAGTATTGCGAGAGATCGAAAAAATTTTGCAAGGGAACTATTTCAAAAATATTTCCCCACCCTGTACAATGACTATTGATAAAATACTGAAAAGAATGATTCTGTGTTGCATTTTTTTTTTTGGGGGGGGGGGGGCAGGTATTTGAATATATTAGAATGAATTGCGTGACGTTTGAAATTCAATTGAACTTAATTTTTGAAAAAAGTGACAGCCCTGAAAGATATTCATGCACTGTTAGTATTGCAGAGGACAGGGGAGTATGGACTAGCGAACCCTGCCCACCTCAGGTCACGGATCATTTCGGCTATATTAAAACGGTTGCCAGACAAACAGGATAACATCTAGACCCATAATTCCATATGTTACTGACATTAATTCAATTCAATTCTATTCAATTTATTTTTATATAGCGCCTTTCACAACAGAGTCGCCCCAAAGTGCTTTACATGATGTTTGAGAGAATACTAAGACAAATAATTTAACTAAAGAAAGAAGGAAGGCCAGGTGACAACGGAGGAGAGGAACCAAAAACTCCTAAGTAAGGAGAAAAAAAACCTCTGGGGGTCCAAGGTCAGCTGGCTGCCCAACCCCCCTGGGCATGCTAACATTAATGAGAATGTGGAACTCGTATGCTCCGTTTGGGGTGCAGCGTGTGGCTCAGTGGGTTAAATCTCTGTGCCTGTGATCAGAAGGTTGCTGGTTTGAGCTCTGACAAAATAGCTGTATGTCTGTGGGTTCCTGACCAAAGGCCATTAAGCCTTAGCTCCAGGAGGCCACTGCATGCTGGCTGACCCTCTGATATGACCCCTGCCGAAGCTCTAACCAATATGTGTCTCGTGGAGCATAAGATGGGATAGGTGAAGATTTCACAGAGATTCATAAGGCACCACTATACTGCTTCTCTTATATCTTGACTACAGTGTTTCAGGTGACTGTCCACCTGTAAAATATATGAATGAATACTATTCCTTGAAGCACAAATGTTCATTCCTGCGAAACCTCATTTGCCAACAAAGTGTGATAGAGACTCCTTTTCTCAGTCAGAAGGATGAAACTGCTATTATAGATAAATGAAACCAGTAATAGGGTTTGGGCAACTGGGCCCCCATAACCATTGTGCCAAACTGCCATTTGTAACTTTTTTGGCTGATGCTGGAGCACAGATACACTGCAGTCACCCCAAAGAACCTGTGATACAGGTCCTTCCATCATCAAACAAGAAATCGAGAACGGGCATCGCAACGAGTCTCGACAATGAACTGTAAACAGGTCCTCCAGATACTGTCGGCCATGCATGCACAGGGCACGCTCGAGACAGAATGTTCTGTCACAGTAACCTGTGCCGACAGCTGTTCCGGTCTGCCGGTACCTACAAAAGAGCCCTGCTGAAGCACAGGTTTGGGAAACATCTACTTGAAATGAAATATATATACTTTCATGGAAACTTAGAAAGTCTGAAAGAACTGTGTGTGTGTGTCACGTATATATTACATTGTACCCACAAGGGGAAATTCATTTTTATAAAAATCTGACTGCAATCAAAAACCTATAAAATCTTAAAAGTCTTATATTTCAGTTAATTGGTTATGACTAAGGCTAGGGCTTGGTAGGGGTTAAGGTTGTCATAAACATCCAAAAAGACTAAAAACTTTTTCTTAAAATGACTGCCGATATGGGGTGGCACAGTAGTGCAGTGGCTGGCACTATTGCCCCACACCTCTAGGACCTGGGTTCTAGTCTCTGCCAGGGTTCTGTGTGTGGAGTTTGCATGTTCTGCCCATGTCATTCTGGGGTTTTCTCTGGTTCCCCACCTCCCCCAGTCCAAAAACATGCTGAGGGTAGTTGGAGTTGCCAAATTGCTCATAGGTGTGAATGGTGTGTGAGTGTGCCCTGTGATGGGTTACTCCCTGCCTTGTATCCATAGGCTCTGGTAACCCTGCATAGGACAAACAGTTCTAGAAAATGGGTGGATGGCTGTCTGATATCACTTGTAACTTTTCTATCGATCCTTTACTGATCTCACAGCTGTCCTCCTTCCATTTGTCTAAAAAGCACAACACCACTAGGCTCTAGTCTAAGTGTTGAGTGGAAGCAACAAAGTGGGCAAAAGATGGAAACATGAGACAGACTGAGGCAGCTAGGGAAGCTGCCAGTACAATATACGATGTTCCCCGGCCGTAGTCACTTCAGGATTAATTACCTGGAATCCAGCTTTTTTTGAAAAGAGAAATAAAAAACATCAATTAGAGAAGTCTACAGTTACAGCTCAGGTATATATTTCGCTGACAGGCGAAATTACATTTCAAGGCTTAATAGATGTATCTCTTTTTCTGTGGTATCTAACCTTGCAAGGGTAAGGACCTTGACGTATAACCCAACTAGATATGGAAGATCATTTACAGAACAAAAGAAACCACCACCTCGCCCCTTGTTTTTGTTTTCCTCTCCGTCCTGCTCTGAAATTAGCACCAGCCATTAAAACACAGGGCGAAAACCCAATCTACTGAAGTGACCTTGGATATGACCGTGTATATGTTTGAGCGTGCTGGAACAAAGCACAGAGAAAATAGGGAGGGGTCAGATGAATGCCGTATAAAAATAGTCCTCTTTCAGGAGGACTGAGGCCCTCAGAGCCGACTGAACTTTAGGTGGCATTTGCATCATGAGTCGTACTCCGTTTTTCAAAGCAGCTGTGGATACCCCCAGACACGCCGACAATGCTATGGCTCTTTACAGCGTACTAATTACTCAACAGCAGCTTAGACATAGTTAATTAATGGCTCCACCTAGTCATACTTACATGTACAGTACATTGCAAAAGTCGAAGGCAGTCTAAGAAATGATGCTGAAATGATCTTCATGTCGATATCATGTCAAAGTGTGTCAGCTTAGCCATTTCAAAACCCTAGTACTTGCAAAACCATCCAAATACACCCATGTATTTTTTGACTTGTCTAGTAACCCACCTCATATAGAGAATCTATACCTCACTGACTTTCGTAAACTAATTTAGTTAATTAATTAATTGAGCTGGATGTAAAATGTAACAAATGCATAGAATGGCTGGGGTGCCCCTGAGGAGAAGTTTGGGAATTTAAGCAGTGTTCTTCTAACTATCCAACAAATTATCAGTAAGTTTTTGGAGGACGGAGGAAATTCTTTTGGAAATTTTTGCTGTGTTTCTCTTAGTTTTCATATGTTCTAATGTTAAACTGTGATTTTGTTCGGGGCACATGTACCCTTACTACATAGATAAATAGCATTAAACATTTCCTTTGACTGCCTAAGACTTTTGCACAGTACAGTTTTAGCACTCAGAGGCAGGTGCACAGGGTACCAACACAGATGAAAAAGGAAGAAGAACCACCTCCACTCACCTGAGGATTGTCTTCCATCACGCAACGGATCTTCTCCACCACGTCGATGCGCCGGTGCCTGTGCAGGCTGTTGATGAGTTTAGCTAGGTTGGCGTCACTGTCACGGATGATCCAGTGCTGCAGCGCGGCATATGCCCGCTCGTGGTCAGCTGCGTATCCATTGGAAAAGGCCGCCACCTCTCGCTCAGTGGCGTTGGCCAAGGTCCGATACAGGTCCACCCACTGACTGCCGATTTGGGTGGAGACCAGTTTCAGGATGTCCACGCCTGGAGGGAGAGTGAAACACGGCACTGATATTCTTCACCTCTCACAAAACTATCCCCTTTTTCTGTGGCATACATCCAGGTCAGGAATAGGCTACTAATAAGGAGGCTCAGTCCAGATTTCCAACTGTGAGCAAGCTAGCAACTTACACACATTCTAAAAATGCATTCATTTTTAAGGCTAGTTCATGCAAATGATTGATTTTAAACATTTGTGATTCAGTTGCCATCCCCTTTCTCTATGCACACTCCCTGTCCCAGTTCACCTTCCAGAAATCTGAGGACTTCCTCTCACGCCTAAACCCAAGAGGGAGGTATACATTGACTCATGCTGAAACCAGAAATCCTACATCATGCTTTTTGATCTAATGTCTCAATCCTGAATTAAAGTAAAACCGCCAAATGCAGGTCACTGAATCTTTCTTGTGTTTGTACTAAGATGTGTAGCTTCAGGACACCACATTTCCCATTTCATTCCCTTGTGGAAGAAAAAACACTTCCATCCATCCATTTTCTGTAACCAGTTGTCCTATTCAGGGAGATGGGGCTCCGGAGCCTAGCCCAGAGGCCACAGATGCAAGGAAGGGAACAACCCAGGATGGGGCACCAACACATTGCAGAGTACACTCACACCTACAGTAACTCCAAATAACCTCAGCATCTTTGGGGACTGTAGGAGGACACCAGAGTGCTCAGAGAAAACCCCACGACGACACGAGGAGAACATGCAAACTCCACACCCATGGAACCTGGGCAGAGACTTAAACTCAGTGCTAACCATTGCACCTCCCTGCCGCCAAGTAAAAACACTTGAGAAAGATTAGTAGAAAATTGAAAACATTAATCCAGCCGTAAAGTGCTTTCTTGATCATACTATCTATGTGCCTCAGGAACTAAGAAATATATTATTTTATTATTTGTTGCTATTACTAAAGTGTTTATTTATTTGGTTAGTACTGCATGTCTGGTATGTACTTTGGCATGTTTTTTTTCCGTGCTGGTTGCATCCATGCCATTCCTGTTATCACACCAGTTTAATTCTCTACAGTATGCCTGGAGTTGCTAGCCGAGCAGCTCAGCATACACTTTTTAAGCCGCAACAGTGGAGTTGTCAGGAGTTTTGCATTTGCAAGCAGAATACCAAGTACGTGGAGCAACAGTTCAAAGACCTCCGGGGCGGCGATAGAGTTTCTTCTGCCTGTGCTATGGGGTTGCTCTGAAGCTTAGGGTTTGCCCTTAATGTGCCGGTTGCCACAGTTTAATTTCTACTACAACACCCCTGACACACGTACACAAACATGCTCACACATACGCTGTACCTGCTCCATGACAGTTACAGTGACATTCAACGTTAAACACAAGGCAAGATATGAAATTATACAGCTCTGGAAAAAAATTAAGACACCACAGCAACATTTTTAGTTTCACTCATTTCTCAATTTATGGGTATGCTTCTCTGTAAACTATATATTTTTTTCCAAACTCCAGCCTACCCTGATTCTCATTTCGTTTTCTGTGACTTCAGTCCTGCTTCTACAAGCCTGACACGAACTGTCCTAGCAGGGCACTTCACACCTGCACTTAATGTTTCCCATTCCTTTTGAAGATCACTTGATGTCATCCTCTGATACATGAGGCACTGCCGGATAAGTTAACAGTCATCTCTGGCATTAGAAAGTTGCTTCCACCCTCTATCTGGCTAGTTTTCGGTTATTCCCAGTGTCTCCTGCTTCACATTCTTATTGTGTACTACATTCATAGAAATTTTGAGCCTGGAAGCAACCTGTCACTCAGTGTAGCATAGTGTAACCAGGATTAAACCAGGATTTAACAATGCAGATTCTTCAAAAATATGGAGTGGTCCATGGGTATCATTATGTCCAATCACTTGGGGCTATAGCCCCATGTATTTTACGCCTAGCCCCGAGCATTTTAGCCCCGATGCTTGAAAAAGATCAAGCCCCAGGTAAACTTGACTTAGCCCCTGATCTTTTCAATAGCTGGAAACTCCCCGGACGAGGTCTCAGAGCTGTAGTATTCCATCCATCCATCCATCCATTTTCTAGAACCGCTTGTTCCATTTCGGGTCGCGGGGTGTCCGGAGCCTATCCCGGAGGCTGCGGGCGCAAGGCAGGGAACAACCCAGGATGGG
>JAAGVU020000006.1:335332-355886 GCA_011763525.2 Mormyrus iriodes | reverse complement strand
GCAACTCCAATCAGCCTCAGCATGTTTTTGGACTGTGGGGGGAAACTGGAGTACCCGGAGGAAACCCCACGACGACATGGGGAGAACATGCAAACTCCACACACATGGAACGCGGGCGGAGACGTGAACCCTGATCCCAGAGGTGTGAGGCAACAGTGCTAACCACTGCACCACCATGCCGCCTAAACTCCATAGTGAGTCTCAAAAACCATAATACACCAACAATGTAACAACCACAATTAAACATCTCACATGAGTATGATAAAAACTCAGTCCAGTCATCAGTCCATACCAACACTGTCACAAAACATCCTCTCAAAGCTATTGTTCAAGGGAGAACAAGCAGGCTGCATAATTATCAGATCAGCAGCATGGTTTCCAGGACAGGACAATTTGAAAATCCTGGTTATACTAACACTGGCACATTTAGCCCGAACCTCGGTTTTTACCTTTGTGCACTACAACAGCCAAGATGGCCTCAACGGATGTCGACTGAGCTGGAACTAGCGTGGCTGAGGAGTCGCTGGCAGGCAGGAGGCCACAGATGTTGTCTGACTCCCTGGTGCCCTTGACCAGCACCACCAGGCCCTGTGCCGTGCAGTTGGTGTGAGTCCTGCACCTCAGCACACTGGAGGGCGTGTCAGAGAAGGTCCCCAGGGAGCACAGCCTGCACTTGACGTCCTCAGTCTCACTTCCTTGCTTCCTCACACCCCAGCCCTTCCCACACTGTGTCTGCGGTCGGCAGTCGCCCCCGTCGCCAAACGTGCCCGGCGGGCAGGCACACACGCGGTCAGACGTCACGGTGCAGGGGGCCCTCTCCACGAAGGGTGCCTGACATTGGCTCCGGCAGAGGTGGCACTGGCGGACACCGTTCGCGCCTCGGGTATAAGTGCCATCTTGGCAGCGACTGCACTCACGCACGGTGTACTGAGTGCAGTGTTTGGAGACGTGGGTGCCTGCGGGACACTTGTCACAAGCTAGCCGGCCACCCGTGCTGGGGTCCGTGTGGTAGTACTGCCGGGCAGACAGTGGTTCCGTTGCAGTGCTGGGAGTCAGAGCCAGGGCGGAGACGTTACCGGTGAGGGTGAACAGCAGCTACAATAAAATTAAAAAAAAAAAAAAAAACATAACAACAACTGTGACAGCAATACCATCTCATTTATCCTGTCCAAGTGCCGTACTGTATTTGGCGAGTGGCTCTCGACTGAAGGAATGCGATTAACATAAAACATATATATTACTTTTTCATTTGCACATGACCAATGTTTTCCGAGACGTAACAGTACGAACCATAACAGCCACACAAATGATATAAATAAGTAACTCCATGTATTGCCAAATAGGCACTCACATGTACACAGACCCCATTGCGATTTTCTTCTGAGATCAAATGTTACTGCTACCTAGATTACTTTTGACCGCACGCACAAAAGCACCAGATAGCTGGCAAAAAAACTGTCCCACATGCATAGTGGGATGTACATAAAGTCTGAAAATTGTACCAGATCCTAAACTCGTGAAAAAACACTAGGCAAATAAATAAAAAGTTGTTAAATTAACATTTTAACTTTAGAAATAAACGCATATATTTATTATAACGTTAGACTAGTTAAGATGAGCATAAATACAGATGGCAAAGGAGTTTACAAAAAAATGATGATTTATTCCCTGGATGGCCCTGTCACCTCCTCTCCCCTATCTAATCACTACTCCTCTCACACCCCCAATTTCTATATCTAGCACCCGCATCTCCCCACCCCACAGTAGGGTTGGGCAGTATCTAATTTTCTATGCTGACATACGGGGGGGTTCATCCACAAAAAATATTACTAAGTGAAAAATAAACCAAAAATATTATTGTTCTGCCCTACTTGTTTTTTCCTACCCAACAAAAACTGCCAAGTGCACATGTCTACCATGGCTGAAATTTTTTGCTACCATTGCATGTTAACGTAATTTATGTTAAATGTTATTCATGTTTCGCTAGTATTTGTGTTTATTACAAACACTCGGGGAGATTGTTAATATATTGTTTGTATTCCTACGGACTCCTCATTCCGTAAATATTAGACTGGATTTTACCATTAAACTCGACCACAGACGTATTTGTTTTGCTTGTTGAGACTACTTTAAATTGTGGTTTTTGTTTTAAATTAAGTAATTTTTTAAAATTTCAACAGCATAATAATATATCAATAAACATGCTTTATTTGGCATTTGCAAAAGTACAGGTACATTAGAATGCTTCTCCTAGTCAACCCCATCTTGCTCTCCATAGCTTGGGGGTCAGTTAACATGCAGCACCCCTGGAGCTGTTAGTCATGGGCCTTACTTAAGGGTTCACAGACATGTGACTGTTCTGCTGAGGCCGGTGCTCAAACAGGCAATCTTCTGATCACAGGCACAGAGACTGGGTCCCTGACTCACTCACTGTAGCAGCACCTCATAGTCTTATATTGACTACATGGTACTATTGCTTACCTATACAGCACTGAATGGTCTAGCACTAGAGTATATTAGCATTTTACTGGTTCCCTATAACCCCTGTTTGCTTCGCTCTCAGAGGGTGGCCTACCTGGCGGTGCCTAGAGTGGAACAACCATCATTTGGTTGCAAAGCATTCTTACAGGGCTCCAAAGTCATGGAATAGGTTACCAGCAAAGGTGTGAAATTCAGACTCACTCCCAATATTTAAGTCAAGGCTAAAAACTCACTTGTTTAGTCTAGCATATGGTGACAAAGCTGATAGCTAGTTTTCACCCCAGCTAGGATTATAGTCTGCAGTGCAGAGTTAACTGGGGATCAGTGTTGTTGATTTTGGATGAACAGGGTGTCCAGTGCTGTCACTTTGGCTTCATGTGTCCCATGTGCTGTTGGATAGATGGTGCTCAGGGATTCCTCATGCCTGTGTTCCCTCCCACCTCTCCTGCCTAGTTAAGCTGCCACAGTCCATTAGACCTGCCCAAGCCTCTTTATCTCCATACCACACTACAAAGCATCTCATATAATTTTAACCATTTGTCAGACAGTTTTATTATTGCACTGTTCAATTCTCTGTCTTGGAGCTCCTGATGTTGGGGAGTTCCCTACCTGCCCACCCAGCCTGACATCTACCATCCTCACCTGCCAACTGCTGGACCACACCACCTCCATTCCGATGAAGGAAGCAGCTTCTTCACCTGCCTGTCCTGACATCAGCTGGACCATCCGCATTTGTACCTGGACTATACACAATTTCACTTGATAAACTGGGACTTTACAATTTTGGACTTCCTTTGCTGGCCCAAAGGACCCCCCTTTGAGTCAGGTTCAATCTAAGGTTTCTTTCTAATATGGAGTTTTTCCTTGCCACTGTTGCTTCTGGCTTGTTCTATGGGGGCATTTGAAAACTTGATACTTCAAATAATGTTTGAGTTACTGCGCTAATGGGATCAAGTGTCAAAACTGTCTTTTCCCTTCTTATCACTATGCAGTGATGCTTCAATTTTGGGGCAATCTATCTCAAAATTTAATCAGTTGGAGTTCTGCAAAATGTGACAATAACCCATCAAATACTCTTTGAGTTATCACACTGAGTGTCTGTGGTGGCAGACCAGTTCCAAACCCATATATATCAGTCTTTTTCACTTTTCAGCAGTTGTTATTTATGCATTAACGATGCGGGTATAGGAGTGGCTCAGTGGCTAGCACTGTCCCTTCACACCTCTCAGGTTTCTGTGTGTGTGAATCCCTGTCTCACTGTACCCTAGCTTTGTGCCCTATGCTACTTGAGGTCCAAGCACCCATAACTCTGACAGCATCAGCAATTAGATGATGGGTGGATGGATAGTTTCAGGGTGCATAATTAAGTACCCAGAAGAGGAAACCAAATCTGCCTTTTAGCCTATGTGCAGGTCAACATCCTTTGGTGACAGAACACCACCAAAGATGGCTGCACCTCTCTTTGCCCTTGCAGTCCATACACATTCTGGAATGGCGCAAATTCTATGAAATGTGTCTTATTTTCTCATTCAGCAGCGGTCACAGAAAACTAAAAGGGTTCTGCCTAGCTCACTATTTGGCAGAGGTACAACTTTGCTCTAAAATAAATGTTGTTGAAAGCATTAACCTGCAACATTTATTGTCAGCAGAGGGAGCTGAATCATCACTTTTTTGAACACAAGGTGCTCTTAAATCTAACAGAGTGGGGGGAAACTTGACAAAGCAAATTTAACAGCTGAAACACCTCAGATGTCACAGTGGATGCCGTGGAGTCTTATTTTCCAGCTATGCTAATGCTGCAGACAAAACATTTTACCCAAAATCCCCCCACAATGCACAGAACAAGGGCACCCCCGCTGAGAATCCCACTCTGTTACCAAAGCCAAGTTAGGGGGGGCAACCAAAGCCAAGAACAGCCCATTTCTCTTTGTTCATTTTAAGACTGCAGAAATTACGTAATCATTTCTCCCAGCTACGTTTAATTTTAATGAGAACAACAACTGAACAGGTGGGTATGGATGGGCTCAGTGGGTGGCACTGTAACCTCACGCCCATCTCTAAATTACTTGTGTATCCGGCAATAGACTGGCATCCCGTACGGGGTGTTCCCCAGCCTTATGTCCTCTAAGGCACTAGTCCCCCCTGCACACCTATACTAGGTAAGCAGACGAAAAGCAGATAGAGATAACAACTGGATGGGTGAGTTGGCTTGATGAACAGGATTGAATAAAATAGTGGCAACAATAATCCTTCCCCTTATTCGACAGGTCAAGCTTGACTTTACAAGGAAAATTTTAATACATCTCATGGCTACTGCTCTCTCATCAGCGCCGTACTGGGACAGAACACCTTGTTGTGGAAACTCCTGAATATGGTAGAACATCTTCGTCAGCCAGACAGTCAGGAAGTTCTGTTAGGAGACCATCCAGCGAGATGATTTCCAGAAAGTGAAAAGGTCCTAAAACATGCTTCCTGAGGTTCCAGGTCCCTTTTTTGCCCATGGTCTTTCTTTAAAATTAGAGGTGAGGATTATGTGTATGAAAAAATAATAATACATTTTTGGTCCTATTTTTGGATTGTAGCTTTGATGGCAACAGGAGTTCAGCAGATTTTTAAACAAAAAAAGGTATTTTAAGATTAATATGTGAGCAAGTCTAAGTAAAACCCACAAGTATCACATTTTAGTGATAAGAGAGTATTTACATCCAATCCAGGATGTCATAGTTAGGCCAGCAGCTAAGGTTTACACTTTTTATCAAAGAACAGGCAGAAAAATCCCTTCAAAACATTCAGCAATGAGGAGCTGGTCACATGCAGATAACCACTGTACTACAAGGCAACAAAGGTATCATACTATGCGAGGGACAAACATTTCGTCATTCCCCAAATTAAATATGCTCTCCACGGTACCTGCTGCAATTTGTTAGACCAATGAGCAGCCAACAGAAATCAGCAAGCATTCTGTCCATCTGCTCAGAGGCAGTCACGCCTAGTTTAACTTCAACAACGGCCAGTAGGGATGCAGTGGGGAAGACCAAAGAGAATTATTTTGTAAATGTCAGACTGCTGAGGCAGACTGCTTGAATGACAGAACAGTCTTTTAAGCAAAAGTGCCTACTAAGTAAGGTAAATGTAATGTAATGTAAATCTTGTCATTAAAGCAATCAGAATGCACCCACTTCACATCACCATGTGTATATTCGCCATATACAGTAACTTCAGTGAAATTAGGTATATTTCTGAGAAAGACTTGAGGTGTCAAAACTTGCCACAGCTGGTCATGAGAGGAGAAGCCATGTTTCAATGTCTCGCAAAGGATAAAGACCAGGAAGAAAAACTTCAATAGAACTGTTCCTCACTGGTCCGGTTGTATTTTCAAAACCTGCTTCATGGTCAGTGAATTCTTATCATTTATTCAATTAATTAATATCACTGAACCATCAGCACATATACTGTCAAACTGTCCAAAAGCTACTGTTCATACATATTTTGCCGAACAGGACCAAAATGTAACAGGACCAAAATCAGAATCAGGGATAACAAATTATACAATTAAGCAACAACAGGCAGTCGTCCCAACCCCCACCCCATCATAACAAAATGGTCTTTGTCACTGCCAGTACCAGCGTGGTTAACTGGCATCTTGAAATATGATGTAATGCCATGTTATGTATCATTTAGACTACACATATAAACAAAGTCATTTTCAAAACACTGCTTTTCCTTGTTTCGGAAGCAAGCGTGTGGTACGAGTTACCACAAAAAGTAATGCTCTAATGATCTGCATGCAGCATGATCTCAGGGCCTGTATTTCCCCCATACTTCCCCTATCTGCATTGCTGGCTCATCCTTTGGATCATATTGTGTGTACTGCAACACGCAGAATTCCCTCCCTAATACAGCCACAGACTGATTTAATGAAATAATTACAGACAACATTCTATGCTATTCTTTGTTGTAAGGGTGGACTGTACACATTATATACATCACATATTTGATTGTTCTATGCCTTCCATTCTATAGAATAATACGGTTGAGGTATAAGTCAACATAATATATACTATTGAGCCAATGTAAAAACAGAAGTACAAAAAATAATTACACGTCTCATGAAAGAAAAAAAAAACCGCATATGACTTATTCCATCCGATGCTAGATTGCATTAACACAGAACGCAAAAAAACAGACACTGTCACTTTAAATACCCGCATAAAGAAATCAAAACCCTGCCGAGGAAAAAAAAAAAAAAAAAAAAAAAAAAAAAAAAAAAAAAGCGCGTGTAGAAATAAATGATATATATCATTATTACTTACCGTCAATAACATGTCAAATGAGAAAAATGACATTTTCCAATGCATTTTTCAAAATAAATGATGCGGCTCAATAGAAGCCCATTCTTTGAGGTGAACTAAAATGTTTTCTATTGAATAGGTGGTACATCTTCCCGCATCGAGAGGAAGTCCGTATCACAATTAATAGTGTACGAGTCTTTAATGGTAGCACTCTTTCCACCGGCTGATTTTTAAAGTCAGTACCACGAAGTGTACTGTTCCGTGGTAGTGCAGAGCACGGGCTCGGTTCCGGAACAATGGTATAATTCCCATATCCATGCCGGAATGGAGACAGCCGTCTGGGCAAATTTCTCCAGGTTTCACTAGCGTCTGCGGCGCAGCCGGGGCCGAGACTGAACGGGGCGGGGCTGCCGAAATACGTCACCATGCGTTGAGCGCGAGCTCTTTTTCCTGGGGGCTTCCGGGAAGGAGCCCGTCATTTACTTTTTTCTACTGGAGTGATCGCCGCGCGCTGTAGCGTGACTCCGCTGCACTTGCTATTGTGGAATTCCCAGAATCTTCGTCAGTCATGGTGCATGACTAGTTGATGACTCTTTCGATAACTTAAGTTGAAAGTTGACTTTTGAGGTCGGGCCATTTTCCGAGTTAACTTTAGTAAAGTGTGCACTAGGTACAACAGAATTTTTTGATTATCTTTTTTCAATGAACGTTGCTTGGCTTTTAAATGTATTGTATGCCTCATATTACGTCAGATTTCGCTTTTAGTAAGTATAAATGTTGATCTAATACGTTTAAGAAATATCCTATTCAAATTATAGTCTCAAGGTTGCAAAGTTACACATCTGGCGTGACGCTCACGCAAGAAATCTTGCGGCAAATATTTATTATTCCATTATTAACCTAAAGTTAGCTACATCAAAAGCGTTGGGGCAGTTTCCAAACCATACAGATTATTTACAAGGTAATAAAACTGCTGCATACATGTAAATGCGTGTGTGTGCAGACTTGTCTCGAATTGAAGATTTCACTCCAGCCAACTGACCAAAGTCGGCAACCCAGGTGACTAGATATTCATAACGCATCAAACATAACGCTGTGGGACAGCAAGACGTTCAATCCACCTTAATATATGGATTTCATAAATTATATTTGCATAATTAAAATTTAAAAACACAAATGTTAAAATGGACTTTCCAACGTGAATTGTGTGCGTTTCTAAAGCGCTTTTATAAAATGCATGTGATTAAAAAATGTACAATTAAAATAAAAATGATCACACAGTCGAATATAGCATATTAAGGAATATATTAATTTTTCAGAGTAGTAAAGTGTGTATTTCCACACTTCAGTCATTTCGTCCTCGGTTAGGAATTTTGTATGCCGCATTCTAACGAACAGAAGATATTAACTGAACAGCCGACTAAGTCGAGTTGAAATTAGGAATTTAAATCCGTCGTCGTTGGTAAAATGAACCTCGTGTGTTTGTCCGGGGAGAGTCGCAAAAGTGGGTTAGTGACTCTCGGACGAGGGTGATGTCAGGGGCTTCCAGCCGATCGTTGTGTGGTCAGCAATAAACATGAGATCTGACACTGACTAAAGTGCGTTTAATCGCATTTGCAATCAGCTGTATTTTCCTTACATTTGAGTTCGTGTTCAATGTCTTGTTTTGTCATCAGTACTAATTACATTCTATATTTCTTACTCCGTCTAGGGTAAATTGGCATGCATAATCTCGTTGTATTAGTACAATAACAATAAAGACTTTTGTTTAGGTACTTAAGTAAGGGATTAAGTACTGTGCTTTTGACAGTATTGTCTCGTTACACCTCAGCTTGGGCGTTTGGAGTAAGATTTCGTTTGTGTCAGTACAGAGTTTGTAAGTCTGCTCTGTCTCCGATTGGGGTGTTTCTGCACAGTTTCCAGTTTTCTGTCACAGTCCAAGAGCATGTTTGTCAGCTGACACATTGTCATTTGTGTACTAATGCGTAAGTGGCCTGCAATGAACTGGCATCCGATCTTGGATAGGATAGATTGTGGATTGTGGACTTCCCTTTGAAACGGACCAGCATGCACGCACCCCTCCATATCAGCAATGGTGCTGGAGAGACGCAGCTGCTTCAGATACCCGGGGGTCAACATTTCTGCAGACCTGTCAATTCAGTTTATTTTTATATAGTACCTTTCACAAGAGTTACCCCAAGGCACTTTACATGGGTGCGTTTGTTATAAAACATTACCACATCATTTTATACAGAATACAAAAACAGGGAGAGAGGTAGAGAGAGAGGGAGGAGAAAGAAAGAAACCCCCGCAATAACATCAACACGGCAGTCAGCGTGTCATGCCACATCCTACAGAATTTCTACATCCATAGCATAGAAAGCATCCTAACTGGCCACATCACCACATGGTACGGAAGCTGTACAGCCCACACCCGGAAAACCTTGCAGAGAGGAGTGAAGTCAGCACAGAGTACCGCTGTTTGTAACCTGTTTGACATCCAGGATATCTACATAAGTAGATGCCGGAAGAAGGCCGGGTCCATCCTTAAGGACCCTAGCCATCCCAACCACAGACTGTTTTTCCTCCTGCCATCAGGGAAACAGTAGGCCTACTGGACTAGTGTAGCACAAAAATCAGATCAAATTCACCATGTGTTATAAGGCACAAATCCAATCCACCACCTCCCCCACCTCAATCATGGCCCTTTACCAATCTAACAGAGTTCTAACAGCTGCAACCCGTATAAACTGATCAGGCCATAAAACCCATTGCAAGGAATTGTCTCTGTGATGAATTACCAAGAGAACGATCATCTCCCTGTTCTTTCCAGAGTGCTTGTCTCTTGTGTGTGCAATTCCTGATCCATCCCATGCCCCACTCCCTGAGTTAGTCTCTCTCCACTTCCCCATGTCATCATGGGTGCCAGACTTTCCCTGCACCCCCAGGACAGACCATTCAAATTTCTGACTCTGCACTTTGTTTCCCATCTCTCAATTCTGATTTATAGCAATGACAACAGCAGCAATTGAGAGAATTGTGCAACTCAACCAGGGATATTGGAGACAGCACAATCCAAGAAGCCAAGTTGCTGGTGTGTTTTGCAAGCAGAAATGAACCACTTGGACCAGCACAGTAATCGCCAATCAGACAAATAGAGGTGCAGGGGTGAAATAATGAGCCTTCTTGGTCTGTTGTAGGATGGATTGGAAAGAGGAACAGCCCCTCAGTCCTACTCTGCAGATTGTTAGTTCTCCGGCAGCAGTGGATTCCTACAGGCCAAATAGTGATACACCTGTCCTCAAGCAAGGCTGCCATGTCCAAATCTGTACATGGAGTGACCAGATTGCACCAGGTGCATAACCACATACAATTTTCAGTAGGAAGGGAATTCCTTCCCTGACACTGATTTTCATGTTATTGCAGACATACCTGGCATTGTAGGTGCACTGGATGGAACACATTCCTACTCCCAGCCTCTTGAGTTCCCAGAGCCAAAAATCCAGGTGATATAGAACAATCAAGGATTTTAATATATTGTGGCTAAAAGGCTAGGGAGTACATATGCTTATATCTGGCCCAACTCTGGAATGTAGCAGAAGGCAAGGAATGGTACATTTGCTGGTAGCTAGAAGATAGTAGGTATTCCCTTCAATGCCTGTCAACTTGAATCCCTATCCCATAACTGATGAGGGGTACACCAAACACACAGTGCCAGCACATGTACTGGGTATGTGTGCCGTCATCCCATGAAATGTTGCAGTGGAATTATTGCTGTGCATGCAGGCATAGCATGTCACAAGCTGGAGGAGATTAGGAACACAGACAACACTGAAGTGGTGGTAAGAGGACACCAGGCTGCATCAGAAACTAGAGGACAAACATGATACGTTTGAGTAAGCTTTGAACTTCTTGGAGTATTCATGTTGTACAATTGCTTTGTGAGGAGTTATACATCCCCTGCTCACTTGTACCTCGGCCATCATCAGGAGGGCAGCCTAGTTGAGGGCCTACATGTGCCATTTGCTGCAGGCGGCTCATTTTGGACAATAAGCCTACTAAGGCCAGCTTGCATTTCTGACATTACAAGGCCTGCAGCAAGATCACAAGTATAGTCACACTGTGGCATTTTATTGTACAGAAATTAGACTCAGACCAAACAAGTGAACACTGTCATGGGGGGGGGGGGTGGATTTATAGGCTTCAGGAAATTAGTCCGGGTTGGTCTGGTGCACATGTGCCTGCAAAGAATACATAAAGTCTGACAGTCACAATACAAGTTTCCTTAACAGACTAAGGAACACCATCCCATTTAGGTTCGTTTCAATGGGAGCGATTACGCACCTTCTGGGGTGCACGTAAGGAAAACTGAACTGGAGGGTTGCTTGAATTGTGCCTCAGCCAGGGCAAGCTGCCTGGTCAAGATGTCCAGCTTGGTCTTCTTGAGCAGGAGCATCTCCTGGTGGTGCCGCTCTCGCTGCTGCAGCGCTGCCCTCTTCAGTAAGAGCTGCTCCCTCTCCAGCTGCAGCCTCTCTATCTCTATCGCGATTAGCGCTTGTTGCTTCTTTTTCCTGTCGGCCATTGGTCTTTTATACAACAAGGCCACATCACGGTTTCAGCCCCATTTATGCATTTGCGACTAATAGGCTAATTTAATCCGGTCTTTAATTTGAAAAGTTAATTTCGCTTTCGTGTGTTTTGATCGGTACCTGTTTTTTCCACTCACATTTTCACGTGTGTGATGTAACAATAATACAAAATACATTTAACCAGTGAACGTGGAATCGATGTTGTTGTTACCGACAGTCTGTGCTTTTCGCACGTGGAGGCTGGAGAGGAGCCAACAAAGAGCTGCTTTAAGTTTGCACATTCCTGTTTGATTGATCAGTCAATGAAGCTGTCTATCTATTTATCTATCTATCTATGCTATGTCTGTTTACTATTTTACATTTTTGTCTTATATATCACTTACGGAGCTCATTTCATTGTCTGCATGTACCGCTGTTTGCTGTACTGTTGTGCATTTGATAAATAAACTTTGATTTGATACACCTAGCTTTACTCTTTACGATGATTCTGTTTGGATAACTGGATCATCGATGTGTATGTGGATAAAAAACAACATATATGCATTACAGAACAACGGTACATAAGTTGTTGATCGTGGTTATTTGATTGCATCCATTTAGAACCTGGCAAGATAACACGATTTTTCTAACAGCACATGAACTTGAACATGAACATGTTGTAGGTAGTTTGATCTTACCAAAAAAAGCGAAAAGTTCGTAAGTGAAATTTGAAACTTAATCCCTTACACGTTCCTCATGGCTAATCTTTCTGCGGCTGGTAACTGAACAGCCCTTACTTTCTTTCGCATTGATCAAATAAGCTTTAACCATGCCCTCTGGTGGTCAATGTGAAGAACATTAACGTTTTAATCTTGAAACACTCCATTGTGCATCTCTGGGAGGCTGAAATGGTGACTACACCGGTCCTTTTGGGGTGCCCCTGTGTTGCTCAGTACCATATTGAGTATGCATTTACTAATGTAGATGAGCTGCGGCCGGCTGGGGGAGTAATACGAGATCCAGGCATCCATGATGTCCTAAATCTTAATCACCTTGAGCTTCATTCACTGGAGAAGTTGAATACAATCCTCACGATGGAGCTCAACTTGCCTACACTGTGTGCACAATTATTATGCAAGTGAGTATTTTGAGGATTAATTTTAATATCAAACAAATACAGTGCTGTCAGTCAATCCAAAATGGTAATAAACCTGAATTTTTTGCAAAGGAAATGTGAGTGTGAACATTCTCAGGGGAATACATGTGTGTGCACAATTATTAGGCAACTATCAGTGTGCAGAATTATTATGCGCCTAAATGAAAAAATTTTCCCATTTTACTTGTTTATTTAGATCTGTTAAAGTGAGAATAATAAACAAACAACTCAAAATTCACAAATAAACGTTTCTGTCATTAAAAAAAAAAGTCAGTGACCAATATAGCCACCCTTCTTTTCAATAACAGTAATAAGCCTTCCATCCATGGAATCTGTCAGTTTCTTGATCTGTTGACGATCAACTTTTTGTGCTGCAGCAACTAGAGCCTCCCAGACACTGTTCAGAGAGGTGTACCGTTTTCCATCCCCGTAAATCTCCCGTTTAAGAAGGGCCCATAAGGTCAGGTGAGGACAGGGGCCATTTCATTATTCTTTCATCTTTTAGGCCTTTACTGGCTAGCCATGCACTGGAGCTACTGATCCAGCCACGGGCCCATCCATCCGGTCCATCATGTGTCACTCATCTCATCAGTCCATAAAACCTTTGAAAAATCAGTCTTGAAATATTTCTTGGCCCGGTTTTGACGTTTCGACTTGTGCGTTTTGTTCAGTGGTGGTCGGGTTTCAGCCTTCCTTACCATGGCCATGTCTCTGAGCACTGAGCATCTTGCATTTCTGGGCACTCCAGGCAGGCCGCAGTTCCGGAATATGGTGGAACTGGAGGATAATGGATCCCAGGTGGCTTCACGTTTGATTCTTCTCAAATCTTTGGCAGATAATTTGCGTCTTTTTTTGTCAACACGTTTCTTGCGAACCTGTTGACTATTTGCAACAAAACGTTTGATGGTTCTGTGATCACACCCCAATATTTTAGCAATTACAAGAGTAATGCATCCCTCTGAAAGACTTTTTACAATTTTTGACTTTTCTGAGTCAGTTAAATCTCTTTTTTTGCCCATTTTGCCTGAGGAAAAGAAGCTGCCTTATAATTATGCGCACCTTGATATAGGGTGTTGATCTCCTTAGGCCACACCCTCCCTCATTACATAAATACACATCACCTGATATGCTTAAATCCAATAAGCATTCAAGTTTATACAGCTTGGAGTGGGAATATATGCTTGTAAATTATGATATGGTCAAAATACTCACTTGCATAATAATTGTGCACACAGTATAGGTGTGAGGAGGCACTGTGAAGCGGATGTGTGCCCAGAATGCAAAATATAGTAGGTCTCTGAAGTCCTTCGCAAGTCGTCTGAGATTCTGGAGGATGGGCCTCCAGTGCCACTGGACCATAGTCATAAGGGACACTAGAGCATCCCTTCTTGGGCCCAGAAACTGTGCATGAGGTTTTACAGGCAGAGTTGTGGTCTTGAGTCCTCATATTAATTGACTCGGTCAGGGGCGCTGTAAAGGCAGGGAACGTTAGTATGATTCCAAGTGCCCTCTAAGTAAAAAAAAAGGATCATAATTGGATTGGTCTGGGTTGGGGGCTCAATATGCTTTCATCTCCAGTGGCGCCCCTGGACTTGCACTTGTCATGCACTTGGGTGAATTTTAACTCGGTCATGACTCAGAATCAAACACTCTTTGCTCAAAAAAAGTGTCCCGAGTCCACAGCATATGTCTGCAGCCCACAGCCCACCCCCCCAGATTTCTCATATTATCTTCAGTGTTTTTCAGCATTCTGCAGTTAACTCCCATCCTCATCATGTCTGCCAATTCAGAAGTAAAATCCATTTCACAAACATAAACTATAAGGAATTCCTGTGCAAGACATCCAGTAAAAAGAAACACACTGCAGAGTGCAAATATTGCAAATCACTGATCACTGAGGTGGTTCGCATGACTTTCAATTTCTAGCGACATCTGGAAAGGAAACAAACACATGTGTGGAACGCCACCGAACTCAGATTGCTGAGAGACGATGACTAGCCAGGTGTCCAGCCAAAATTCATTTTATATAGTAATCAAACAATAGCTATCCGGCTAGCTAACCATCATCTTATATTAATAAAGTACAACAATAACTATTAATCTCTTAATTCTCTTTTCCACATCATCCATTTTGGTCTCCAGAGAGACACAGGAGAAGTTTGCAATCATATCACAGGATCAGCTAGCATTCAATACCTCTGGAACAGTTTGCTTAAAGGTATTATACTCAAGGGCCTACTGGGGGTGTGACTGATCTGCCAGGAGTGGGAATCAAACTAGCATTTTTTCAGATACAGGAGTAATAACCCCCATTGTGCACATTTAAGCCATGAAATGCTCACAGCACTTGCGGTTATCAAAAGCAATATGTCATTATTGTAATGTGGAGAATCCCAGTCACCATAGATACCACATACATAGTTACATAGTAGATCTACCGCTGAACATTGTGTGTGCACTTTATCTACATTGCATGCATTTTTAAGAAAATGACATAACATTTAATATAAAGTTTATTAAATTAAAAGCCTTGTATTGTTTTACACATATTCTTTGGTTCCAGATCCAATTTTAAATGTGTCCAGCAGGATACAGTCATGTTACATTGAAATTTATAATTACACCAGGATGCAGTGGAAGTCTGTTTCTGTTACCTTTGTGTTAGAGAAATCATTTTTTTGGAATGTGGAAAGTGTTGGTGCCCGACGAATATGCTGGGGCAGCTCATTCCACAGTTCCAGAGTTGCAACTGCAAATGCCCAATTTCCCCTACGGTTCAGACTGGATTTCAGAACCACAAGGAGGGACTGATCAGCAGATCTTAATTCGCTTGGTGGGAAATATACTCTTAAAAGGTCAGAGAGGTAGGTTGTTATTAGTTAGTGGTCATTTTAAATAAATTATTTAAATCTAATATTTGAAGTATTTATCTTCAACTTATGGTTTTTGAATTCAGATTCATGGTCTAGAATTGAACTTGTGTTTTCCCAGACTGAGACCCAGACTCAGCAACCCAGCTCCACTAATGTACTTAGTCTCATCTCAGACTCACCCCCCTGTTGGACTCAGATTTATTAAAAATTGATCTTGTGTTGGACTCAAGGTGCAGTAAACAGCTGGCAAAACACTGTTTACAGGGGATGATATTTTGTAATAACAGGGACACGTTTCCCAGGTGGATTGCACAGGCTTTAAGCACGATGCGGATCGTTAGGGTCTACAGCCTTGCCCATGCATAGCCATCCTAACTCTCTTCTAATCTGAGGAGAAGAAATGGATAAACCTGGGATAGAAGTAAATTTGGACTCTTTTCAGGGGAGGGTTGACCAAGACAGTTATAAGTAAATAAGACCGTCCTGTTGGGCTGAGGGCACCGGTGTCAAACCAAGAAAAAGCTTTTGACTTTGGATTTCTTCTTAGTATTGAGGAGTGTTTTGAAATCCTTTGAGACAGCAGTGTTGAGCAATTCAGGTCGTCCAGAAACTATAAAGCCAGACCAACATTTTATTTCTACCAACCAGCTGAACATAAAGAGTCACAGTCACAGAGTACTCACCTGGTTGGTCAAAACAAAATCTAGGCCTCGATTTTCTGGACCAGAAATGCCCAACAGTGAGTCAGTGTGGTTATATTTCGGGAAACAAACAGTGATTCATTTATGTTAAATTACACACATTTAGAAGATGGTTTTATCCAAAACGGCACACATTTTTGGACATAACTCTAATCCTAACAATGCCAACCTTAACCACTATACAGCCCTAGCCTTAACCCTCCATAAAACACTTCAGAAGCTGAAGAATAGCTTCAGCAACAAATGTTATTCGGCAATGTTGTACCCTAGCTTGAATGTGCCTTAGATGCATCGTGGACACTGATAGGGCAGGAGAGAGATACTCCATGTGTGTGTGATGACCACATGTTCTGTATTAAACAAGGGAAATTAAATAAAACCCCTGTGTACATATTTAGTTATTGACGCAACACAGAGGTCAAATACAGTTGGCGCGTGCGACGTTTGCATGTTCTATCCAGGGTTCCCGCAGCAGTGTTAAGAGATACGATTAGACGAGTTGTTATCATTACATTACTGATAATGTAGCCCTGCAATAAACTGGAAGATGGGACCATTAAAAAAAAAAAAATTCAATAGTCCACCATCAGGGGGCGGAATAAGTGAGTTTGGTAGGAAAAAGAATTATACAGTACGGTACAGAAGGAGTAACACACGAAAAGTTCTTTATTTATTTGGTTGTTTCTTTGTTTAACCTTGTTCAAACTGAAAAATGAAATCTGAAAATTAATGTAATATCAGAAAACGAATAAACTTGGGGGCGACACGGGGGTATAATGGTTAGCAGCGCTGCCTCACACTTCAGGGACGAGGGTTGAAGTTTCCGTCAGGGTTCGGCTAGTTAGAGTAGGGAAAACATCAAGTCATCAGTAGGCTACGGCCGGTTTAAATCTGATTATGTAAATTTTCGAATCCTTAAGTCAAATTAATTAATTAATTCCAAAGTATACATTACAGACTTCTAAATTACATAAATACATAGCAGGATGTAAGTGAAGTTCGTCTATTTGAGACATCTTGAAGATACTGCCCATTCTTTTAAAATCTGAGTTAAAACAAATACTATGCAAATTATGCTCACCACAGCAATGTTTCGTTTCCACCTGAATAGGATGACGATTGAGTTAAGTGTGCCAGAGTTTTATCGTGTGATTTTAGATATGCAACAGGTACAGCAATGCAAATTTCCAGTTTAGTCGCCGTATTTCATAAACAGAAAAGATAGTGGGAAAAGAAAAACGATTCCATATATGTAGCTGTAGGCCTAGAGACTGTATACATTTACAGATTTCGGTGGCTGTGCATGTTTCAATAGTTAATTTTCATTTGAAACATTCACCTATTTATTTAAGTATTTATTACTTAACCGGCGAAAGCACCAATAGAACTGCATATAAAATATAGGTTTTCATGTAACATAAAACAACTTTATTGGTTTTTGCTTTTTTTGATTCTTGATGTTATGTATGTAAATTAATTATGTACATATAGATTTTTCCCTTATTAATATGTATTAGATATGTAACAAATATCTTAATAACTACTTGTATCAACTTCCTTTTCACCGTTACAACACAACTCAATACTCTTCAAGGCTGTCGCCAGTTACCTTACTGCGCGTCCCGGTAGGACCGGTCTAAATCAGCAATATTCCAAGGATACGATCTCGCGGGATTGTCCCTCTGAAGTATCGCGCGGCTTCATCGTCCCCGTTTTGTATATGTGTGGCAGTGGGAGTTTGAAGCAAGTCTGGGAAGGTGGGGACTTCGAGATAACTTCCATCGTAATTTCAGCACGCCCAAGAGCGCTCGAGTAAACGAAGGGGGGGAAAAAAAAAACAGGCGCTCGGGCTGCGTGTATGTGGATATACTTCAGACGCGGCCCGATGGCTTTAGTTTGCGGTTAGCACGATAGCCGAGAGCGGTTAATGAACAAAAATCAGCCAGTCAGAAATCACACGCCGACTCCGAGTAGCTGGCTAGCTGGCTGCCGGGCGATAGCAGCTTCCAGGCACGAGAAACGGGGGATCCCGCCTTTAAGTACAGTATGGGTAAGTTCCGCCGCGGCCCAGCGTCCTCCCGCCGCTATTTCCGAACTTAACGGAGTCGGTGTGGCTAGTTAGCCGACTTCTGAGACGGTGCCGAGCAGCTGTAGCCCGGCAGCTAACTTACCAACTTGTCACGGCGCAGTACCCGGATATTCTGCTGAGGGAAAAAGCTCCTTGGTGCGGCTTCTAGGTGGGCTAGGCTGGCTGCTTGGCCGTGGGAGATATTTACCCTGGGATTAAAGCGAGAAGGTTCCGGTGAGAATACTCTTGTATGTTTGGGCTGGTAGCCAGGCGTTTCTGGGGAGTCACCGTGCGTCTCCCCGCTCCCTCCTTGTCCCGTTAACGGCAGTCGGACGTGCCTTCCTGCCTCCGCTTGTCCGCCCGTTTCGCCTTCCTGACATTAATGTTTCGGCGTGTTTATATGCATGATTTTACTTTAACTTTTACTCCAAGTAAGGCGAAGTTGTCAACTTCCAAATCTTTTTCATAGTAATGGTCGTCTTTCATCTTATTGGAAATCATTTGGGGTGGGGGGGGGAATGCATTTTAATTTTTCTCAGATTGAGAGTAGTGATCGTATGCAAAAGAAATCAGGCTATTAGTGACACATCACGTCATTCGTCATGGTTGTTGACTAAATGTTATTTTGTTTATGATGATTGACTGGTTGGCTTACTTTAGGTCTGCCTAAGAAGACCCAAAGATATTAAGTCTGCCTAACATGTACCCAGAGAGACTGAGTTTAAACCTCTTGAATACTCAGGGTCTGGTGTTAAACTAAAATGTGGAGGGCACATTATCACATTTCCCTTGCTGTGTAAGATGTGAGAAGTAGATAGACCATCTAAGGAGTGAGTTTCTCATATCACTCAGTGTCACCAGGCAGGGAGGTGAAAGTTTGCAGTACGAGAAAAGCCTGTTAATATCATTGGTTTTGGGGGTGAAACCCTCCTCTAGGCGTTAATGACATGGTGACACTGTCTACAACCATTGGTGACGGCTTACCAGAAAGTAGTGACATCTTAGCTTCAGTCACATTCCCTCTTCAACCTTCTCTAATCATCGTTAGCCATTTGGAAATATCTTCCTTGTCTCTGTTCTCCCTTGCATTGGGTTTTAGAGGATTGTCTGCTGTCTCGCCTTTGGAGTCTTTAGAACAAAACAATGGGTTAATTGGACAATGGGAACACTTAATAGAAGCTGGTTAAAGTGGGCAGATCTTAACCTTTCTCAGTGGATGAAAAACTGTTTGGTTTGAGTAGTATTGCTGTTTACCTTTTCACTATATAAGTTGGCCTTGCTTTGACTTCAGGATGGGACGTGTAAGTTTACCTTACATTTAATTGCCTAGCCGATGGTTTTATTATGACAGGCGTCCCCCTGAGCTGCATCACTAATTCCCAGGTGCTTTGTCTTCCACTTACAACAGTAAGGGCAGGGAAGATGCAAACAAAAGCAGAACAGTATCCGGTTGGATAACTAGGTCAAGAGGGTAGGTTGAAAGCCACACAGGCGCTATTTAAGGAGGCTCCACAAAGTAGGAGTTAGAGGAATGGATAGAAACTGGGAATAATAGTCCTGGCTACAGGTCTTGATGGAAACCACATGTATTGCAAGGAAACACTGGGTACTTAAGGCGTTGAAGATAATTAAGATTGGATGCAGTTTCCTGACTACTTAAATAGAGCCCAGGTGCCTGCAAAAACCAAGATATGCCTCTTTTGAAAAGTTTTGACACAGTCGCAGTGCCATCTAGCAGTGGGAGGACTTGTCAGATTTATATCATTTGAAAATCTGGATATTTTAATGGAGCTATTAAGTACTCAATATCAGGGATGTCCTGACCCACTTTTTTGGTACCCCGATCTGATCCATTTAATATTTATAGCCAATTTTTTAATGAATATTTAAATATATATATTCATTAGAAGACATTACATTGAACTTATTTAGACTTAAACCTACTCACTTGTGTGTGTTCTTACTTGAGCAAATGAGGAACACTTATAAAGGTGCAATAGCAGTTACCTTATTGCTTGCTGCTGTTCATGCTCCAAGCAATGGATGCATAGCTGCATAGGGCTTTGCCAGTACCTATGCTCAGTGTCACTGTTTGGCCTGTTTGGGTGGTAGAAATTGCTGTATGCTTAAAAAGAAGATCCTTTCCAGGGATGGTGTGTGGCTCAGTGGGCTAAGCCACTGTCTGTGTTCAGAAAGTGAAGCCTCAACCTTGGCAAAATAGTCACATGTCTGTGGACCCTTGTACAAGGTCCTTAACCCCCAACTCCAGCAGTGCTGGCTAACCCTGTGCTGCGACACCAGAGCTTGCTCTCAGCTGTGTGTGTGTCTTGGAGAGCATGATAGCATAAGTGAAAAGTGAATTTCTCCACTGGGATTATTAATAGTCTCCTGTTCTATTCTGCTCTAATTGGCAGT